>LPNX010345471.1:101179-145075 GCA_001517045.1 Pseudotsuga menziesii
TGTTGCAGGGTGTATCCCTTCATCTTTCTGGACTGCAATAAAAGGACTGGCAAATTTCTTTGTGGACATAGCCCATCGTTTGGGTGAACCATGTTCTATCCGTGTCTCTCTGTATTATTTTAATTTGTTTTGCATCTTGTTTATTAATTTAACTGTATATCTTGTTATTGCTTTGCGGTCCTGTTTTTCTAACATTTTATAAACCTATTATGGAAACCATATAAGAATGACCATGATGATCAAACTATCAAATATACTTATGTTATTTTGTAATAGTGATGTATTTGAAATATTTTTCCACCATAAATCTCTTCTCTTTCATAATTTGTTTGACAATCTTGCAGTGCATATCAAATCTCATTACTTCAATCCATTGGAGATACATGAAACTCACCGATAAAATACCATGGTTCAAGAAAACTAGGCCCTTGAGGTATGAACCAAAGGGGAAGGAGCGATGTTTGATCCTCTATTACCCCAGCAAAAATAGCCATGGTTCAAGAAAATTGGGCCCTTAACATCTGAACCAGAGGGGAAGGAGCGATGTTTGATCCTCTGTAACCCCAGCCAAAATCCATCTGTGGTTGTAATCTGCAGCAATTGGGTGAAACCTAAAACAAACAAAAAATAAATTAAGCTCCATAAATATAATTATCTCTATAAATACAATGGAAATATTAGGAGTGAGTTTTGATCCTCTATACCCCAGGAAAAAGCTGTCTGCGGTTGCAATCTGCAACAAGTGGACAAAACCTAAAACAAACACAAAAACAATAAGTTAAGCTTCATAATAATCTTTATCTCTACAAATAGAATGGAAGATTAGTTATTCTTAGAGAGTAATAATGAATCAAATTTTAAATAATAATGATGCACGAATGTGGAGCATAAACTATCTGAATTCTCTTTTATGCTTATAATGCCTAGATTAATATTTATCCCATTACCCCCACAGACCTAAACATGTGAAGAGCATTCCAAGTACAGTTTTCTACATCTCTATTAAAGTCTGCAAGGGTTGTGCTACTAGTGACAACAACAAAAAATATATAAAAATATTTATCTTATACACACAAACTCTTTGAAATTTTCGAGACCTTTTGTTGGGCACTCGTTCACACTTACCAGAACAGAGCTCCAAATCTTGTCAAAATTTATGGAAAATGATAACTCTATTCAAAAAAATCCCGAATGATGTGGTATGAACTACATTTGACAGGAGGAACGCACTTAGGTGCAATATGTACGATACATGTTCTTGAGAAACAAAGGCATCACACTGCCACCGATATTATGAGATCCTTCCATACCCTAAAACCCCCAAAATAAGAAAACCCAAATGCTACAAAACCCAAATAAATACATGACCATATGTACATGTGGTGTAATGCAAGTATCGAGCAATGCTTCTACAGAGAGTACGAGTGACTTCTACTATTTTCGATTGGATCTCGTTTGCTTCTCTAGAATGCGACCTTCAACCAAGTCATTTCAATCGATTGTTCACATGATCCCTTGAATCAAACCCTTGGTATGATGCAGATTGTAAGCCCCAAAGGTTTGCATCAATTCACATCTTGAAAACGGATCTAATCTAAGGTAAGGATCAATGTAAGTGAACGTAAAACCATGGAAACTCTATCAAATTTGAGAATATCAATGTGGTTAAGTGTCACATCCCCGGTTTTGACCCCGTTGCATTAGATGTATATACTGTAATACTGTAATGATCATCGTGTGGAGCTAAATGCCAAGGCCCCACCATTGATCGGTTATGCTATGTTTTGGATTTAAATGTGTCACCGAGGGTATATCGGGGCATGCGGCATATATTATGTTTGTCATCATGTAAATATGCATCTATAATTAATTAAATGAACCCGACCAGCTACGATCGCGGCAACTAAAATGAGAAAGGGGCATGATTATCACAAGGATTAGGGTGGGAAAATTTTTAAACCTTGGTCAATGAGAGAAAACCCATGTGCCATCTTCCCTTGTTTTATTCCAACCACTCTCATTGAAGAATGGATGCTAGTGGTTGAGGCAGTTATTGTCTTTGGGAGTGGAGTGGCAGGATGGTTAGTCCTCACCCACACGCACACTCCACCACAGCAGTTGACTTCACAATGGAAGAGAAAACCTTCATGCACTCTCCACTACGCAGGCCTCACGATTTTCTGTTCACCTCCATGCACAGGATTTACCTGGTTTTCACTCCCGCGGACACATTCTCCTCTCCACACATGTGCTGAACACTCACGCACGTCCAATTCGCATCCTCTCTATTGCATGTTCATCCACGCGCGAGCTGTGAGCTGTTCGTCCTCACGTAGGGACCGTGTCTGCTGTTCTCATGCACCGGGATTTTTCCTGGTTTTTGGCTCACACAGCGAGCTGGAAGCTGTGCGTTTTCATCCACGAATTGTAGTGTTGCTGTGGTCTTTATATATTGTGGGACGGGAGTCTTCTCATTTCACGCCCAACTTGGAAGTCTGCATTTTCTCTTCCTCTGCATGGTCTACCTATGACTTATCGGTGTTTTCGTTGCCCAGGACAGGCTGTGTTCCCCGCGTTGGTTGTGAGCTGTGCTCACTGATACATTTTGGGTTGCTGTGGTTCCCACATTGTTGGTTGTAGCTACTGTGATCTCCCTTACGCTTTGGGGATTATTGTAAATTTGCTGGAGAGTTATTTTGGCCACGATAGGGCCAAGAATGACTCAAAATTTGTCTCCCCTGTCTTAAGCTGTATCAGCTGATTGATTGCCGGAGTGCAATGGTTGGTGGATAAACACGCAAGTTTTGGTCAAGTCAGTTGGTGGATAAGTAAGGAATATATCTATCGATATATATATATATATATATATATATATATATATATATATACTTCTGGAATTAATTGGATTGACCATGAGAACCTCTTAATTGCCGCTGTGAAGAGTTCGAGCTCGTCAATCGTTCCGAAGAGGTCGTACATATCGTCAAGAACAGTGATAATATGAGTTAATTTGGCAAAGCCGAACCTGAATCCAGAATGTTGAGGCTCAAACGCGATGCAAGAAGCCAAAGCATAGTATTCCACGTGACGATGTCGAGTGAAATTCAACTCAGGCATACCTGAATCTTTCCGCCATCTACACATAAAATTCATAGATTTTACGGGAGTGAATATTGGACATCATTAGTCGACCAGTCTAATCCGAGTTTGAAGCTTGTGAGGAAAATCTAGTAGAATACCAAAGCTCGTCACCTGGATAAATGTTTTAACTCTCTCTGCTGTAAGGAATGAAACATATTAAACTCCAATTTTGCAAGTTCTAAAAGTTTCTCAACGTTCCTATATGGCATCCTGAACAGAAAATCCAAAGATTATTAACTCAGGACAAACTAAACTGTTCAAAAGCAGATTACTTTGTAAAGTATCAGACTTGGATCAAAAGCAAAAGCAGATTACTTTGTAGGACTATGGGACTTAGTTCAAAAGTAAATAATTGGCATACTCATTTTCATTATATGTGATGTCCTGTCCAAGTACGTCGATGTAATGCCTTGTTTCCAGTCATGGAAGGTTTGTGTCCCACCCATATTCCATAACATATTCTATCTGCAACCACAAAATTGAAATTATAAAGAGCTGAAGGCACGGTCGTAAACAAATGATGTGACATGAAACAAATGTTCTAAATTAGCAGAGACATATATATGCTATATTAGATTTGATCCCTCGGCACTCAAAAGGTCCCTTTTTAAGAGAAGACTCACTCAGGAATACAATACAGTAAAAATATTGACTCTCGCATAGTTTCATTATTATGCGTTTCTGAATTTGGAGAACTTTGCTACCTAAATAAATTTGGAAGGAATTTATTTAAGAATCTGTTTCTAGTGCTTCAGCCTTCCCCTTCCTTACCTGTCGTGAAAGACTGGAGACTGGAATCTTTTGTACAGCTTCCTTTAAATACGTTGTGGAGAAGATTTGAGCCTCATCCATTACTTTCTCATTTGGAAAGGAAATGAGGGAGGCCCGAAATAAATTGAGAACGCTTCTAATCTCTCCTCCCGTTTGAATGGAAGAAGAAGAACAGAAGGCAAAGTGTCCCCTCTGGTCTTTGAAGTGCTCCAACACATTTGATCATATTACAAGTATAAACATCTATTACCAATCAATATGATGAAAGAACTTAAACGCGCGATTTACTAATAAAATGTGGACTTTATATCATCTAATTTTTGCCTTTCCACCTTGTCTTCCCTTCAGCTCGATATGGGAAGTTCCCCTATGCCATTTCTCTTCAAAATCTTAACATTGGTGCGAGCGAGGTGCTAACAGCGGCTCCAACTCAGGGATGCTATCCTCCCTGTGAGGTAGGAAAGAACTATGTAGGTCATGTGTCATATCCATTGGATCACCCCAAACTCTCCTACAACTTCAAAATTTTACCTGAAAAACAAACTTAATGATGGCGTCTCTTAAAGATATTACTTCCTTCACCTAGTGCTTTAAATCCCATCAGAGAGCCATCCACACATGCACTATATTTTAAAATAAAATAAAATGGTATATACAGTGACAGTGGGACTGAGTCCTACTACAAAAAGTAGCATTTGAGGATCCTCTTGTTAACCGAGGTTCCAGATACCAATCCACCTTCCATTTATTCTAATACATAAGCATTCTTTCCCCAAAGGCAGAGATATTGTACGTGCCCTTCCATAGGTTGTCAAACTTTCCATGCTTTCCTTTCTCCTCATGGGGTGCGTCCCATTGCAACACCACGTCACCTATATGGAAATCATCGGGTTTGGTTTTTTTGGTCGAAAATTTATTTCATCTTGTCACTGGAAAGGCTCGGTTCTATCGAAAATATGCTCCCTTTGCTATTGTAGCTCAACTAACTGATACATCCTTCTCTGCGTGGGGTGAGTTTCAGTGTCCTCTTCTTACAACAACCTCATCACCAGTAAGCGCAGGTATCTAGGGAAAATTACTTATGAACCATAGACCAACTGGAATGGTGAGGTTCGTATAGACTTCTTTACGCTAATTCTATCATCGCATAAGGTGTGAATCAATTTATTGTGCCAATATTTCTTATTTTCCTGCATCAGCTTCTTTATGATCCTCATGAGACTCTTATTTGAGGATTCTGCCAGTCCATGTACCTGGGGTTAGTATGCTTTGGAATGCCCTAGCTATATTTGGTATTTGAAATAGAGGGTGATCATTTTATTTGATTTAAAGGATGGAGCGTTATCAATAATTATTTTCCTAGGAACACCAAACCTGGATAGGATATGCTCCTCCAAAAATTGCATGTTTACCGTTTCGGTGGCCTATCTTGTGGGGATAGCCTCAATCCATTTTGTGAAGTAATCAGTGGCGATTAGGATCCATCTGTGCTTCCCTGAAGAATTAGGATTGATTTCTCTGATAAAATCTAGCCCCCATTGTTGGAAAGGTGCTTCACCCTGAATGGGATTTAAAGGAAATGGCATCAATTTTCTCTTGCCTTCAAAAATATGACATTTATGGTAGGCTGTTACTTTCTTATGGGTGTCAGAGAATATCGTGGGCCAGTAGAATCCCAGACTCATAATTTTATTTACCATGGTTTTCCAGTAGTGATTCCCTCCACATTCCCCTGTGTGGAATTCCTCCATGAGTCTCTTTGCCTCGTGCTCATCCACGCAGTTCAACAAAATTCCCCCAAGCTCTTTCCAATACAGCTTCTCATTTAACATGCAAAACCTTGTCATTTTTTGTTTGAGGAATCTGGCTTTAATTTTATCGATGCCGTGCAGGGCCTACAAATGTTGTGGGATGAAAATGACATCACTGTACCATGGTGTCGATAGAAAATTATCACCTATTGGGGGACCACGCTGTCTCTTAGGCTCCTTCTCTCCAACTGACAACTCAGCGATCATGAGAAGGTTGAGAGCATCGTAGTTGGACTGGGCCATAATTTTAGCTAACCCTTGGCCCTTGAACAACTTCATGTTTTTTACTTCAAGATCATACTCAAGCAAAATTTCTATCCATTTTTCCCTCCATCCCTCCCGATCCGGTTGAGTCAGAATGCCTTCACAGTGTTGGTGGGGACGTGGGCTATAATATGGGAATCTAGGATGTACACTCTAAAACCTCTTAGATCATGCACCAGAGAATATTCATACTTTTCTAGGATGTTATAATTCAATGGGGAATCCCTCAAATTCTTGCTGTAGAAAGCGATGGGCTTCTCATATCCTTCGTGGTTCTTTTGTAGAAACACCCCTGCCACCATGTGCTCAGATTCAAATGAGAATATCAGGAAATATTTGGAGAAATCTAGGCTCACGAGAACAGGTACCTCGGCTATGGCCCTCTTTATTCCTTCAAAGGATTGTCTAGCTTTGGGCATCCACCTGATTTCTTGGTCTTTTCCTAGCATGTTAGTTATATATTTGACTATTTCAACAAATGTATCTATGAATCTTCTGAGGAAATTTACCTTTCCTAGGAATGATTAAACGTTTTCCTTATTCTGAGGGATATCTATTTTGCTAATAGCCTCGACCATCTTAGGATCTATCCTGATGCCTTCCTGAGAGATTATATGCCCTAGCAACTTCCCCTCCTTCATAGAAAAAAATGACTTTTAGGATTCAGGGAGATGCCAAAATTCCTGCACTTCTTGAATGTTTTAAACGGGTGGGCAACATGTTCTTCATCAAACTTGGAGAAAACAGTGATGTCGTCCAGATAGATAACCAATATTTTGTCATTTTCATCGGCAAATGCTATGTCCATGGCCCTCTGGAAATTTGTGCCCGTGTTCATCAGTCCAAACAGAATTTTAGCGTATATGAAGGTGCCCAAAGGGGTGGTGAAAGTCGTCTTCTCTTAGTCATCTGGATGAACCACAATCTGGTTATAGCCCAAGAAACCATCCAACATGGACATCCTCTATGAACCCACTACTTTCTGCAAGATATGGTCCATTTTCGCAAGCAGGTAATTATCCTTCAAGGAAACTCTATTCAAGTTTCTGAAGTCAATACAAATTCTTATTTCTCGTTCTTCTTTCTAAAGGGAACCAGATTCACCACCCAACATGAGAATCAGAGGGCCACAATTATTTTGGCTTCGAACAATTTCTTGATCTCCCTTTTCCACCAAGGGCAACAGTTTGGGGTTCATCCTTCTAAGCTTCTATTTGATCGACATCTTGTCCTTCTTGATTGGTATGGTATGTTGGATGATGCTAGTGTCGTAATCCTTGAGGTCCTTGTAACTCCAGGAAGACACATCTGAATATTCCTTCATCAATGATATATACTTTTGTTTGGCTTCAGGCAAGAGGGCCCTTGCTATTTTGATGATTTTAGGTTGCTCTTTTGTCCCAATATTCACTTCCTCCACATATTCACAGTTTGGGACCGATTGAGGCTCTCTCGCTACATCATCCGGATCAAATATTTTCTCTAGAGGGACTAGACCTCTGAGGATGGAATTTCCCTTTAGCTACAGAATTTATTTGTAGCACAAGTTGTCCTCATATCCCTGCTGGACCTCGGACTTTTGCAATTCAAGTTCCTAAATCCTTTCCTCGTCACCTTCTTTGGTGTCATCAACAGAAGTAACCTCATCTTCCCAAATTGCTTCCTTCAAATCTCTCACTTGGTTTTGCAAAGGCCTTTGAGTGGGGACAACTTCCTCCTAGAATTCGTTTTCTCGTCAATGGCTATTCCCTGAAACTCCCCAGCGAGAGTGAGGAACTAGTGGATTTGTTTATAATGTTCAAACACTTGCCATCTCTTCACATTATCTGGGACAGAAGGTCTGTGTCTTACTTCAATTTCATATTTCCCTATAATATCTGTGGGGATATTGAAAGTTGTTGCCAAGGTAGCCATGGAATTGCCACACTGTTTTGTACTCTAGGGATCAGATTGAAACTACATTCCTTGAAGCATTCTATTAGGTCCTGGGTGGCGTTGCGGTAGCTTCTCATCTGAGGATTCCTGGCCTCATATTCATTGGTTATTTTCTTGATTACCAGCTTAGAATCTCTACGTAACACCACCCTCTTATCCTGGAGTTTCTTCAAAGCCAAGATGGATAATATCATTGCTTCATACTCTGCTTCATTATTTTTACAGTCAAAGGAAAGCTTGTAAGAATACCTCAAAGCACTGATTATCGGGGGCCTCATCCATATCCCTTCCCCTACTCCTTCTCTGCAGGATGACCCATCAAAACTCACATCCCATATTCATCCTAACTCCTCCTCAGTAGGTACAAAAGTAGCATTCTAGAAGTAGGAACCATCTTCATCTCCATCAGTAAAGAAAATAGTGGACCCCATCTCCATGTCCAACGAGTATATGGATTGATTTTGTGGCCTTTCAGTGTTGGTCACCATATACGCCAACTTCTGCTCACTGAAAATCATTCTCTGTATCTCGAAAATGGGAATAGTGGCATATGACATGTCCATTTGGAGAGCTCCTTTGAGCCTGATCGCCCAAGATCTAGATAGCAGCATTCTGAACTTTGGTGGAATGTCATCCACTACCACGTCCATGACAAGGATTTTAGCAAGTATTTGAGCGAGGGAGATGTCTAAGTCTTTTATGAGGCCCAAGCATTTGACTTTATTAGAATCAAAAGAGAAAATATCCTTGTAGGGTCTAGTCATGTCCAATCCTAGTCGATCCATGATCCTTCTAGGAATTAGGTTGTGGGAGGCTCCTGAGTTGAGCATGGTGTTGTGTAGAAAATATCCTTGTAGGGTCTAGTCATGTCCAATCCTAGTCGATCCATGATCCTTGTAGGAATCAGGTTGTGGGAGGCTCCTGAGTCAAGCATGGTGTTGTGTAGAATGGCATTGTGTATGTTCAAGCTAACATAGAAGGGGGGAGCTTCTTCATCGAAAGGTTTGTCTACATGGGGGGGAAATAGGATGGTGGGCCTATCATCTTGCAAATTTAGGCTATCCGATATAGCAGAGATTTCCCCCGAAGGTTGCAAAATCGTGGCAACATTGGAATGATATTCCGAATTCTTCAACAGTTCAGTGAGGGGGACAAAGATTTAATCTTTGCGATTTCAGCCTCCAGATTGAAAGCATCTTGTCCCTGGTCAAAGCTCCAGGGATTGTATTCCCTTCGTTCCTTCCCTTTGGGTTCCAAAGCATTCTTGGGGTTATCTCTGGGAGGTGGGTCAATTTTAGGCTTGCTAGTGGAATCTTTGTTCCCTGCTTCTCTATTTTTCATGACTCGGAGATCTCTATTCCTCAAGCTGATTTGTCTCTACGCGTTCAGGACAACGAGATGGTATTCTCTTCTGAAGGCATATGTCTCGTTTGGAAGTGTCTCTCCTCTTTTTGGGAAAGCATTGTCATGTTCTTCCTTGGTGAGGAAGGTGGCAGGGGAATCGGCATCCAGTTGACGAATTTCATACTTAGTTTGATTCTCCCCCTCCTGATCCACGAAATTCTCTTGGAATGGAGGTCTAATAGGTGGGTCGGGAGGATTCCTCTACCTATTCTGGGAAATTTGAGGCCTTATGGCATTTGGATTCCTATTTTGTTCTTCTTAATTCTCCCTGGGAGGGGATCTTCCATTGCTGGAGAGCCTCTCCATCATTCTTTCCATGGTTCTCAGCATTGTGTCGATTCTATCCTCTTGCAAGTTCGAGGTGGAGGGTTTCTCCAGTTCTTTGTTAACCTTCCACACCCCCTCCTCCCTTCTCCATTCCCCTTCATCTCTTTTCTTCTTTCTTGTAGCGAATAGGTTCACCTCCACTTCTATGGCGTCTTTCATCATAGTCACCAAGTAGGTTGATCTTCTTTCACTTATCCATAAGGATAATTCACCATCAAAAGATTCCACGTATTGAAGCTGGGAGGAGCCTATGGGAGGTTTAAACTAAACAGGGATAAAATTGTTCTTTCATGAACCTGTCCAAGAATTCTTCTCCAGCAAGGGTCTAGGAAAATAACCTGACCTTAACATCATCGTGGTCTACCTCTTCCAGGTCGACCCAGTCTGAAAACCATCCCAAATGTTCTTCAGTTGAGTACCCTCTTTCTCCATAGAACTATCTCAGCCTAGTGGAGTGTCCTAGAGGGAGGTCATGTAGAATCATAAGAAGGCATATAGGAGAAAATCTGTTTTCCATCCTTAGGGGTATGACAGGGTTTACTAAAGGGGTTGGGACTGGTGTGATAGGAATCAGTAAGCTGTGAGGTACATAAAAGTGGTGGGGAGTGGCGAAATTCGGACATGAATGCTGATTTTGTCTTGAAGTAGTGGGGGACAAAGGTGTGAAGGGAAACTACCTTGTGACAGTGAGATCCAACAAGGATTGATCCGCGGTGAACGTAAGGCATTCGGGGTCTAGTAGGTACGGTAAACCTCTTCCTAGAGGCTCTGAGGTATGAGGTGACCAGGTAATGTAGGGAAAATCAAATGTGAAGGTGTCTAATTCTAGGTCAGAGAGGCTAGATTTGTATTTAGTTCTACGCAGAGCTAACCACACTCCTCATTATAATGTTTAGATATATCACTAACAGAAATAGCACTATCAGCAAGAAAAGACAAATTCCTAACTAACCTTTGCAGCCTGTTGGCCCTTCGGATCAGACTTTCAAGATCAAAAACTTCTTGGAAGGATTCTATACCAAGATTCCTTCTCATATGGGGTCTTCTGGTCACCAGGATTTCCTAGTGGAGTCACTTTTACAGTTTTGTGGAGTCTCTAGAGCATGGACAACCAACTGTGTGTCTATGACCGGCTGCTCAACCAGGTCATAGAACTGAAACAATGTCATTTTCTCAAGGAGATAATAGCAATTAGGCCTCCCCGGTAACAGCACCAAGATGTTAGCACCCTGTAATTTTTCAGTGGCTGCTGCAGGAAGTCACAGGGGTAACCATTTCAACCAACTTTAGACTGTTTCTATCTGATACAGTCAGAGAGGGATCTCTCTTGTCATAGAGGAAAAAAACACATATATAAAAAGCTTTGGATAGCTCGCAGAAGGCTATATTTTTTAGGATAACAAGGTGTTGGTAGATTTAAAAAATGGCGGAACAAACATACAGAAAAATCATTGGGCAATGGACTCAAATCCAGAATCATTAAGGGTATTATAGAAAAAACGATAAAAGGAATTTCCTTTATATTCTGAGGCAAAATAAGCAGCAAAGACAGTGAAATATATTGATAAGGGTGGTAAGGGGGTGAAACAAGAGGCATCTATCTATGGATGAATCTCTTGCACCGCCTTTAGTTGAATAAGCAACAAAGGCTAGTATCTGCAGTGGAACATAGGAGATGAATTCCAAAGCATTTACCATGACACAATAACAAATGCCTCGTCTGATATTAGGAGCACTTAACAAAGAGCAAATTCCTTGTATACTAATCTAGAGTGCATTAGCAGAAATATACAAAAATGAAAGTGATGAATAGGGAACACAGACTGAATGCAACCACCGTGATGAATCTCAGAAACATGGGAGCATATTTCTATTTAATGCTTCCAAGAGAGTTACAGAGACAAAACGAGAGCAGAATAACTTCTGAACGAAAATTCCAACCCCTGCCTCATCAATTGAGGTCTTATTTATAATGTCATGGGTCTAAGGACCAACCCCAAAACAAAGCTTAATTCTGTTACAAAAACTGGGAATCAAATCCCGAATCATCATTCAAATCCTAACAGTTTTCTGAGGTGGCAGGTTCGCCATAATGCTTTACCCGAAATCATCCTTTTAGTACAATATCCACGCTGGACCCAAAACGACAACGCAGAGTAAGAGACGCATGCTCACTTTCCCTAATGGTGATGCCCAAGCTCTTCCTAACGGTTTTAGTTTCTTAGGTATAACCTTCTTCGCTGAACCTTTCCCACACTCCAACTGAGCGTCGCATTCATGCAGACCCCTTTCCCTATAGCACCTTGAGTAGCGTGATGTTGTTTTTTGGTCGTAGATCTCCTCTGTGCAGAGAGCAACCGTCGCTTGTTGTGTCCTTTTACACGATTTCACGATATTTTCCTTGGTTAGCCTCCTTGCACCTTTCGTTGACGAAGATGCTGCACACCGTTGGTCCAGACCACATCAGATCTCAACCGTTGATAGATGAGAGACCCTTGAGCATGTCGCAACGACCTCCTTTTCTAACCGTCATGCACCTCTACCACGTGAAATCTGCTACCACCATGGATCAAACGTGCCATAAGATCTTGGTCGTCCATATGCGCAGGCCATACTATCCCATCGCAACACCCTATCCCGCTAACCATCATGCCTATTGTCACCGCGAGTTGTGTTCCCGTCGTAGATCGCAAGTGTCACAGGATCGTGGTCGTTAATGGTTTTGAAGGGATATATGAATTTCGCGATTCTTCACAATTAAATAGGTTGCGCTTCTTCCTTTCAGTGAAAGCCTTCTGCCGTTGATTTGACTTGGTCGTGCGCTCGCATTGTCGCCTTCAAGGATCTGTGGGGTCTAGACGCATCTGTGGGATTTTCTCTCTGATTTTCGCATGTCCACCTTGTCGTCCCTTCAACTCAAGATGGGATAGTTCCCCTGTGCCGGTTCTCTTCAAAATCTTAGCACTGTTAGGAGCCAAGTGCTAACAACGTCTATTTCCCAAAAATTAGAAGCTCTCTTCTTGGTCACTCCTAGTTTTAAAAGTGCCAATATTTCCTATTTTGAATTTATAAAAAACTTCTCTCTTTTATACTCTCACGTCAATATTATAATAATAAAAAACATAAAATGTTACCTCTATTACCGTTAACCCCTATTACATAAAAATTTTTATTTATTTATTAAAAATTCCACTTTACCTTCCTTATTTATACTCTCACGTCAATATTATAATAAAAAAAAACATAAAATGTTACCTCTATTACTCTTCCTTACCCTAAGTTCCTAATCTTATCAAGGAAACCCTTTATCCCATGGTTATCTTTCCCTTCCCTTTTATTATAACCTAAGTTCCTAATCTTATCCAGGAAACCCTGTATCCCATGATTATCCTTCCCTCCCTTTTTATTAATATAATAAAAGGCTTTTATATTTTTCCTTGATCACTGTTATAAAAAATATCAAAATAAAAAATGAGAAAGTTTCATATATCCATTTTTGCCCTTATCCCTTCCTTAAACCCTTTCTTAAACCCTTTAATAAAAGTGAGATAAAATAATCCTTACTCCTCAAATTCCTAAGTTGTACCTATTCAAGAATATATATATATATTAAAAAGCGTGAATCCAATCCGGGGACTTTTGTTCCCTTTCTTATGGGAGCCTTTACGACTTCATTGGTTAAAATAAAGTCATTTGAATGAAAATTGCGTGGATCCTTCATCATAATATTATTCTTGGTTAATGATGGTTCACGAACATAATATGGTTATGCTAGTATGGAGACATGGTTCACGAACATAATATGGTTATGCTAGTATGGAGACATGCTTAAAAGGCTTAGAGTAAATAAAGACGTGGAACCAGTTGTTGGGATCGCCATAATCCAAGGAGGCAATCGTATTCATATAAAGTTAAGATAGGTTTGGATAAGAAGAGAGCAAAGGACACGCGCTGTCACGATAGAGGAGAGAGCATCTCCACGGACAGATCCACAAACAGCGGTTGGTAACATTGTATTTTCTTCCTCTCCATATGATGTGGATCATATGGAAAGCGCGTAACCGAGCCATTTTTTATGGAGAAAAAAGCTCTGTTTTTTCTATAATCCAGGAGGTTATTTCTACTGTTCATGGCTTACCTCCATGTGCTGTTAAAAAGAGGAGGCGTATAAGAATTATTGGAAAGGCACCGATCTTGTTCTATCCATGTGGTTTTATGGATGGTGCTTCCAAATGTATGACAGCAGGTGCAGGTTTTTGTATTCATATAAATGAAACACATCGACTGGAGTTCTCACTGGGGGTCGGACATGGCACCAACACGAAGGCAGAATTGCTCAGTCTATGGGCACTTCTCCTCACCTCCCAAATGATGGGGATCCCTCTCACCCATGTCTATGGTGATTCACAAGTAATCACCAATTGGGCTCGTGGATCGACTGAGCTCTCTCCACCAGATCTCATACTTTGGTGTATGGAGACTAAAAATCTTTTGGTCACCTTTCATGATCTGTCAATCACCCACATCTATCGAGAGCACAATCGGTTGGCTGACCGTCTCTCTAAAACTGCGCTCTCTCTTCTTCAGGGCTTTGGCAGTTTTATGGAATATATTGAGAACCATTTGGTTACTCGTAATACTTTTCAGCTTCACTGAGACCGATTTTATGATGCTTTCCTCGTTCATATCAGTTTTTGATTAGAATGAGAGATCTCTTTTGGATTGTGGATTCAGCGCCTGTTGACGCTCGATAGATGTGGTTGTTCTGGCAGAACACTCTTAATGAAGAGTCAGTTATCTGATGGGAACATTTTGTTTTGATGTCCTTTGATTCAGTTTATGAATAACAAGGCAGGCTTTTTTCTTCTGAAAAAAAAAACATCGTAAGAAGTTCGCTACGAGTCTAAATTAAAAAAATTAAAAATAAATAAAAAAATAAGTCTATTGTCATGTAATTCATGTTCATGAATTATTAGAGGTTTAAGTTTTAGTGATTTTTTAATTTTTTTTAAGTAATTCATGTTCATCAATTATTAGAGGTTTAAATTTTAGTGATTTTTTATTTTTTTAAGTTATGGGTTTTCATGAATATGAACATTATTAAAAGTTCGATATGAATCTAAATAAATAAAAAATTGAATAAGTTTATTGTTCTATAATTCATGAATTATTAGAAGTTTAAATCTTAGTGATTTTTTATTTTTTTAAGTTGTAGATTTTCATGAATATGAATATTAAAGAAAATGTTTGAGGAGCCTTTTCCAATGGAACGATTTGAAGCAGCTCCAACCTGTGATATCTTATGGAGCTTGATTGTTTTATTTTTTTATAATTGTAGTTATGGTCTTTCATTATTCTGCTTGGTTCAATGTTGAATGAGAAATCTTAGCAGAGCGGGGCACTTCATAGCTAGCCATCCAAGTCGCTTTCAAAACTTCTAACATGTTTTTTGTTTCCTCTTAATACATGTTCAATCAACCCTGAGTGCTAGGTCACATAAATATTTTGAGACATTTTATGGAGTATGGGAGCTACGATAATGACAGGTTTATTTTACATGATGAAATAAAGTAACTCATCATTTAGCTTCCAAGTGCGACTCACCTTCACTTGAACAAACATGAAGAAATCTGAATGTCGAAAGATGAAGCAACATTTCAACTCCCGACAGTTATTGGGACTCTATGCCTTCCTTCATGGCAACTGCAGAAACACTTCACATACTTTGCAGCAGTCTTTAAAAGTTGGGCTAAGCTACCGAAACCATCATATCACACTAAAGGTAAGAGGTGGGTACTGCTAGCTTCTGCTACATCACCCCCCCCCCCCCTTCATAGTTAGTTGTCCATGATCCTAACAGGGGGTAATTGTAGGTTAGGCTACATGCCAAGTCCATATATNGGTTAGGCTACATGCCAAGTCCATATATTAGGGTGAAGACAGAGTGTCCTTCCACCAGAGGTACATTTACTTTTCTTGCATGCTCATTGTTTCTTCATGTATATTGTGTTACTGATGTCTTCATGCATGTCGGTTATTGCATCACAATATGAGTGGGAAGTCTTCCCACTGCCTTAATTTCACCCAGATGAATCTGAGTTATTGAGAATTGTGTAGGGTCTTGGAAACCTCCATTTCTTAGGGTTTGAATGGGTCGTGGCCTATTGTACTAATAAATGTCAAAATTCTATAAAATACTTAATTTGAGCATATCTACTTCTTACTCGACCTTTTGTAATTCATCCTTGTGGCTGCTAATTATTTTTAACATTGTGCAAAATTGTATTTTTATATATAAAGGATTGTAAATACTTTTATCAAATTGTTTTTAGTAACTTGTACATAACTTTCTTTCTCTTTTTAATTCTTGTTCACTAACTGCATATAAAAATGAGATTTTCATACTTTATTCGCAAGTATTTCTAATGTTGAATAATTTAAATCAAAGTAGTCGTCTAGAAGAATTTTTCATGCATTAAGTTTAATTTATTGAAATATTTTTATGCAAATGACTAATCTGCCAAGTTCGATGTAACATCCCCTTAGTACGCGACCGAAAACGCGAAGTGTAAGTAAAAGGAACTGTAAGTACTAATCCTAACTTCAACAAATTGTGGTTGAAATTGATAATGTTAGGAGGCTAAAAGCGTTGCATGACTAAAACGACGTTTGGGGACGAATCCAGTAGGGGAGAGGAAAAAAGCTGATGAAACCCTTGGAAACTTGGTTTAGGATATTTGGGTGTCATCCTGGTACTTATGAGTCTCAAGAAAAGTTAGTTAACTTTTAAACTTGGATGTTCAGGGGAGGAAGCAAGTTATCATACTCCTGATTAACTTAATGGATAGTAATACATGCAAATAACTATTATAAGTAGAAAGATATATATATATATATATATGACACATTAATTACTGCCTTAAAAAGGAGATTAAAAATATAGAAATATATGAATTGTATCCTTATATATATATATATTCCATTGGACATACCTCGGGTGGTTGAGAGATTTGGTTGTTGCGCTCCCCACCCGGGTTCAAATCTCATTGGGGACATTTGCTCCTTGGTATCCCTTGTATGTAATGAAATATTAGCCTACTGAGTCATTTATCATGATTAATGATGCCCAAGTTCATGTATACTTGCCTAGCAAGTATAAGATATTTTCCCAAGTGGATGTAGCCATGATGTAAAATTAGGCTTCCATGATAAACGACTTTTGAATATATATATGAAAAGGCTTAATACTTTATGAAAACAAACCTCTTTACACTTAAGTAAATACATAATATATATGTATTTTAAGTCTTTGTGAAGAGAATCCTTTTATATATATATACACTGCATTTTAAAAATGAAAAACCTTAACGCAATTTAGAATTTAAAATCTTTTGAAATATTTAAAATATATATATGACATATATTTAAAATGTCAAAGGCTTAACACCTTCGTGAAGGTGAAGCCTCTTAAAGTTATGTTAAAATGTGAAGGCTTATAATACTTTTGTGAACGACAAACTCTTTTTCATTGAAAAGGATAAGAAACGTTAAAAACCATTAAAATGATGAGCTTCAAATGGTATATATTTATATGGATACGAATGACACAAAAGACGAGGAAGAAATAAAAGAAAAAAAAATTGTTTAGGGTGTTGTAGTAATGCCGCTTAAGACACGTGGCAAGAATTACTATTAGGATTAAATAGAGATGCTAAGAGAGAACGAACTCCAAGTAATCATCGGATTTTGTTGGGGAATCGGTTAGTTAGTTGCCACCATTTTCTAGGGGGAGGGGTATCTTTTCGAGAAAGAAGGAAGTTTATTCCCTTGATTGGAAAAGAAGTGTGGCAATACTTCTGCCTTTTGTCTTCTGCAAAAAGAGTGGAAGAAAGGAACGGTGGAAACGAAAATGCAATCAGTTTTGGGATTTTTGGGGAGAACCCAACGCGCTTCAACTCCAAGCATGTTTATAGATCTGTTCCCGATGAAGAACCTCGTTTGCTTTTTAATTATACTTATGGATCAGGAGTGTAGGGATATGGAGGATCATCAAGGTCTACCTGTTGAATCAGGAAACCGAACTAGGAACGGTATGTATTTCCCACTGCATTGTACAAATAGTATGTTACAATCTAAATGTATATGTTAAATCACTGTTCCAATTGGCTGCGTGGAACTATCCAATGTATTATATTAACTCACTGTTCTAAAAGTATCGATTGTTCGTTTTCTTTGTTTGTGTCTGATGGTCATCATGGGTTGAAAGGAGTATGGTATGCGTTGAAATTATGATCTTAAACTCTGCTAATAATTCCAAAGGTCTGCATGATTGGTTGGAATCGCCTATAAGTTGATGAATAGATATGGAATTGTATATGTATCAATGCATGTGATTTTGAAACGTTCTGGAATTTTTAATTCATTGTTTGCATTTGATAAAGATTGAGATTCATCTATCAATGCCTGCGATTTTGAACGTTCTGGCATTTTTAATTCATTGTCTGCATTTGTTAACAATTGGGATTCATGTATCAATTCCCGCGATTTCAACGTTCTGGTATTTTTAATTCATTGCCTACATTTGATAAAGATTGGGATTCATGTATCAATGCATGCGATTTGAACGTTCTAGCATTTTTAATTCATTGTCTGCATTTGATAAAGATTGGGATTCATGTATTATTTATCAATGCCTGCAATTTTAATGTTCTGGAATTTTTAAGTCATTGCCTACATTTGATAAATATTGGGATTCATGTATCAATGCCTGCGATTTGAACATTCTTTCATTTTTAATTCATTGTCTGCATTTGATAAAGATTGGGATTCACGTACTATTTATCAATGCCTGCAATTTTAATGTTTTGGCATGGTCAAATTTCGGTAGAGAAAACGGTCGGCGGTCCAAGATCAAAATCCGTTCCTCCTGGAAGGAAACACTTAAATCCATCCATGCTAAGGGTTGGTGCGGCCAGGCCAGGTTGGATCCCCGGGTGATTCTGACAGCTTAAATGCCCCTGGATCGTGGTTTCTCAAACCAAAGGTTTGCCCAACAAGTCACAAGGAAAAATAATGTTTTGGCATTTTTAATTCATTGTGTGCATTTGATCAAGATTGGGATTCATGTATCAATGCCTACAATTTGGGCGTTCTGGCATTTTTAATTCATTGTCTGCATTTGATAAAGATTGGTATTCATGTATTATTTATCAATGCATGCTATTATGTTCTCGCATTTTTAATTCAATGTTTTCATTTGATAAAGATTGGGATTCATGTCTCAATGCCTGCGATTTGAACATTCTAGCATTTTTAATTCATTAATGTTGGGAGCCATTAATTACTCCACTGATTTCCCGCTGAAACGGTGAATAATCAACATCGCTCAAATCGCTAACCACTAGAATTTTGAAGAGTCGTCACACTGCCACACCATCTTATTCAAAAAAGACAAACAACAAGTTAATTAATTTTGAAGTCATTTTTTATTCTACAGGATCATGCCAGCTAAGACATCTAATTTCTTAAAGGTCATCGCAGTTTTCAATTCTGTCAGACTGTAAATTTGTAACAAAGACTTTCGTTTTGTATTACGAAGGGTCAATTAGCACTTAATGACCGACCTAGTTAAAACACTATAAATACTTTCCTTGTAATCATTATTGTGATATAGATGAAGATATTAACACAGAGTTGAAACTCATATTTGTTACTGGGTTTTTTTTTTGTTATACTCTGTTTTTTTTTCAGTTTGAAAACTTAGATTTATTTTTTTGAAGTTAGTCTGTTGTAGCAATCTGAGAATATTAGAGTATATTTGTTGTTAAATGTGTTTTCTGTTGAAACAGAGTATCAGTCTTAAGTTTATGAATGCATGGGTCATCAAAACAGAGTTAAACAGTCATGTGCAACTCCGCTGCAACACTAAACAATTAGCTGAAACACAACTAAAACTGTCCTGTAGGTCGTTGTTAGTTAAAAGGTTAGTTGCAACACTACCTATAGGTTACTGTTAGCTGCAACACTCCTATAGGTGTTGATTTGGGTGTTTGTGATATGTAAGTGCTGCTGAAACATAGAGAAACACTCCCCTTCCTTCCCCGCAAGTGGTATCAGAGCGGGGTTGAGTTTTTTTTCTCATTTTTTTTTTTCTGTTTACGGTAATTTGGAATTTAATTTGTGATGGGTACTAACAGCGTGTAGTACAGCCACAAATTCTCGTGTTGACTGAAAGAATCTATGATACATGGTTTATTAAGATGAGAACTATCCTGTGTGCTCATGATCTTTGCGAATTTGTTACGCTTATATAGGCAAAACCAAATAATCAAGCTGTTGAGTTGGCTCTGTCAAATGCTGAGCATGCTCTGTTGAAGGAAAATAGGAAGAAGGATAATAAAGCTCTTGGTCTTATTCAGCAAGGCCTAAGTGAATCCATATTTTTGAAGATATCAAGTGTTGAGTCTTCAAATAAATCTTGGGACACTCTTGAAACTTGTTATCAAGGTGTGACCAAGGTGAAGAATGTTAAGATGCAGAACTTGAGAAGGGACTTTAAGAATCTGAAGATGAAGGATAGCAAGACTGTTGATAATTTTATGACACAAGTTATGAACGTTGTAAACCAGCTAAGGCAGTATGGTGAAGACCTCTCAGATCAGTGTGAGATTGAAAAATTGTTGAGATGTTTTCCAAAGAAGTTTGAAGCAATGGTTGTTCCAATTGAAGAGTTTAAATATCTCAATCAAATGCACATCGATGAGTTAACTGGTTCTTTGATTTCTCATGAAACAAGAATGAACATGTATGATGATACTCCATTAGAAAATGATTTTAAACCTTATTTACATGTTACTTGAGGTAGAGGCAAAAGAAGAGCTATTAGAAGAGGAAGAGGAGGTCGAAGTGTTGATCATAGTGACAAAAAAAATGATTCAGAATTTGAAGAGAAGTTATAGCAGAATACTCCTAGTGTAAGGGGGAGTAGCAGCAAAACATGGAAGCCAAGAAATCAAAGGTATGATAGATCTAAAGTTCAGTGTTTCTATTGTAAGAAATTTGGGCATTTTGCTATGTAGTGTTGGAAGAAGCAAGAAGATGCTAGTAAGATGTCTATGCACATTATAGAGGAGACTAAAAATGAAGAGATTCCTATGTTTTTAACTTGTAATGTCACCCAGGAAAGGTCAAACGATATATAGTTCTTAGACAGCGCATGCAGCAACCACATGACTGGAAACAAGCAATTATTTTCAAGTCTAGATATAAGCATTTAATCTGAAGTGAAGTTAGGTAATGACAATAAGGTAAAATTTAATGGCAGAGGAGTGATTCTTGTATATGCCAAGAATGGTAAAAGAAGAACAATTCATTATGTTTATTATGCTCCTGGTTTAATGTGTAATTTATTAAGTGTTGGACAATTATTGGAGAAAGAATACATGGTGTTCTTCAAGAAAGGTATGTACTATTTATGACAAATATCCAAGTAAGCAGTTGATAGCTAGAGTAGAGATGACAAAGAATAAAATGTTTCTGCCGATTATGAGAAATGATTTGACTAACTCTTTGAATGCTTATAAAACTAAGAATTTAGATCAGTCATGTTTATGGCATTTGAGGTATGGCCATCTACATTTTGGTGGCTTAGATTTGCTATAGAAGAAGAAAATAATAAAAGGGTTTCCCAGTATTGAGCAGCCAGCAAGATCATGTGAGAGATTCATATTGGGAAAGAATCAAAGAGAGAAATTCATTTCTGGAGTCTCATACAGAGAAAAAGCACCATTAGAGATGGTACACACAGATTTGTGTGGACCAATGTAAACACCTTCTTTGACTGGTAACGTTTATTTTATGTCTTTCATTGATGATTACAGTCGAAAAACTTGGGTGTATTTGTTGAAACATAAATCGCAAGCTTTTGATGTGTTTAAAAGCTTTAAAGCTATGGTTGAAAAGGAGAGTGATGGGTTTATTAAATTCTTGAGATTAGATAGAAGAGGTGAGTATATGTCAAAACAATTTATGGAAATGTGTCAATATTATGGAATTAAAAGACAGTTTACTGCTCGCTACACTCCACAGCAAAACATAGTAGCAGAAAGAAAGAATCAAACCATTATGAACATAGCTCGCAGTATGATGAAGGAGAAGCATCTTCCAAATGAATATTGGGGAGACATTGTTGCTTGTTTAGTATACATTCATAACAGAAGCCCAACTAGGAGCATGAAAGATCGATTTCCCTAGCAAGCATGGAGTGGTAAGTGTAGCAGGATATCTCATTTAAGGATTTTTTAGTGTGTAACTTATGCACATATACCTAAAGAGATGAGGAGAAAGTTATATGACAGAAGTCAAAAATGTATTTTTGTTGGGCTCTTTCCTAGGGTTGGGTTGTGATAAACCATAATATTTCGAGTGATTCACAACATTAGCAGCTGACATCACGTTGATCCAACCATGGCCACCTTCGGGCATCGATGAGTTTTGATACCTACCAAATATGCTTCTAGTTTCCATGGTCCTCGAAGCCATAGCTTTATTATGAGGCAAAATTTCAGTCAACATAGCTGGGATCTGTGCCATGTAATTTGAGGCATCCTGAATACGAGGGTGTTACGGAGATAAATTCCTATGGCTTGGGATACCACAACAGACAGCTTGAATCCAGAAATCAATCCTTTCCAATATGTAAGAGAAATCAAATATCTAACACTAAAGGATCAGACCTCATACCTTATTCCGTACGGTTGAAGTAGATCCCCGTTGAGCTTTCCAACTTTATCTTGAATTGATGAATCACTTCCTCAACAACAAGTAAACAAGACAAGCATACTATATATTGGTGTTAGATATACTCTAGCATATATAATCAACAACGTATAAGCATTTGAAATAATCCATGGATAAAATATTCATTCAAACATACATTATTGGATAGGAAAAGATATTTCTATTAATATAAAATTAGAGAATACAATGAATACAACCTCTGTTAGCACGTCTGCGAATCGGAGAAAATGAATCCTCCACTTGGGCCTCCACCACCTCAATCCTCCATCTCTCGATAGCAAGCTCACAAGCAAAAGGCAAGCTTGGGAAGAACACCAAAGTGCTCCAAGGGACAAAGGGATCTAGACTCACGCACAAGTTCCAGCAACAATGGACTATAGTTTCTTTGCTCTCAATTCTCTTATGCCTTCAATGTATCCAAAGGGTTCCTTATATAGCTTTTCATTGGGGTAATGAAAGGTTGAATCTGAGTGATTTCAAGGCATATGGAAGGCCAGGAGAAAAATGAGTCGGATCCATGTTAAGGAAAACTCCAAAAGGATTTGGATTTTGTACATATCCCGATGTACACAGTTTTAGGGATCAAACCTGCGTATATACGCGATAAGGGGTTTAAAAGTCACGTATAGCAATTTTCACATGTTTATAGGGATGGTCTAGGAAACATCAAAGGACAAAAAATGGTCCAAGGGGTCTAAGGAGTCTGTAGAGGGACAAGGGAAGGCCATACAAGTGTGATCCACCTAGTGTGGTAAAATTAGCTATAACAGATGCCCCCTAATGTGTGAGGTTAGAGGGGTCATACGATGGCCGAAATACATTATAAGTCCATCCTAGAAGTGGAGTGATGAAGAACCCAGTGGAAGACCAGCCACCCAATCATCATAGTACACTGATACAACTCTGCATATAACTGCAAATACATATAGCAGTCTCAGATACATAAGAGTACAATGTCCATGAATAGGCATGATACAAAATATGACATGTGTGGTCATCGCCACGTACAATATACATAGATCAGAATCTCCATGATGAAGATATACAAAGGATCATGATCTCCATGAAAGCTGAATATATATAACAGATCAAGATCTTCATAATGGCTGGAAATGTATGACATATACTAGAATCAAGTCACAAGAGCTGAAATATCATGAACACTGGCACGATCAAGGAGGTAGCATATATGAGATGCCACCAATCTGGAAGGTCTTCTACACAAACCGCTATGAGTACAAGTCCTACTATGTGAATAGAGGTGTCGAGGTCGAACATAGTAGTCCTTCATCTAATTACCGGTCATTGATATATACCGTTAACAAACACGAGATCACCTACCGATAATGATAATGGGAATCAAGGTACTAGAGTGCAAACTAACAAGTGTGAATAAATGTGTTGAGGTCAAACACTTGAGAGGATCCATCGATCAGGGGACATTGATGTATTCCCAAAAACTTTCGATGGCGAGAGAAACTGCCACTGATGACTGCAAGTCTCAAGGCACTAAAAAATGACTCTAGATTCCAATCCCAGAATAAATGATCTGAAGTCAATGAGATGAAATTCGCTGGAAGGAGGGAATTAAGGCATCCCCCATCATCCAACACGAGGTACTCAACAAAGCTGTATAATGTGGAAGGACTCAATCATAAGGTGCATGAACCAGTAACTGTACCGGGAATGACCAACATGCAAAGTCAAGATAACTAAAGAATGGCTGACTCAGGTTTCAACTTCCTTTGAACAAGAGCATAACGACGAATGGTGACTTAATAAAGGCAGCATAGACTCGATATAAAAAACTGGGACATCTCTACGACACAAGAGGCATCGACAGAGTCTCCATGGGGACTGGAAGCTTAACCAATCGGTGGAGATAAACTCAGATAAAATGAGTACAGCTCCTAAATTCAAACTATAAACCCAACCAATGGATGTGATATACAGTGCTCTGTTCGAAGGAGACACAACTCGACAGTTGCCAAAGATAACATACTTCCTTGTCTGGATTTTTGGTTTTTTAAATTTTTTTGGACTTTCAAATATTTAAAAAGCTTGAAAAAGAATAAAACTGCTTTATAGTTACAGACTAGGAGGAGACGAGTGTCGTACCATGGGTGAACAAACTAGTTCCAAGTAGTGGAACATACCTATGCTCAATGCAAGGATACATGTGTAGGATAGCGACACTCGGGGGAAAGTCCCCTCCTGATAAAAATAGGGAATCAAGCTGCAAAGGATATGCAAATGGCTCTGCATGGGTAGACATGAGACAAGCTCGGGCTATATGGCTGATACTCAAAGTCAGGGAAGCTGACATAAGGCTCAATAAGGCAGGAAAAGCTCATGATAATGCAATTACAACTTGACATATACAAGGGAGTCCTGGGGAAATGGCCAGCCCAAAGTTCAAGAGGAGTATGAAGCTCTTGCTCAAGGACATGGCAGGACTAAAAGGGACTCCTGGACCTAAGAGAGAACTAGGACACCAAATGCAAAGGGGAGCTAACTAGGACACCCATGTATAGGAAAGCTCTACCATTCACATAGTACCACTTCTAATAGCAGCATGAAGGTTCTGCGATACCATGGAATGGGTTTGTACCTAAGGTTAAGATGGAACAGTCATAAGGCAATGCATAAGTGCAAGTGGATGTGATAACCTAACCTATATGCTAGTTCAGACATAATACCTATGATAGGAACGAACAGGTCGAAACCTCGAAGAGAGTGTACAAAAACTGGACCCTACATGAAAACCATATAAGTCCAAAACAACCCAAAATAGTTAGTAAAGAATTAAAACTAGAGGATATAGGGAGGAATGATCATGACAACTACACCCAAAGGAAACAATGCGATGAACGATAGGACATAAAAAGGAAAGTAAGGTGTAGACCCAACGCGCATGCATCCACTACCATCCCTGTGAGGGTAACGACCGGTGTAAAGACCGAGAGAAGGGATTCAACATCCTCCACAAATGGAGTAGAGGATGGAATATCATCATTCCCAAATCTATGAGCATGGTAAGGGGCTGTGATGCCCCCAAGTATGACACCAGGGTCCGTACTAGAACCAAGGATGGGTTATAGGATACCAGGCATGCCAAAAATAAAAGGACCCAAACTAAAGAGAGCATAAATATACTCAAGTAACCACGATCCCAAAGGCCAACTAGCACACAAAGAGCACACTCCTAAGAAAATCTACAGCCAAAATACTAGCAAACCAAGGGGAGGATATGTGAGCTCCTGAATGCAGCAGGTATGTCTCACCTAGGAGAGGATTGAAACTCCCATACACTACAAGTGGAGGTACATAACCAATTATAGTGGCCCTCAGCTTCAACTCATAAAACGACAGTGCTGTCTGACCCCTACTTGGATGGGACACCCACAGAATAACCCCTGCAGATTACCCCCTCGATATCCTAGGTAAGGAAAATAAGGTCACCTCAATATAATCAATGCTCAGGTGGACAGTCGCAGGTGGGATTAACCGTATGGGTAGGGTAGCAAAGCTCAAAACTCTTGAAAGAGCCCCTAGATATGAATACAATCTTAGAAATAGCTCCGGTGCTACTCAATTACAAGCAGGGGTCATCCCAATCATAACTGCTCACACTGCATCGTGCTTAACTACTGTGTAAGAGGAGCATCCCGAGAAACACTAATTATACCAAGGATCTCACTATCTCACCTAGACAGACACATAAATGTTGTTGTTTAGTGGTCTTGAAGAATTTACTCACAATGAACTATTCCAAGACCCTAAAACCTAATATTGTTGGTGAACCCTATCAAATAAAATAGTGTAGTTCATTTTAATTAAGCGTTGATTTTAATTGGCTGTAATTACTCAAAGGGAAATGACCATGCAACTAATGACATTATGACTCAGCAGTGAAATAAATATGCAAATGATAACAAACAATGCTAAGTGCAATCTTTGTCAAATGAAAAATAGGGTATGCCACTGCATGAGATGCATAAATATATATTCCTTTCCGAGTGCCAATGCAATCCTTCCTATATGAAAGCCTAAAAACAACTCTCATCCAAGCAATCCAATGCAAGTACCTCCTCAAATCCATATCTAAGATGCAACTAAGAGTGCAACTACTTTGTATTTTTCAATATAAAATATTGAAAAATGCAAATAAAAGTCATCTAAAACTCTCAGTCTCTGCAACAAGTATAAAACACAAGCTTAGCAAGACATCAAGACAAAAAAAAGAGTAATGCACTAATGGCAAAAAAAAAAGAATAAATGACTAAAACTAATTTAAAAAAAAAATCAATGAAAAAGTGGTCTCTAGTCACAAAAGAAGTATCCAACAGACAACATTAGACCCAAGGAAGACCCAACCACACCCACAACCCACCCAAAAACTTCCCACAACATCAAACTCAACAAAAGGTAGGATGTACATGACTGTTTAAAGAACAATTGTGTATGTACGCGACTTTTGGCCAAAAATCCGCGTATATACGTGACGTTTGGCCAAAAATCCATGTATGTACATGACTTTTGTCCAAAAACCCGCATATACAGAGAAGGCAGTGGTAAAAAGTAGGCAAAGGGTCAAAACCATAAAGGGGAGTGTCACTGGATAAACATACTATAAAATGCGACACAGAAACAGGGAGAAACAAAGAGCAAGTCAAGAATATCAAGCCCATTATGCCCGCAAACCCCAAATAAAAACAAGGAACATCCCCAGTGGAGTTGCCAATTCTGTTACGGAGAGAAATTCCTATGGTGTGGGGTACCACAACAAACAGCTTGACTCCAGAAATCAATCCTTTCCTATATGCAAGAGAAATGAAATATCTAACACTAAAGGATCAGACCTCGTACCTTATTGCGAATGGTTGAAGTAGATCCCCATTGAGCTTTCCAACTTCAGCTTGAATTGATGAATCACTTCCTCAACAACAAGTAAAGAAGACAAGCATACTATATATTGGTGTTATATCTACTCTAGCATATATAATCAACACCGTATAAGCATTTGAAATCATCCATGGATAAAATATTCATTCAAACATACATTATTGGACATGAAAAGATATTTCTATTAATATAAAATTAGATATTACAATGAACACAACCTTTGTTGGCACATATACGAATCAGAGAAACTGAATCCCCCACTTGGGCCTCCACCACCTCCATCTCTTGATAGCAAGCTCACAAGAAAAAGGCAAGCTTGGGAAGAACACCAAAGTTCTCCAAGAGACAAAGGGATGCAGACTCAAGCACAAGTTCTGAAAACAATGGACTATAGTTTCTTTGCTCTCAATTCTCTTATGCCTTCAATGTATCCAAAGGGTTCCTTATATAGCTTTTCGATGGGGTAATGAAAGGTCGAATCCAAGTGATCTCAAGGCATATGGAAGGCCAGGAGTCAAGTGAGTCAGATCCATGTCAAGGAAAACTCCAAAAGGATTTGGATTTTGTACACATCCCGATGTACGCAGTTTTAGGGGTCAAACCCGCATATATACATGATAAGGGGTTTAAAAGTCGCATATAGCAATTTTCACATGTTTATAGGGATGGTATAGGAAACATCAAAGGACAAAAAATGGTCCAAGGGGTCTAAGGAGTCTGGAGATGGATCTAAGGAGTCTGGAGATGGATAAGGGAAGTCCAAACAAGTGTGATTCACCTGGTGTGGTAAAATCAGCTATAACAGAGGGCATAGGTATGTTAGATGGTCTCCCCCACAGAGTTTGCAATGGAATTTAACCTTCCACTTAGGTTTCTTGTCTGTTGTATAGGATTATACACCTAATAACCTAAGGTCTGGGGTTACCAACATACTCAATTACTTGTAGACAATTGACTCTTTAAAGCACAAAAAAAGAAATAGGAAGATCAAAAGGACTTACTTGTTAAATAAAGGTCGATCCTTGCTAATATTCTTCTTCTATGTTCCACTTCCAAAGTCTTCAGGATTGTTCCTCTTTCACCTGTCAAGAAACACTTTTCCAGATACAAGATGATTCACATATGTATAATCAGGTTAGATAAATCACATATAGATGCAGAAGCATAAATATTTATCAAACCACAAGACATGAAACACATATGGAAGAAGTAATCTCTTTATTATCAATAATGGAAAGAGTTTAGATACAAGCCAATGCCCGAGACAAGGACTCCTTTGCAACCAAAGGATTCTGAGTTCACTGCTCCAAAGACTTCTGTATAAACTCCACCAGCATAAATTTGCTCTCCAAGTGTAAGTCCTTAACACCCTCCCCAAGGCCTATATTTATATGGGTTAAATAAGGCAGTTCTCGAAGGTTAGGGAGGTTACAATAGTTAAGGAAATTAAGTTAAATAACTTAACTAATCTCCCATTAGCGTGAGTGTTTTTATGTTTTAATGTTGAGATACATTTATGGGTCAGTAGTAGAGCAACCCGTGAATGATTCGTGACTATATATAAGCGCAACCCACGAATAAATGGATTCGCGACTTGCTGTAAAGGAGACTCGCGAGTGATGCACGAGTTGTATAGAATGATAGTCACGAGTACATCTCAATATAGGAAAAATGGAAAAGTAACTAGCTGGATGGAGGAAGCATGTATTTCATGACAAGCCAAGCTATAGTGTTTTGGGAAAACCTCTATCCATAAGTGTCCTTTTGTGTGCCAACATGAGGGATTTCGGCACTCGGACAGAGAGGTGCCATTCAGGTGTATAACAGATGCCCCCTAATGTGTGAGGTCAGAGGGGAACGATGGCTGAAATACATTATAATATTCATCTTTGGAGAACTCAGAAATCTAATGGAGTAGAGAGAGTACCTGAAACAAAGCATAGTAATGTCATATACAAAGTTACAGCTGAGGATGCTATGTTCAATTTATTGGAACATTAGCTCCTTTACAATATTTGATTACATCATATGATACGGGTATAGAACCACGTATATTACAAAGGTGGATCGAAGCCACAATATACAATGATGATGAGTCTTCAAAGATCTGGAAGCTATGTAGGTAGCTCGAACATAATCTTGTGCAACTTAGTCCATATGTGAAAGACTAAGGTCTTCATAAAGGGTCCCAAAGAACCAGTACAATCCAAGCCATGTGAATAAGGGTAAGCTGAAGTCGAACATGGAGAGAATTCAACAGTTTGTCAACCAATAGGTGATAATTGACAACTGAAGCAAAGGAGTTCACCAATGATAAAAGTGAATCCAGAGGTACGATCGTCAAAACTCTAGGTCTTCATCATCAGGAAGTACTGAAATGGAACCATGCTGTGATAAGGAAGGCAACAGATCCTCCAATGGATCACAAGAGTGACTAGGAACTTGGAAAAAGAAGGGAGACACAAATATATAACATATATAACAATGATGGAATCAGGTTATAGATCAGACATTGGTTAAAGTCCTTGAACAGTGAGCACAACACAGAGATGACCCAAGGCAGCGTACAATGGATAAATAGGACAACTAGACTTATCTGTCATGTAGGAGACATGATCAGATTCCCCAGGTATAATGGACAAGAGGAGGAGTAAGAAACTCAAAGTGATAGCTAAACACAAGTGTATACTGAAACATGGATATCAGAAAGCAAAGAGTGCTATGTTCAAGGACAACATGCTGCCATTACTGAAAAATAAGAGAAAACTTCTTCCTTACCTTCCCTGTTAAATTTTAACGAGTCCAGGAAAGTAAACTCGGTTCCCTCTTCATTTTTTAACAAGCTTGAAGAGATGGGAAAATAATTCTTGATACACTGATCCGTGGATTTAATGAGCCCGAACTAGTACATGCTCAAACGGTGTTTTCACATTTAGAGAGTCTGAAAACTCCAAAGAAGACTCCAGGGGGGTCCTTTTTCGTCCAATTTAGTCTCCTGAGGCCGAAAAAGTATAAAACAAACCACAGAAGAAATCTCTTAACTTTTGAAGAAGAAGAGGTGCACCTTTTTCATACTTAGTCAGGGAGGTCCGAAAAAGGTTAAATTACCACCTACCCAACGCTCCTTCCAGAACAACATAAGATAGCTTGATTTTTACGAGTGTGAAGGAAAGCAAGATCACTCGAAAAGATCCATTTGGTTACGAGGAATGGGGCTTACAACAATAAACTCGTTGCTTTGTTCTTTAGTGTTTAACGAGCATGCCAAAGACACAAAGTACACTCGGAATATTTTTCATGTTTGGGTCTAGAGCACGAAAAAGAGAAAACTAAGCTCAAAACGGGTGTTCCTTTTTTGTAAATTTAGTCCCTCAGGTCCGGAAAAGTGATAAAACTATACCTGAGAATACTCTTCTCAATTCAAAAGAAAAGAGAGGGATCCTTTCTCGTATTATTCCGCATGGTCCGAGAAAGAGATAACCTACCACCAATGCGGATGCCCATTCACATATTCTTAACGAGCTTGAACGGATGAGATAACTCGGTAGTCAAGTATGTTTTGAAGGAGTTAGACTTGGGCCTAAAGAAACTCCATAAGGTCGAGGATTCCTATAAAGGGATAGCTTGTAAAAAGAGATTCAGAAGAAGCTCTATTTGGCGTGAAAAATAGCTATGAGGAAACCCCTAGGCATGAAACAGTGACGGTATGAGTACCAAAGGATGAAAAGGGCATATAAGGATGATACTCATGAAATAAGGATTCTAGCCATGGAAGAACAATGGTAGAGACAAGGGACTAATGGCTTAGGATACCATAGTCCATGGCAAAATGTTGCATACTAAGGTTAATGTGGAGTGATAAGATGCCAACATGTGTTGGAGATAGCAAAACCACCCTATAGAAGCATCAACACTTTGTAAAAGTTGGTAAACCTGTTCCAAGGCACAAAGAGGGTGATATTAGTCAATTGACATTTCAAACTATATAAAAAGACCCACTTTATGAAATATTATTTCTATAAATAGCTTGAAAATTAAAACATTTCTCACCATTTGCACTTTTTGGACCAAAAAGGAAAGTTTACCCTCTATCTTTGATCGAGTGGACAATTGGATCGTTGGAATCCAGATCCGTCAGTTGCAGGTAACTCTACACCCTAAACCCTTCAATTTGATCCAAACAAATATCAAAATTAATGGTTAATTTAGTATTTTACATCATCCCAAAGTATATCATGGCGCATTCGTGGGTTGCAAGGAGTAAATGTCGCGAATACACATTTTACTCACGAGTTGTCTAACTAGGCAGTCGCGAATGCCTCGCGGCCTGCCTAATTAGACAGTCGCGAATGCTGCGTGATGGGTTAAACTCAAAATTTATGCACAGTTTTTTATTTTTAAAGATGAAATACTGAACCAAATTGTGTGTATTTTCCAGGAAAAATATGGTGCTAGAGTGGAGGGAAAGAGAACATGAAATAATGGATCATGCGGTGCTCCAAAGCGTGGCTGTAATACAAACATTGAGAACTTGCGGGCTGCTGAAGTTCTTTTGTACATCACCCATGCGGTCAAATGTCTTCTTACTGGAATTCATGGTCAACTACTGGGATCATGACATGGGGATGTTTAATATTCAAGGTGATACTTTAGAGCTTACAGTAGAGGATATATATTTCATAACCGGGTTATCACAACGGGGGGCACCGGTGAACTTGGAGGGCACTGGCAGGGGTGGAGACCCCTTGAGTGTCCAAAACTATGTTGACATGTTCTGTACACCGGGTACGCCAAAGAGGGGCAGCAGTGTTATTATTGCAGACATCCAGGATTTCACACTCCAAGTACTAGCTAGCACTATTGTGAGACTTGCGGGATCATCAGGGTTGCATATGGCCACCGGGAATCAAATGAGGGTGGCAGTTGATTGCTTTAGAGGTGCTCTCTGTGATTGGTGCTCTGGAGTGCTCCCCATCATGAAGAGGCAACATTTTGACTGTAGGAGAGGAAGGCGCAAGAACTTTGGTTATGCCAACATACTAGTAGCGTTCTTCTTTGAGAGGGTACCAGCTATGAGCCCTGTGATACCACTACAGGTCAGACATCCACGTCAGCCAAGGCTGAGCCGGTGGGGAAATATATTCCTCTGTCAAGGAGGAGGAGACATAGTACATAGCATCTACGATGATGAATTTTATGTATGGTGGGAACGACAGCTGCCGACGTTGGAGCAGTTTCCATACGGTGGGATGGATTTTCGAGGTGATCCTGACCTTGTCCTCCCTCCAGGAGGAATATGGGGCGAGATGGGTAAGTGATTTTTTAATTTTTTATCATTTTCAAATTTTTATGAATTTTCAAATGATAGAATATATACATATGTACAAGTCCTAATTTTAGTCATGCGTCAAAATGTAGATATTGGACCAGTCCGCTCTGAAGGGCACCCCCACATGTTCGTGCATCCAGTTGTAGGAGGAGACCCAGGATTGGTTCAGGTGCTAGAGGGGAAGCTGGCCAGGCTGACCCAGCGAGTACTGACGATACGGATTGAGCACATACCTACAGCCATGCAGGAGTTTGTAGTAGGAGTTCCACCGATATGGCTACGTTTGTTCAGGTGAGTAGCTAGAGCAGTACTTGTATACAGAGATGCGGTGGAGGCTTCCGAGGCCAAGGAGGCTGAGGAAGCCAGGGTGCCTAGAGATCATGGGGACCAAGGTGGTCCCAGTGGCTAGGGTGGTCAGGATTAGTTCTAGGGCATTTTGATGGATGATGATCCACATTTTGTATATTTTGTATATGACAGGATCTACGGATCATACTCGACCTATCTATGACAGATTTTTTACATATATATATATATATTGGTTGTCGGCTTATTTACAAGTATTTTTAACATGTTTTTCTGTATATTTTATGAAATGTGTGTGAGATGCCAATCCAAAATATAATTAGCATATGCATCAGTCAATGAATTTTGATTTTGTGAAATATGATTGAAAGTAATAACTTCAAAATGTCTTTCCAGTAAACGAATTTGCATGAACTGACGTAACAAGGTAGGATTTCGTACATGGTAAGCTCGATTGAGTTGGGAAACTACCAACTGAGAATCCAAATGGACTTCAAGTTGGGTGATGCCATGTGACAAAGCATCCCATAGGAGCTCAATAATAGCCCTATACTTAGCAACATTATTAGAAGCAGGACCAAGACAAGCGCCACCCGCGGCAACAAGCTGTCCTGTGGGAGAATAGATAACCCATGCTGCTGAGGCCAGGTTGCAAGTATGACGGCTGGCGCCATCAGAGAAACATACATACATTTCAGAAGACATCTGCAACAACCAGTAGATAATATAAAAAACAAAACTGACAACCTAATGTACATAAAAAATACATACACTAAAATTACAAGAAAAAGTGCTAAGCCTAAGCATAGTACTTCTTCAGGTAGAGCCCATTTCTAGGCTCAGGCAGCTTATTCCCATCATAATCCACTAATTCATATGCACCTTTACTCAAAAATTTTGACACGACATAGGGTCCTAACCACATAGCCTTGAATTTTCTTTCCCCCAAGGGCTCTTTATCTTGGTCCCAAAGCAAGACAAGTTCCCCTTCAGAAAAAACCATAGGTTTGACCGTTTTATCATATTGAGATTTAACCCTATTCTTATGAGCCTGATTAGCAGTCAACGCATCTCTACGTTTCTCATCAAGGTGTTCTAGATGTACTATACATTCTTCCAGCTCAGTCGTATCAGGTAACACATGAATGGCTATCTTCAAAGACGGGATTTCGCATTCAATCGGAGTAACTGCTTCCACCCCGTGAACGAGTTGGAAAGGTGAATAACCCGTAGCAGTATTAACATTAGTTATGTAAGCACAAAGAGCAGGATATAACATGACGTGCCAATTAGAACGAGCTGTATCAATTCTCCGTTTAAGGATAGATTTCAAAGTCTTGTTTACAGCCTCAACCTGACCATTTGCTTGCAGATAGTATGGAGAAGAATGTTCTTGTCGAAATCTGAGCATGGTGGTCAGTTCTGTCATCATGTTATTTTGAAAATGACTGCCATGGTCAGTGACAATCACTTTGGGAATACCAAACCTTGCAATAATTTGATTGAAAACAAAGAAAGCTGCTGTTTCCTCGTTATCTTTAAAAGTAGGCATTGCCTCTGCCCATTTCGTAAAATAGTCAACAGCGACAATGATGTATTTATGCCCCCCAGCCAAGACTAGGTTGCAGGTCATGTAATCGATCCCCAATTTCATGAAGGGGCCCACCGAGACAATAGGAAATAGCGGAGCAGGATGTGACCGCATTTTTCTGGTGTAAAGCTGACATGGATGACAGCGCTTCACGGCTTCCACACAATCTTTAAAGATCATGGGCCAAAAATAACCAGCACGCAATATCTTCTGGGCCGTTGCTAACCCAGATAAATGACCCCCACATGCTTCACTATGAGAATCATTTAGGACAATCTCTGCTTCCTCATGAGTAAGGGAGTGATGCAAGACAAAATCTACCCCTCGTCGATATAATGTATCTCCTATAATGAGGTAGTTCTTGGCATGAAGGCGTAACTTACATTGTTCTTCCCTAGAGTAAGCGGCAGGATACTTCAAATTCTGGAGATATATAAGAATATCCCCATACCAAGGATCAAAGGTGGATATTAAGAATATGTGCTCATCTGGGAATGAGTCATCCTCAATCGCTACATTTTCTTCAGTGGGAAATTCTGCTATTAGCTCAGCAAAAACTAAGGACTTTTTAGACTTAGCGGATTGAAAATCCAAGTCAAACTCCTGGAGAATGACTATCCACTTGTTGAATTTTCCCCCAACAATCCGTCAGGATAAAACATATTGGAATGGACTAACATCTGCCACTACTGTTGTGGTCCTCAATAAAATGTAGTGGCGCAACCTCTGCATAGCATAAACAGCTGCTAAGGCTAACTTCTCGACGTGGGAGTACCTAAGCTCAGGTCCATCCAAAGCATGGCTAATATAATAAACGGCATGCTCAACAAGCTTATCATCCTCTTGAACTAGCACTACCCCCATGGTCGACTCTGACACGGCCATATATAATATAAAATCCCTAGAATAATCTGGTAGGCGTAACAAAGGAGCTGACATCAAAGCTTTTTTCAATGCCTTGAACGCAAGTTGTGCGGTTTCATCCCATACAAAAGGAGTGTCTTGTTTGAGAAAGCGCATGAAACCTTTAGTGATCTTGGAATAATTAACGATAAAACGTCGAAGAAAGTTGGACTTTCCTTGCAGGATTTGAAGTTGCCTGAGAGAACGAGGAGGAGGCAGATTTACAATGGCCTCAACTTTTAATGGATCCACCTAGATGCCTCTACTAGATACGATGAATTTGAGTAATATTCCCGACTCGACATAGAAAACACACTTGTGGGGATTCAAGTAAATTTTATAGTATCTGCATCTTTCAAAAATCAACCTCAAATGGTCTGGATGCTGGACCCTCTTGCGAGAATGTGCAGGCAGGTCATCAAGGTAAGGTTCAACAATGGCTTTTATGTCGTGAAAAGCAAAGTTCATGGCTCGTTGAAAGGTAGCCCCAACATTTTTCAATCCAAAGGGAATTTTTCTATACGCAAATGTACCCCAAGGGAAAATGAAAGAGGTTTTATGTTGGTCTTCCGGTTTGATTTGGATTTGATTGTAGCCGGAGAAACCATCCATAAACGAAAACACTTCACTCCCCGCACATGCATCTATGATCTGGTCAATGAATGGTGTGGGGTAGTTATCCTTGGGACAGGCTTTATTGAGGTCTATAAAGTTAGTACAAACATGAATATTCCCTTGCTTTTTATCAACAGGAACAGGGTTGGACACCCATTCAGTCAAAGCTATGGGATATATAAAACCAGCTTTCAAAAGCTTCTCAACTTCTACCTTCACAGGCGCTGCTTTACGCGGGTTCATGGGGCGTAATTTCTGTCGAACTGGCTTGGCATCAAGATAGGTTCGGATTTCATGTTGGAAAATAGATGGATCAATGCCTGTCATCTCCTCATATGACCAGGCAAAGATATCCCAGAATTCCTTGAAAAGGGCAGTGAAGATGGCAATCTCCTCCGGAGAGCAGTTTGCACCTATATAGATGTTTTCCACGACATCTAGGTTCACATAGATATTGATAGGTATAGTGGCGGAAATGTTTGCCATATTCCCCTCAGCAAACACCCCTTCCCTAGGAAAAGAGTTGATAGGTACCTCAATATCATTTGACAGTCTCACCTTAAACTCTTGGTTTTCTATCTTGCTCAGATCTGGAAGGAAATAGTATCGATGATGAAGATCCTCACAAATCTTATCACGTCCACTCATAGCTTCCAGAATAGCTTCATCGGAAGGAAAAACGGTATCTAAGCAATCTATGGAATGTAAAGAGTTTTCCGCCCATGCGGGCAAATAGACTTCTTTCAGATCATCTGAGACTAAAAGAGGATCTGGAATGGGATCAGCAGTAGCTTGAATGATGGCTTGATAAGCTACCTCTACTGTTGATAAGGGTAGTTCTGGTTCATGGGGAGTTGGGAGGACCCAAGGATCAGTCCTATCACCAACCGTAGTGATGGAATTCCCCACAGTAGTAGAACCAATGTAGTTCACCGGGGCTGGAAGGTCAAATGTGCCCATCAATGATGCGTACATTCCAGCTCCCAAGCTCTGTGCAGCAGGTTTGACCTGATCAACCAATGGCATAGTGGATTCCTTAGACTCTAAACGACCTTTTCGGGTAAAATCAAGCTGGTCAACAGTAACCAACTTGCCCTCATGTGGAAAAACCACGACACGAAGAACAACTGATGCAACAACAGACATTGCATAAGTCCAATTCCTTCCCAGAAGCAAATTATAGTCCAAAGGAGCATCAATCACTTCGACTTCAACAGACACTGCTTTGCCCCAAATTAAGCTTGAAAGCTGGCAGGATACCATGAGGACGGAAGGATCTTCCATCAAAAGCAGTAAGTAAAGTGTTTGATGGGACCAGCTCTGGGGATCCAAGAGCTTTCCAACAGGCCAAGGACATAACACATGTAGAGGCTCCCTCATCAACAACTATCCTTCCAATGGTCTTACCACCATGGATGACATCTATTGATAGGGCTACATGGTAAGGCAGGCGAATTTTGACATCAGACAGATTGAATTTTGCCATGAGACTCGAAGAATCCATGCTACCTAAAGCTGCTAAGAGAGCATCCCTCTGGGCAGGACAACTCTGTAACACCTCTAAAGCTGACATTGCACACGGGGTTTGAGCTAAGTCTTCAACCACTAAGTAGTTTGAAGCAGCCCTAGCATTAGGGTTATGCAAAGTCTTCTTGAAAACACCTTTCGGTATCTTCGGCATAGTTTCGGCAGGTTTTTCTATCGTGAGAGGGTTGGAAGTTTCAACTACAACTTTACCCTTCTCAGAAGTCTCAGTTTCATAGTTTTTGTTCCTGGTTTGCAACAAAGTCGAAGATCGAACCATGTTGATATAATTAGGGTCAGGGGCAGTTTGAGTGCCCCCTGCTACATTAGAAGCTAAAGCAGAGTTCTGTCCTTGGGGAAACGGGTCCTTTAGGACAGCCGGTTGTTGAGCTTTGAGCAGCTTCTGGGCTTAATCCATAAGGGGACAAAGGTGAGTAAGGTGGTCCTCTTGGCACAACCTACAAGGGAACTTGACCTTCTTCTTTTCTTTTTTTCCCCCATCAGCATTGTTCGCAGGCTTGGGCTTGTTTTGGTTTCCCTCTCCTTTCTTACCTTTCTTCTTCTTCCTGTCGGGCTGCTGATTTCCCTTAGAAGAAGTTTGCACAAAAACATTTGCATTTTGGGGAGAGGGGGCAGCCTTTGCTGCCTCTGCCATAGACTGTTTGACAGACAACTAGTGAATTTGCTTAGTTAAAGACTCTACGGTGGGAGAGTTAACAGACCCAACCACACCATCGGCATGGGGTCTAGGCTTAGGCTTCTTCGCCTCGTGCGAAGGCCTTGGTACCTCAGGGATGATCTCATACAAGATCCTAGACTGTGAGTAAATCAAGTCTAACTGTTGGGCCCTGAGTATGGATTCTTCTTCATTCGTTACTCCTGATGTGGAAACATCCTTAGATATGTATGGCAATAGTGATTTAAGGAACCATTCTAATAGAAACTTAGGAGGAATGGTGGCTTTGATAAGGCTCTTTTGCCTCCTCCACTCTTGGATATTATCTGAGATGTGGGTAGCCTTGTTTTGTCTAAAAGTAGACAACAATTCTGTTCCGAAATCATATCAAACCAGAAGATGAAAGTGGCTAAGGGAAGCACTATCCAAATCCCAGAAACTACTAAAGGCAGCAGAAGGAAATTCGATATACCACTTTGCCGTCGTACCTGTCAAGGTCCTCTGGAATAGCCTCAATCTAATTGAATCCTCATTCAACGAATTGGAAGAACACCATAAGTGAAAAGTGGTGGCATGTGCCCCCAGATCTTCACCAGCTTTACCTTCGAACTTAGGGATGTCCGATGGCAATTTGGTGGGAACAGGTGGCCACAAGGGGTCATGCCTCACCGGGTCATTCATCAACTTTGACAAGTCTGGCAAGTTTAAAGCTTCTAGGAAAGGAATTTTGGGCCTAACCGGGGTAGTAAATGTGCCAACTTGGGGATTTGAGGGACCTTCCCCCGAATTCCCATGGGTAAAAGTGGGGTTTCCCCCAGCCACCGGTTGTGAAGTGGGAAGGTTGCTTTGAAATGGATTCCATCTGTAAGCCACAGGATTTTGTGTGGGAGGTGCAGTGTAAGTGTTTCGGGACGTCCCCATAGAAGCAGGGGTTTGAAAGACTGGAGCAGGTATCCCTCCGCTAAACAACGAAAAGGAAGAGCTCATGTATGGGACCGAAATAGGGGTTTGGAAGCTCTTCCCGTAAGAGGTGTTGCTCCCAAACTGCACTCCTACATATGAAGGATATGGACCTACGTATGGACTGGATGGGGGAATGTGCCCCCCATTCCAAGGAAATCCTTGCACATAAGCCGGGGATCCTACCGGACCACTCTAGGTAGTGTAAGGGAAGGAATAAGGAATGGTAGGTATACCGGGGACCCCAGCAACCGTGTTACCAGAAGTACCTCCTATGTTTGAGTGAACCGGTGGTTGAACCACCCGGCTCGCTGGAGTCAAAGGTGTAGAAGGAAAACTAGATCTAGGGGTACTGACCGGGGGAGGTAGCACCCCTTCAACTGGAATAGTTGAGGTAAACACAAAAGAAATTTCATCCGCAGAAGACATGACTCTACCCACAGGTACACCTAGCACTGGTGAATCAAAATGCCTAACCTGGACGATCACAGGATCGTTTAAGTCAGTCAAGGGGGAGTTAAAATTTCTTGCAAACTCGTTAGTCTGCAATTCTTCTATCTCAACTATGTCAAGATTGAAACGGTTAGCAATGAGTTTTGGTTCACCAAGCACTTCACTTGTTCCTACAGGTTCAAATGAACCCTCTGTGTCTAATCTCTGCCTTTGAGGTAAAGGTGGAGGCTCCAATGCAGTGATAGGAGGAAGGTTTCTCAACCTTCTTGACCTTCTAACTGGTTGGTCCTCCATAATTAAAAATTTAACAAATCAAACCCTAAGGCTAACTAAACACAGGTAAAACCACAGAGCATACACAAAAAAAGTTCCTAGAGTCTCAAGCAATCAAACCAGGGTAAAAGATATACTTTCTCGAAGAAAGCTGATGAACGATTACTTGGCGTCCTTGAGGTGGTTCTTAGGAACAAGAAGAGGAATCACCCAACGCTCTCCTACACTTTCCACAACGGTTACCTTCCAATCCCGTTCAAGGTGAACCGGAAATAGCCTTCCGGTTTACCTAGGTATGAACCCTAAAAGACAAGAGACTAAAGGCTACCTTGGCAATACCAGCTGTCTGGGGGGACAGTCGTCAGCCGAACTCGTATGAATGGGCAGGGTAGCTGAGCCCGAAACTCTATCTATGACAGAATCCCCAGATGCGTAAAAGTCCTGGGTTACGTTTTGACAAGGATTCGGAGGGTTATCTCCTCTGTCCAAGCCTCCACGCGGCCTAGTGCTTAACTCCCATTTGAGAGGAGCTTCCCAGATACAGTGATACAGTCAAGGATTTCCCTAAAGAAAGGTCGACTATGTTTGAGTTTGTAACTTGTGGGAAGTTTACACTCCCTAGCCCACAAGTCTAGCTTAAGCTAGTAGGTGAAAGGCCCCTAAAAACAAAACTTACTAGTAAATTTTAATTTATGCGTTTATTTTAAAGGGTTGTTCTTTACTCAAGAGGAAATGGAGTGGTATAGTGTATGATGTTTTGACTCAAACAAGAAACAAATGAAAGTAAAGGTACATTCAAAGAAAAATTACCATGACAACAAACTTCTTTTTAATTTTTGCAAATATGTATTGATGAAATGAAAACTACGATGAAAGAAACTAAGCCTATGTTTTTGTAGTTTTTTGATATAATATTTTTAAATTGAAATGAACACTACTTATGCAAAAATCACAATGCAAAAGCTTTAACTATGTTTTCTTTTCACTTTTAAAAATAATCAAAACTCTACTATGCATCTACAATGCACAAAACTTGAGCAAACTTGACATTTATAAACTGTATAAACGCAATAGACTGAAGCAAACAGGCTAACAGGACCAAAAGACAACCAATGAAGGAAGGCTAGGAACCCTAGCTTGGGTGCAAATAATGACAAAAAATCAATGCAGACTTACAAAGGCAAGTGACAACTAGCTACTGTCAGAAGACAGACTGGAAAAGCAGAGCCCAAGACCTTGATCACTGATCTAGACTAAGACACTTTAACCCACTACCCAAACAGGCCAAAACACTTCAGTATGCCAGCAGTAAATAAACCAAGAAAAAAGACTCAAGAGCTTCCGAAAAATCAAGGAAATGTTATCACCAACAGTATTCAGACTCATTACACAGCATTCTTAAAGAAAGACCACTCAGAAACAGGGACCAAACAAAGAGAAGAACAAGCAAAACTTATCTCAAAAATCCCCACTTCTAGGAGTATTCGCGACTGTCACTAAGAGCAACTCGCGAGTGATTCGCGACTGTCTAGTATAACAACCCGCGAATGCACAATAGTATTCGCGACTGTCTATAAAGACAACCCGCGAATGGGTATAAAAATTTTCTCAGAAAACCAAGAAAAAACCAAGGATTTCAAATGTTGAAGCAAGTATTGAAACAGGATAACAAATCACAAACAGAATCACAAGCAAAATTGGTCAGGAGGACAGAAAACAACCTACAGCAGTCAGGGCTCCCCAGCGGAGTTGCCAGTACTGTTGTACAGGATTATACACCTAATAACCTAAGGTCTAGGGTTACCAACATACTCAATTACTTGCAGACAATTGACTCGTTAAAGCACAGAAAAAGAAATAGGAAGATCAAAAGGACTTACTTGTTAAACGAAGGTCGACCCTTGCTAATCTTCTTCTTCTCTGTTCCACTTCCAAAGTCTTCAGGATTGTTCCTCTTTCACCTGTCAAGAAACACTTTTCCAGATACAAGATGATTCATATATGTATAAGCAGGTTAGATAAATCACATATAGATGCAGAAGCATAAATAATTATCAAAACACAAGACATGAAACACATATGGAAGAAGTAATCTCTTTATTATCAATAATGGAAAGAGTTCAGATACAACCCAACGCCTGAGACAAGGACTCCTCTGCAACCAAAGGATTCTGAGTTCACTGCTCCAAAGACTTCTGTATAAACTCCACCAGCATAACTTTTCTCTCCAAGTGTAAGTCTTTAACACCCTCCCCAAGGCCTGTATTTATATGGGTGAAATAAGGCAGTTCTCGAAGGTTAGGGAGGTTACAGGAGTTAAGGAAATTAAGTTAAATAACTTAACTAATCTCCCATTAGTGCGAGTGTTTTAATGTTGAGATACATTCACGGGTCAGTAGTAGAGAAACCCACGAATGTTTCGCGACTATATATAAGCGCAACCCGCGAATACATGGATTCACGACTTGCTGTAAAGGAGACTCGTGAGTGATGCGCGAGTTGTATAGAATGATAGTCGCGAGTACATCTCAATATAGGAAAAATGGAAAAGTAACTAGCTAGATGAAGGAAGCATGTATTTCATGACAAGCCAAGCTATAGTGTTTTGGGCAAACCTCTATCCATAAGTGTCCTTTTGTGTGCCAACATGAGGGATGTCGGCACTCGGACAGAGAGGTTCTATTCAGGTGTATAACATTGTCGCCCCAACATTATCCATATTCTTGTCATCAATCTGATTCTCCTTCCTACTCCCACCCCGTTTAATATTTCTTCCAAGCTATTGGTTACCCATTGGATCTGACGACTACACTGAGAGCACATCCACATATTGGGTGGGATCAGACAAGGTCGTATCTTGTCTGGTCGTAGACCGATTAAAATTTAATATTCAAATATGGCATTTGATGTGTAACATGGTCTACGAGCTTACTACTTGCAGAGCCAATGATACCATCGACATGTAGCCCAGGATTGAACTTAGGATTGAATTTGGACTGTGGTGCACTAGGGATAATCTCATATAAAATCCCAGACTGAGCATAGATCAAATACAACTGCTGAGCCCTAAATATAGCTTGTTCCTCTTTATACACTCTATATGTCGAAACATCTTTCACGATACAAGGAAATACATATTTGAGGAACCATTAAAATAAAAACTCGAGTGGAATGTTGGCCTTAATCAACCTCTTTCGTCGGTGCCACTCTTGAATATGATCAGAAATATGCGTGGCTTATCCTGCCAAAATGTCAACAAGATATTGGTACTGACAACATCACGTACCATTAGTTGAAAGTGGTTAATAAAGGTCATGGCTAAGTCATCAAAAGTCCAATAGGTTCCCACATGTAGCTCTATATACCATTTCGTGACAAGACCTGTGAGGGTGCACTGAAATAGTCGTAAATGAATGGATTCAAGGTTCAATGTGTTCGAAGAGAACCATAGGTGGAAAGTAGTAACATGTTCTCTAGGTTCCTCACAAATATTATCTTCAAACTAGAAATGTCGGAAGGAAGTTTGGCGGGAACAACCACCCACATTGGATCATGAGACATCAGATCATTGGTCAACTTCGAAAGGTCAGGTAGGTTTAAAGTATAAATAAAGGGGATCCTAGGTTGTGCCATAAGATTCAATGTCCCCTGAAGAGTTTAGCTTACATAGGGATAATTGTGATAAAGGTCGTAGCCTTGACCGGTCAGATAATAATCCCCTCTCATATGTTCAATACAAGGTGACATGAGGATCTGATGATTGGTAATTCCTTGATAAGGAGGCCTTATATAACCATAGTTATAAGATTGATAGGTAGGTTTCCCCCAGACACATAAATAGGTATATGGCCTCTGGATACAACAATACTAGCTGATGTGGGGATAACATAGTTATATGGATCACTACTTC
>LPNX010345471.1:145293-161783 GCA_001517045.1 Pseudotsuga menziesii
AGAGTTCCAGGAATCCATATGGTTCCTCCCTCCGTTCTAGATGAAAGAGACATAGGGAACTCCAGGTTCTCATATGTAGTAGTCATAACGAGAACTGTATGTGAACCAAAGTGCACTAAAGGTTTCTTAGAATGTCTAGTCATCTTCCGAGGAAGATAAGAAGGGTTCCAAGGAGATAATCCTACTAAATTTTGTGATCGGAAAGGTTGTAGAAATCAATCCAAAATGACTCAAAGTAACAAATACTCAACTAATTATAATCCCTAAATCCAACTAACGCACAAAGAGCACACCCCTAATCAAATTAGGTCATATGAAAACAAGCATAGAAGGGGGATAAGTGAGCTCCCAAATGCAGTAGGAATGTATCACCTAGTAGAGGCATGAGGCTCCCATACACTACAAGTGGAGGTGTGTACCCAATTATAGTGGCCCTTAGTTTAAACGCATATAGAGATTGTGTTGTCCGACCCCTACATGGCTAGGACACTCGTAGAATAACCTCTACAAGTACCCCCTGCGATGCCTAGGTAAGGAAACTAAGGTCACCCTAATATAAACAATGCTCAGGAGGATAGTTGCAGGAGGGATCTACTGTATGGGAATGGTAACAAAGAATGAAGCTCTGAAGAACTAAAGCTACCTCAAGAGCCCCTAGGTACGAATAAGATCCTGGAAATATCTTCGCTGCTCAACAGAAAGTTGCAAGGGGAAATCCCTACCACAAACCTATGTGTTTCCTTGTGATTAAATCCTGTGTAAGAGGATCCTCTTGAGAACGCTAATTATACCAATGATTTCACTTCTCACCTTGACATATACCTAGAATTTTTGTTTCATAGTCTTGGAAATATATACTCACAACACCCTATTCCAAGATTCTATAATCCTAAGCTTGTTGGTGCACCTCTATCAAATAAAAACATGTAATCAATTTTAATTTAAGCGTTAATTTTAATGACTGTGATTACTCAATGGTAATGAATGTACAACTAGTGAGGCTACGACTCAACAATGGAGTAAATATGCAAACCTAAAAAATAATGGTAAGTGAAACTTGTTTTTAATCATGAAAAGGGGTATGCCACTACATGCAATACACAATTTCCTTTCAAATTCCCATGCAATCATTCGTATATGAAAGTATGATCACTAATTCCATCTAATCAAACCTAATGCAAGCACCAAATCAATGCATATGCATAATGCAATAAACATGCAAAGAAAACGTATTTTTGTATTTTCATTATAGATACAATGAAAATGAAATAAAAAGACCCTAAACATTCCCAAACCTCACAGCAAGCAACAAACAAGGGAAGAAAGGAACTGAGACAAAAAAGGTCAGTGCACTAATAATAAAACAAAAAAGGAGATAAAATACAAGAATAAATTCTAAAGAAATTCAATGAAAAAAAAATCTCTGGTCACAACAGAGGCAATCAAAAGGCAACACAGGGACCCAAGAAGACTCAACAATATCCACAACTCACCTAGAACCTCCACACATCCAAATATAAAGCACAAGGAGATATGTATGTGACTGATCAAGGAACAATAGCGTATGTATGCAACTGTATGTACTGCAACTCGCGTATATACATGACTGTAAGTTCTATGACCCGCACTTACAAAGGAAGAGGTGGTAAAAATTAAGCTAAGACTCAAATTACTTCAACGGACTACCAATAACTCAACCAACCATTGAACGGGACATAGAAACAAATAGAATCAGAGAGAAAATCAGACCAAACATGCAACCATGGGGACTTCACTTAGTGAACATCTCACATAGCACGTGCGGTCATGGGATATTAAAGAATACCCTTAATTTCTATAGATATTGACCCAAACTCTTTTTGTTGAAACCCCCTCCCAATACTTAAAACCTCCTCCCCACCCCTTTTTATACCTCAATCCTTATAAACCACCCTACCCACCCCCACCTTAAACCCCTCATCCCCCAATACCTGCAATATATTGGTTCAATTTTTAATAATTTTAAAACCCACAATATGAACTAACGTGATAGGATATTGTTCAACAAGTGAAGCCCCCGTGCATGCAACCAAACTCCAACAAAAGGAAATCCCCAGCGCAGTCACCAATTATGTTACATAGAAGATCACCTATGGCTTGGGGTGGATCAAAATAGACAGGATGACACCAGAAATAAACCCATTTCCAAGCATGCTAAATATACAGGAGAAACTAACACTAGGGGACCAGGGGTGTACCTTATTCTAGATGTTCGAAGTAGATACCCATTGAGCATTCAATCAAACTTGTACCTACACATTTCCCTCAAGAACATCACGATAGAAAATCAGGATATATGTAAAGCGTTCAAATATAATATAGCATGTTATATTTCGATACATAACCAAAGTAATTACATCCGTGGATAAAAATATTTATAATTACACATGCAATGGATGAGAAATGGTTTTTCTATTTATATGAGTAGAGATAAATATTCCAAACTCTGTAGGCACCTCATCTAAATCAATAAACTGAGTCCCTCCACTTGGGCCTCCATCACTTCAATCCTCCATAAAAATGAACACTCACAAAGATCAAGGAAAGCTTGAGAAATATGTTGGAATACATTATGTTCCTTGGAAGGTAATAATGTCTTTGTAATATGTCAAAAGTTGTCTACAATCTTTTTTTTTCAATGTGGTTCACGCGGCGGCTTGACCGACGGGCTACATCCACGGAATAATTTCTGGCGGACCCACCCGAAGGGGCCTCACACCTGTGGCCTCTGCGTGCCTAACCCCAAGAGAGTCGATGAGAATGGATCCCGCGACCTCACATGCTGGGAGGCCTAACTACGAGTACTCGACCGATTGAGCTAACTCTTGGGGCTAATTGTTGTCTACAATCTTATGTAAAAGAGTAATACATTTAACCCATAGTTATATGGTGTTGTATTTAGTTGTGTAGAGTATTTGTCGATGGTATTGTATTAAGAGATGTTATTTTGGAGAATTATATTATCCCACATGCAATATGTGAGAGTAATTCCTCCTCATCTCTTAGTATATAATAGGGCCAAGTGAGTCTCTACATATCATGTATTCTTGATGTAGTAGTGGTACTATTGTGACAGTGTTGTACATCATCTATATTCTTTGGGGTATTTGTGATTTTCTCTCTTGTAAGATTGGACAAGACATTCTGGAGATAATAGAAGACTACCTTCCCATGGATGTAACCCATTAGGGTGAACCACATATAATAGTGTCCTCTTGTCCTTTTCTTTTCATGTTCTTATCTTTTATGATATGTTGTTGGTTTCTTATAAAAGTTAACTAGTTTAGCTTGACTCTACTATTCTAACATGGTATCAAAGCAGGTTGCTATGATCTAGTACCTTCTATAGCTTTCAATCGATAATGATTATCATTTGGGCATTGTCATTTTGTTGTAGATTTTCTTTCTATCTGCTAGCCATTAGGCTTCTCTTCAAATCTGGGGATATTTATGCACTTTTTCTTTTTTATCCTAACCCTAACTTGTTGTGTAATATTTTTGCAGAATTTTTTCAAGGGTTTCTTGATGTTTTTTCTGTATATCTACATGATTTCAGGGCTCTCCTCAAGGAGATATTTCTTCCGATTATAAAAACGACAGTTGTACAAAAGGGTCGTAACTTGGTCATTTTTACTGCAATTTTTATTATAACCTATTTTTGGAATTGGAAACACCATTCTGGATGCACCCTAGTGACTAGAACATAAAACTGGGTATTTCTGGGCTTCCTTTTGGTAATAAAAATGACAGTTATACAAAAGGCCATAACTTGGTCATTTTTTACCAGGTTTTTTTATTATAACCTATTTTTGGAAGTGGAACAACCATTCTGAATCCATCTACGTGAACAGAATAGAAAACTGGGCATTTTTGGGCTTCCTTTCGGTAATAAGAACGACAGTTATAAAAAAGGGTCGTAACTTGGTCAGTTCTTACCAGATTTTTTATTATAACATGTTTTTGGAATTTGAACAGCCATTCTGGATCCACCTAGGCAACCAAAACAGAAGACTGGGCTTTTCTGGGCACATTTGTTTTCACAGGGTTGTGAGTGAAAGTTTCCCCTCTTTTCTTTACTGTGTTTCTAACTATGCTTTTGCAGATTCAGATCAGTAAAGTGTAACTGTTTTCAAGTTCTTCACTATTTTTCTGTCATTTTTCAGTATTAGGGTTTCTCTTTTTTTGACAAAATTTCACTCATTATGACTTCCGAAGTAGCTTATGTTCCTGAATTAGTTGGTTCTAACTATCTTTCCTAGAAGAGAAATATGATTGATGTTCTTAGGAGTAAGAATATTTGGAGGCTAGTTAATGGTGAACACAAGTCACCTACTACTACTGATGATTTGGCTATATGGGAAGCTAAAAGTCATCAAGCAAGGGGTCTCATTGGTCAAACTATTACAGATAGTCTTTAGGTAAGTATTGAGGCAGAGGACATCCCGATTCAGGTATGGAAAATTCTTTCCTCTTTATTTGATAAATCTGATGATGTTTCTACATATTATCTTGAAAAGAAGATCTTTGACCTCGAACCTACTGACTTTGAAAGAGTTGAGTTATATCTTGTTGAACTGAAAACTTTAAATGAGAAATTAAATAGTTGTGGTAAAGATTACAAGAAAACTGACACTGCTCTTATTATTATTGTAGAACATAAAATGCCATCTTGTTTTGATATTTTCATCCAAACTAGGAATAGAGATCTAGAATTGTCTCAAAGTACTACAAAGCAAACTTTTGATGATTTTTGTAAATGATTGATCAATGAGCAAGAAATGTTAATTGTTTCAGGACAACTCACACTTAATAAAGTTCTAACTACACTTAATAAGAATCATAAGAAAATTTTTAATAATGCTAAAGGTTTTAATCCTTCTAATACTAATTCTGTACATGTTTCTCATGCTTCTAATAGAAATAGTTAACAAAAGAAAGTATATGATCCTTGTAAACATTGTGGTAAAACTAACTAGCCTGAAAAGAACTGTTTTAAATCAAAATGTTTAATAATTAAAGAAAACTTCTCATGACTCTCAAGTAGCTTTATGTGCATCTATTGTTTTGCCTAATAATTCTTCTTCTAACGTGGAATGGATAATGGATTCGGACCGGGATTTGAGCCCCCCAAGGTCGAGCGAGGGGAGGCCGCTCCCAGGAAACAGCAGCGTCGATTTAGACTATGCCTCCAACCCTACGCAGTCAGAGAGGGATCTCTTGTTTGTCACCGGAGTCTACTCCGCATAATATTTTCAATCAGCATGATCAGGGGGCCAGGATCCTGAATGGGACAAAGTATGTCAAGGTGAGGTGCATGGTGGGATTACTGGGGGCAAGGGACCATTGGAAATGGAGTCAAAAACCTACGTAAGGAACAATTACAAAGGAAAAGAATGACGTGGGGTTGCATACAGAGGCAAGATAGACGTTGATATCCCAATCATGAGATATTTAGCGGGCGGTTAGAGGACAAGAGAGAGAACAACCCATCGTGTGGAGCACCAATGAGTTGAATTCCATGCAACTTTAGAAGAACAATTGATAAGCACCTGGAATAATTGCAGGAGCATAGCAAGTATGAATTCCTAACCATTATACACTTAGTTGCAGACATGAAAGAAATCAGCAAACTGAAATGGAAATAGGAAGCACATTACATGTAAAGGAAAATACATATTGGGAAAAGAAACGAAACATGAATCTCTGCCATGAGAAACAACTCTTCCTTTGCAATTTTATTCACACACAGGCATCGAATATTATTTACAATGGGAATCCTCAACCCATGAATGTTTCCCAATCCAATTCACTAACTCCTTTCTCCCTCTATCGAGAGTGTTTTTATACAATTCTAGTGCTGAAACTACCGAATAGAAAATTGTTACAAGTTGCCATCATGCGTTAACAGTATAGGGAGTGGACTATTGCCACGTTTTACAAATATAAAGAAACATTATGGTGCTAGTGGCTACATTCGGCCCAATTAATAGTTTTACATGCTCGGCTACCATGACGGATGATGAGTATGATGCCTCCTTCTATACCCAAAGTGTGTGCTTCCACCGTGTTCAAATGCATTTTTCCACATGGGCACACACTGGCAAGGTAATTGACATCCTTCCCCGGTCCTGTCACATCCGCCACCTCCTTCCTCCCCTGGTAACATTGTTATACGTGGGATTTGGAAGAAGTGCCGCATTGCTTCTGGTTGAGATGAACCTATGGGGTGGCTTGTCATTCTTGTACTTCTCACCTCCAGTGAGGTGAGCTCTCCCATAGGAACTAGGGTGTAGTGTATCTACACCAGCCCCACCACCCTTGGAAAGTGGAATTCACAAATAGAATGATGAAGGATTTAGACCCCTGACACTCCCATTCAAACGAATGATTATACAGGGAATAGTCAATGACTATCCCCTTCTACGGAGGCTTTTGTGGGAGTGATTCTATCAGGGGTTCCTGGAAAAACACTAACAAGGAGTAAGTGTCCAGGCCTTGTATTGTTGGAGATGCGGGTATCATGTCTAGGCCCCGATGGCTGGTGTCACCATTGGCATGAAAATACCAAGGTGATGAGTGAGTGTGGAACCTTCTCACTAACCATCAACACCCCTAGATGGACAAGCTTCTCAAACCAGATCTTCATTGTCAAACTCTATCAGGCCTTTGCAAATTCGTCAAGAAGTAGAACTCAGGTTTTGGAGATATGTTAGTTCACTCCTGCTGAACTGAAAGTAGTATATATCAGGCTTTGAGATTGGATGGTCAACATTCGTGCACACTCTGTCATCAAGTGTATTTGGTACCAACATGTGTGAAGGCATGAGCAAAGTGATCCTTTACTTGATGGGGATCTAGTCACTTTGCTTCTTCGGTCATGGCACCTTATCGTCTGTTGTGGGAAGCATTTGTGGATGCCATCTGGTACAATAGATCCATGCTGCAAATATCATGAAGTGGACACTCCCACATCTCCTTTCTCTTTTGAAGTCAGAAATAGAATGGTCTCCCGTGTCATGTTGGATTTACCCTGTGTGAGTAGTAGATTCACTGGTTACTTTCCTAACTCCCGTAGGACAACTCACACAAAAGTTTCCTATCTTTTGGGAGCATGACTGTGCCAAAGGGATGGCTCCATTGTTATGCATGCTACAAATGGCATCAGAGAAATCATCCAAATCCGCAAGGATGTAGACTACATGTGTGAACGCCTCCTCCACTGTCATCTTCGCAATGGATGTAGAACCTGTACCTTGGGAGTCTTCTTCAGCCGTCCGATTAGTGGGATCTTTCACATCCACTTTCCACGTTCCATTCTTCTTGCCATCAAATTTCCTCCTTTGAACACCATGAGCAGTTCTGGATTGTGACACGTTCTCAACCATCGATCGAGACCGACCTTTCATGCAGCCGTAGATTCGAGTGGGCCCACCATCTTTCACAATGAGAAACCTTGGTATTCATCCATGCTAGTTTGCATTGCGAAATGAACCATGGCCATAGATTTCTATCCTTTCTCATCGTGGAGATTGATCTTTGTGACCTCTACCGCTCTTTCATGATTTGAGATTGCAGTTTTACCCACACAAGTATGGATTGCAAAATTGATTGAGGTCATAGATTTGCCTTGGACCTCATCTCAGCCATCGAAAGCTTCTGATATTTAACACATTTCGCAATTTGGAAAGGAATATTTGATTGTGCATGTCTGCATCCGTGGAATGATTTGAATCCGTTGATCCACCTCCGATCAACCACAACCTTTGATTATGAATCCTGCCCAATGCCATCAGTGCACCTGCCGTTTTCCTCATTGAAGGGTACTCACATGAAATTCGAGGGACTGGGACCCTATTCAAACTTCTATCAGGCCCTTAGATCAACTGTTAAAAACAAAGTGTTAACACTAGGAATAGAGATCTAGAATTGTCTCAAAGTACTACAAAGCAAACTTTTGATGATTTTTGTAAATGATTGATCAATGAGCAAGAACGGTTAATTGTTTCAGGACAACTCACACCTAATAAATCTCTAATTGCACTTAATAAGAACCATAAGAAAATATTTAATAATGCTAAAGGTTCTAATCCTTCTAATACTAATTCTCGACATGTTTCTCATGCTTCTAATTGAAATAATTAGCAGAAGAAAGTATACGATCCTTGTAAACATTGTGGTAAAACTAACCATCCTGAAAAGAATTGTTTTAAAGCAAAACATTTAATGGCTAAAGCTAAAAAGAAAACTTCTCATGACTCTCAAGTAGCTTTATGTGCATCTATTGTTTTGCCTAATAATTCTTCTTCTAACGTGGAATGGATAATGGACTCTGGTGCATCTAAACATATGAATGGTGATGCTTCTTTATTTACTTCTTATGACAATCGTAAACACATATCTCAAAACATTTCTATAGGTGATGGTAAACAACTTTCCGTAATTGGTTCTAGTAATGCCAATGTTACTAATGGTCAATTGGAAGATGTTTTTCATGTTGAACACATGCCCATTAACTTACTTTATATTTATCGTGCTTGTCAAAAAGGGTTTAAATTTGAAGCATGTCCTGACAAATATGTTCCTAAAGATATCAATCAAAATTTCAAAGTAGTTTCTTTTGGTCTTGTTGATTATACTGCCGGTCTATATAAATTTGTCGGTTTTAACTCAAGTAAAAGACAACTTTTTTATTCCTATGTAGCCCACGCCGATGAACAAAGTAAATTATGGCATGAAATATTAGGTCATTTGAATTATGGTAAAATGCAATTGTTAACTAAAATGGTACATGGCTTGCCTAATATTTCTTCTACTAATGGTGTTTGTGAAGGTTGTGTTCTTGGTAAACATCATAGAGAAATGTTTGAGAAAGGTAAAGCTTGGCATGCTAAAGAAACTTTGCAATTAATTAATCATGACATTTGTGGTCCTCTTGAAGTTCCCTATTTATCTCGTACAGTCTATTTTCTTACTTTTATTGATGACTTTAGTAGAAATTCATGGCTTTATTTCTCGAAAAATAAAAGTGAAGTTTTTTCAATATTTCAAATTTTTAAATCTTTGGTTGAAAATGAGTCTGGTAAGAAGATTAAGACTTTAAGATACGATAATAGGGGGGAATTTGTTAAGAATTAATTTGAAGCATTTTTATTTAAACATAGTATTCAACACCAAAATACTGTACCTTACACACCTCAACAAAATGGTGTTGCTGAAAGGAAAAACAGAACTTTAGTTGAAATGGCTAGATGTATGCTTTATTCTAAAGGATTACATAAAAAAATTTGTCCTGAAGCTGTAAGTTGTGCAAACTTTATTTTAAATCAAGTTCCTACAAAATACGTTAAGCATATTACCCCCGAGGAAAAATGGAATGGTCGAAAACCTGATATTAGTAACTTTAAGGTGTTTGGTTGTGAATGTTGGGCTCATATTCTTGATGATAAACGAAAAAAGTTAGATCCAAAGTCTCACAAATGTTTATTCATTGGTTATTCTAAGGATTCTAAGGCTGATAGGTTATTTGATACCTCTACTGAGAGTTTTATCATCCGAAGGGATGTTCACTTTGCTGAAGTATCTTTACCACCTGAGTTTGTCGAACCTCATGTTACACTAAATATCCCATTGTCTCCTATTACTCCTATCTCGGTTTCTTCTTCCAGTTCTGTGCCTGTTGTTGATCCTAGTTCACCCTCTTCTTCAAGTATTCCACCTAAATGTACTGAAGATCAAGAAACTTCTGTTTTCTCTAACCTTCCTGTTTGGGCCCGAAAAACTCTTGAATTTGTAGGTAGTGAGGTCGGTAACCCTTCCGACCCTCATAGAAATAGATATAACTTTTCCTTTATGAACAAAGTTTTGGATAGAGATGAGCCTACCTCTTATACTCAAGCTCAAGGTAAACCTCAATGGGAACAAGCTATGACTACTGAGTATGATTCTCTTATGAAGAACATGACTTGGTCTCTTGTTCCTCTTCCTGTTGGTTGTAAATGGGTTTATAAAACTAAGTTCACTGTAGAAGGATAGATTGAAAATTATAAAGCTAGGTTAATTGCAAAATGTTTTAATCAACTTGAAGGTATAGATTATAATGAAACTTTTGCTCCTATTTCTAAAATGAATACAATAAGAACCATTTTATCTATTGCTTCATCTTAAAAATGGGAAATACACCAAATGGATGTTAAAAGTGCTTTTTAAATGGTGATCTTAATGAAGAAATTTATATGCAGCAGCCTCCTAGTTTTATTAATGTTGAATCATCAAATTTAGTATGTAAATTACATAAGTCTTTATATGGTCTCAAACAAGCACCTAGGGCTTGGTATGATAAAATTGATGCATATTTTTTGAAGAATGGTTTTAAGCGTTGTATATTTGATCCAGATCTGTATGTTTAGAACTTTGGTACTAATATTCTCATTGTTGTTTTATATGTAGATTATCTAATAATCACAAGCAACCAACTTACATTAATTCAAAATCTAGAAAGTGATCTTCAAAAGCAGTTTGAAATGACTGACCTTGGTTTATTGCATTATTTTTTGGGTCTTCAAATTTGGCATATGGAAGACGGTATGTTTCTCTCTCAGCTGAAGTATGCTACAGACCTGTTGGATCATTTCCATATGAGTGATTGTAAATATTCTCCTCTTCCATTTCAGTCTGGTGTAAAGTTAAATGTTGAGTGTACCACACCACTTGTTGATGCTATTATTTATCGTCAGCTTGTAGGCAGTGTGACATATTCAACTCACAGCCGAACAGATCTCTCTTTTGCCATCATTTTTGTTTCTCGGTTCATGCAACCACCTCATGAAAGTCATTGGTAGCAAGCTAAGAGGATTGTAATATATTTATAGGGGACATTACACTATGGTGTTTTTTATTCAAGAAGTACTACAGTTTCACTCTCTGGTTACACCGATTCTAATTGGGAAGGTGACAGTTTTGATTGATGGTCCACTGCAGGTTATGTATTTCAACTTGGTTCAGGTCCGATTTCTTGGTCGAGCAAGAAGGTGAATACTCTTTATTTCTCTTCATGTGAAGCAGAATATAGAGCAGCCAAAGAAGTAGTTTGGTTACAACATGTTCTTACAGAGCTTGGTCTAGCTCCGATATTGTCCATTGTGTTGAGATGTGACAATCAGGGTGCAATCCAGCTTGCTTATAATTTGGTATATCACTCCAAGACAAAGCATATCGACCTTGACACTCATTACATTCATGAACTTGTGGTAGATGGTATTCTTTATTTTCAGTATTGTCCTACAGAGAAACAGGTAGCATATATCTTCACCAAATCATTCATTGAGGCGAAGTTTGTGTATCTTCATTCCTTTCCTGGAATGCGGGAAGTTGTCATCAAGGGGTAGCAGTAATGACACCTTCCTTCCTTAGTGTTAGTGTGGGCCCTTATCCCAACCATTATTAAGGGGGGGTGTTGGAATATATTATATTCCTTCGAAGGTAATAATGTCTTTGTATTATGTAAGAAGTTGTCTACAATCTTATGTAAAAGAGTAATACATTTAAACCATAGTTATATGGTGTTGTATTTACTTGTGTAGAGTATTTTTCCATGGTATTGTATTAAGAGATGTTATTTTGGAGAATTATATTATCCCACATGCAATATGTGATAGTAATTCCTCCTCATCTCTTAGTATATAATAGGGTCAAGTGAGTCTCTACATATCATTTATTCTTGATGTAGTAGTGGTACTATTGTGACACTATTGTACATCATCTATATTCTTTGGGGTATTTGTTCTTTTCTCTCTTGTAATATTGGAGAAAACATTCTGGATATAATAGAAGACTACCTTCCCGTGGATGTAACCCATTAGGGTGAACCACGTATATCGGTATCCTCTTGTCATTTTATTTTCTAGTTCTTATCTTTTATGATGTGTTGTTGGTTTCTTAGATAGATTAACTAGTTTAGCTTGACTCTACTATTCCAACAAAATATCACTAACAGATGATTCAAGGACAAGGGGATGTAGACTCAAGGACATGAGAATGTGGCACAATTCCACTATAGTATATTTTCTCTCCAAAGTTCTCCTCCTATAATGGTTCATAGTAGCTCAATATATATCCTTCCAATAGGAGGTGAAGAGTTGAAGTGTAGTGTTTCCTTTCATTAAGGAAGGCTAAGGGACAAGTCCTTCTTTACTTTGTGGGGGAAAGATCCAATTTTTGTTTTTGGTTTTGATCACATTTCTCGATGTATGCAGGTGATAGTGGTGCAATTTTTGTATACACGGGTTGTAGACTTGTGACCTGCGCATACATATAAAAATTTCTTTTAAGGGAGTTTCATTGGATAATCAAGGTCATAGTGAGAAAAAATCAGTAAAATTAGTCTAAATAGGGACATGGATATGCCATCGAAGCATGATGTATCAGGTGTGGAAAATTATGCTATAATAGTATGTATGGTGGCTATGCTCAATTTGAGTCATGATGACATAGATATACATTTTATGTCTGGTAGATATTCCCAAATATGAGTCTTGTTCATCATGGATCTATAGTGTATGTTGGTATCCATGACCTAGTAATTTATAGACAGATCTACAATGTATTGGTCAGAAACCATCTTTTGAGTGAGCCAGAGTACATAGCTCAGAATATATGGTACTGTAAAATTATTCAACCTATAGTATTTTTCCTCATCCTACAAACTACATCAATCAAAGTATTTCACCTATCATATCCTTCTAGCTTCATACTTTGGTGAGCAATTTGTTACACCGAAATATTGTCATTTTTCCTAAATCCCTAGAGTACATATGCCAAATGAATTTTGAAGGGATTTTAATTTATTAGAAGCTCATTTCTAGGAGCATTGACACACCTTTCCTCTTGACATAAGGCACCATCCTAGGATGACACTATTTACTCATGGACAAAAGGCATCGGTGACATTAATTTCCTTTGTGCAAGGAGCATCACCCATTCCCGACACCCCTTGCTAGTGTGCAAAGAGCATAAACACTCAATCAAAGGAAAAACAGGAGTTTCGTGAGATTTCTAGAATAAATCCCTCATGGAAGCTTATCCTAACCAATTATATTAGGTGGCAGGAGAGCCCCTAGCCCATAGGGATGATCCCTCAACTTCTTCCAAGTAATTATCAACCCATTTGATCTCATTTTTCCCTATAAATGTAATCTTTCCTTCATGGTTTAAGGAGGACCAAGAAATCACATTTATGATGTTGAAATTCTTCTGGGATTGAGATGTAGAGAGATTGGAGTTTGAAGTAAAAATAGTCATGGCACTGGTACAAAATGATGAATTAGTGACTAAAACAATGAATAAAATTTGGATATAAATGACTATTTTTGACTTGGTGACTAATAGTATCTAATTTCCACTATATTATAGCTTGACTAACTTATTCATTAATTGGTTGACTTATTAGTCATTTATTTAGTCGTTGATTTCCACAATTAATGACTAAATATACGACTAAATAAACTACTAGATGATAAATCAAGGTAACATATTAATGACTAAGCTAAATACTACTAAATGTTATTCGAACGATAAGATACTGGAAATTAAATATTAATAGTCATGTATATGTTAATTTAGTCATTTTCTTAGTCACAAATTTATGATAGGGAACATAGTAGTCGCACCACCAACTTCGAACCTATAATTAGATAGTTTCTCTGCCATTGAGCTAATACTGTTAAAAGGTTGTTATTTTCTAACAATGATGATATTCAAACAAATTTTGTGTCATTCAAGCATACAAATTAATGATTACCAAATTATTATAGATCCACCATGGCTTACCTTGAACTAATCCTTCAAGTCCTTCAATTGCATTTATTAAGTGAAAATATATATTTGCATTTAATAACTGCAGTTAAAGGACTTGAAGGAATAGTACAAGGTAATCCATTATGGATTTATAGTAACTTATTAATCATTGATTTGTATTCTTGAATGATGAAAACTGCAAATATCCTAGAAATTTATAGGTTATGCTCATATAGGTCCTTCTTTAACATTAGCTGAGGTTTTGAGTGCAATTAAGCCATTATGGATCTATATGAATGAAAATAATTCATCTATTGTTAAACTATCTACAAAAATTCATAAGTAACTTGAAGATAATGGTAGATGATGCCATGGAAAGTAGAATTTTAGTTTATATAGAAGCAATGGATGAGGAAATGGTGTCCCAAACTCATCCTCCTTCAATGTGGGCCAAGCCACCATCCCCTGTAAAATGAACATAGGTGCATGTTTCTCTCAGGTTCCAATAACATCTTACATAACCTTCATATATTTTTAATCAGATTTGGATGTCCATCTTAACTTCAAGATTTGGATTTCCATCTTAACTTCAAAGGACCAAAACTTGAAGTAGATTTGGAATATTTAAAGTATATGTACTAAAAGTATCCACATCTAATAAACCAATACATCATTTACTTATTGCATGATATTAGAATGGATGGAGATATTGTTATATAAAATTTGGAAAGTTTTGATAATATTTGGATGTTCATTCCGAAGGAAAAATATTGAAGCAGAATTTTGAACCTTTGAGACAAATATACAAAATGCTTTCTTATATTGCATGCTACATTCTGTTTTCTAGTTATATGTATAGTAGTATTCTCAGCAACAAAAATATTTTTTAAGGAACTAGATCCAGTAGGTAGAGCTCAACATCAAAGCCTAGTCCAAAATACACTTGCTTGAGGAAATACACCATCAACCATCCCCTAGAAATAAATATGGAATGCCCACATTCCTATTTTATTGACGTTTCCCTAAAGTAAGACAATGCTAATGTAGTAAATTAATATTCCCATATTGTTCATGTATAAATTGTATACCATACTAACATTGGTGCTGTCAAAATAAAATAAAATTAATTCAAAGAGTAGTCCTTAGCAGAGGCCATTGAGAGAAATTTGTGTTTGAGTTTAATTCATTGCATTGAATGCATCCAACAATACAGTCTAATAGTTTGTGTATAATAAAAATACATGGATGTTGATTTGTTAGTGAAAACAACCACATCATATAGAAACTAGGTAGAAACATTGCTTTGGTTTATTAAATAAAATGTTGATTAACTGACTATGTCCATCCTAGGAAAAAATAACCTCTAAATTATTTTTAAAAAAATCAGATAGAAATTTCAGAACGAACAAGATAGGATCCCTTGTAATTTTATTTAGTCTCGAATGGAGAAACTCACCACCCAAAATGCATATATAATAATAAAAATAAATGTACTACTAATTCCATTTCACGTCAAGAATAATGGGCATTAACTCTAAGTACTCTTAGCCACTAGATAAATGGAAATGAAATGAGATGATATATTAGCAACAATACCTTCGAGTTTGGTTGTTGATAAGAAGTATGAATACCTATGTGATCATTTTATTCAGAGGTGACTTAAACAACCACTAACCTGCAATCAAGGAAAGAAAACATGTTCAAATTGATATATAAAGAAAAGAAAATAAATGACAGTATTTTAGGACAATCATACATTAAGCAAATAGAAGCTCCTTTCAAAGGTGCAGATGAATCCTTAACCCACACTCTAGCACATCCATCATACCGCGACACACTTCCATACATAGTAGCATCCTTAAGGAGGATGAAAAGGAGCACAAAAAACCTCTCTAAAAGAGCATGTTGAACAATAAACTTAGAATCCCTAGTAAAGGTTATGGTAGGTACCAACAACAAAACACTCACAGAAAAGACCTTAGAATACTTAGCATACCACATATTGAGTCAAGGTAGGCAAAGTAACAATCATGGTTTATTCTAGTAGACTCAACAAAGGTTAAAACACAACTTAGCATTGCAACAAAGGTCACGACTTAGTCCAAACATCTCATATAGGTAACAAATCTGTTCAAACAGCCCACAAAGGTCATGGTTCTGTCCAAAAAAGCCACAGAGATCATGAGTTTGTCTTAGCAGAGGTCATGACTCTGTCCAAGGTATCCCACAAAGTCACACCAATACTGGCAACTTCAAAGGTGGTCGCAATTCAAGACAGTGGGAAGAAAAGCCTTTCACCCACAATACCAAGGTGTACCATCAAGGTAGGGAAATACAAGTTTTTTCTTATCTAGCTCAACAAATTTCTCGGTTGTATCCATGTCATCTTGAATTATTTTATTTCTATTGGCCAAGCCACATATAATGAATATGGGATTCATATTCCTTTGTAGAATGTGTGGGGAATCCTTGGGTTTTGTGCAACAATTTAAGGAAAAAATTATATCACTGGGTTGAATTACACCTCTAGTGAGTAATTTGAACCTTCTCAAATAGAAAATACTTGGAAGAATTTTATTCTTGCACATGAAATAAAATTATAAATAGAAAAAAAGAAGAAAACAATGTGGTTTAGACCTTCCTTTATATACCCATATATA
>LPNX010345473.1:5774-177056 GCA_001517045.1 Pseudotsuga menziesii
CACTCCAATAAGAGATGATAAAGACAAGGTTTCCTACTCATGATCTGCCTCTAGGGTTTGAACAAAGAAAAGAAATAGAGGAGCCAAATTGTGAGATCGTAGAGAAATCCAAAATAAAGAAAGTATAGGTGGTGGACAAAGTGATAAATGATCCCATGGCCATGATTTTCAGTACTATTCAATCCCCAATAAGGGATGAAGTTAGAGTTGAAACAAAGGTGATAGAGCAAACAATAGAGATCAAATGCGCAACTATAGAAGAGATATTGCAGAAAGAGGGTGAAGGGATCAATTAAACCTTATCGAAGATATTTTGTGAGTCCTCAAGAACTAAGAACATGAAGGAAGGTGAAGCAATAGGGGATATTATCCAAGAAGAGCCAAAGGGTAAGAGAGCCAAGGTAGATTAAACATAATCTAGGACAAGTGAAGAAGGTGGACATGGATATTTTCTACTCACACCATGCCTTCAACATGTCTTTGACCAACATGAGGAACCTTAACAAGGATGTAAATTTCCCCTTGATTCTTTCTTAATTTTAATTCTAACAAGATTCTTTTTGCCTATAGAATGAACTACTAGCATACATTCCACCACTATAGCCCCATAAGTAACTCAACCGATTTCTTGGGATGAAATAACTCACATAACTAGGATCATTAATGCTTTGGAAAATCTGGAAAAAGAACAATAGAGAAGCATAACTTCAGGATGGGTTCCAAAGCATTGAGACTTTAAAATCTCAATCCTGGTTAAGGATGATAGGTACAACTCGGTGGCCAAAAAGTTCATTATAAGTTTCTAGGAATCCTTTGTGGGAAAGGCCTATAAGGAATTGCAGTTTCATGAGTGGAAGACTTTGCAAGTCACCCTTGATACAACTGATTTTCCTCTAGAGGACTATGTGGAAATGGCCCGAGGATCAAGTAGTTTCATATATAATAAATACATCCAAGCGACTTCCACTATAACATCATACAAGAAGAAAGCAAAGTCTGTACAGGTGAAAAATAAATTTTTGCAAGCAAGGGTTATAAGCTTGGAAAATGAAAATTATAGATTATAGAATATGGTGGTAACAACAAGGAAGGGGAATCAAAGCACAACATAAGTCACACCCTTGCTATCTGAGAAGGACAAAGGATAAAAGAGCTAGAACTCTCTCAAATAACTCAAGCTCTCCCAATCACTCACCAAATGGTAGAAACAACAAAAACTGGTCGAAGTACTCAATTTTCTAAGAAAGGAGAATGCATCCTTATCAACACAAAAACATAAACAAGGAGAGGATCAGGGAGCTTGAAGAGAAAGATAAGTCCACTAGAGATTTGAGTTTTAGTTAGATGAGGAAAATATAAAAGAAGATTCTTTAAGGAATAAATTAGTAGAAGCTCTAAAAAAGGTGAATGCAACCCCTTCTAGTAGCCAACAAACAATGCATACGGAAACTTGGAAACAATGTCTTTGCTTGAGAAAATATTACAACATAAATAAAAAGAATGCTAGCAATGGAAGACAACAATTACTAATAATTTAATGAAAGTAGTCCAAATGGAGGAGCTAGCCGATAAAATGAAGGATGACCTTAATGTTTAGGGGGTAGGCTTGATACTGCCGAGTAGATAATATATGAATTGAGGAAAAGTCTAGCGTCCTTGGAAGGATTAATAAATGAGTGGTAGGACATGGATGTAGAAATGTTAGCATAAGCCAGAATGGTGAAGACATTGTCCACAACTATACAAATAAAGTGGATATAAATATCCAACAATTTTCCCACAATAAGACTTCATTTTCAATTTCTATTCAATTTATCAAGAGGTGAAAATTATTTGGAAAAATACCAAGAGGTTATACAATCCAAGTATCAGACTTATATGGTAGCAAGGGTAGTTGTGAAACCATTGAATCTAGATCAATTAAAAGACTTGCAAATCCATGGCATAACATCATCACATATGTACATTGAGAGCAGTATAACAAGTTACATGGTATCGAGATCATAAAGAGAAAGATGAAAGAATCTGGCGTATTAATTTCCCACTTTTCCAGAACAATTGGTTACATGGTCAAGAATGGCCTCCCATACCCTTGGGGCACTAATCTCAAGTTATATTCAACAATGAACTATACTAATATCATGCAGAGTTCATTGTCTGGGCTCATTTTGGTGGCTAATAAATCAACTATAGCTACAACCAATGAAATTCTAAATCATCTGAAACCCCCAATTGAAATTGCGGCTTTGTCAAAGGAATTAATACAAATTATGGAAGAAGTGGATACACTCCTCAATTTTGAATTGGATAAATACTTAAGGATTTTGAAAGGAGTAGGGGCTTATCTCCACATGAGTGGGTCAATATGCATGCACTGAAGGATTTTCAAAAATTTGGACAACTTCCCTACTTACAAAGCACCCAGCAACACTTTTTCATAAGATATATGTAGAAAATCAGATTATGCTGACTAGTGTAGAAGGGTGTGTTCGAATTGTTCTGGAATGCATATTAGATTGTATTCTTTCTTATACAGTCTTGTCCAGATTGCTTAATACTTGATCAGTCCATGAACAGTCGTAGATATTGTTAAAAGTAAAAGAATATTTCATATCTTCAGAAGCCAAAATAAAAGCCTTTTCCTTTGTCTTTCGTTTGCCTACCTAACTATTTATTGATATGATATTTTATTGATGGATCCCACTCGATAGAGGAGTTGGAGGGAGAATGAATCAATATAACCGAGCCAGTATTCCAGTAAGGTATAAAAATAATAAGTCATAAGCCTAAATAAGTCCAACAGAAGAAGCAAGCCTTGAACCTTGGAACCTTTATAAACAGATATTCAGTGAAATAAAAGCACACACACATTATGTTCAATCCATGAAAGACATATATTCAGCAATCCACGATAAACAGATAGATTGAAGTGATTTATAGAAGTTAAGTGTTAAATATATATATATACAATAATATATAACTAATGTGTGTTTTGTTTTGTGGGCGCTGTAAGTGTATTTGTAAGCCGGGGTCTATCAAGTGTAAAGTCTTCTATTGTAAAGGCCTCAATTGTAGTACTATGTTATGACAATACTTTGACATAATGGCATGGAAACATGTGCACAGGGAAAGCTAAAATGGGAGAAAAAGAATGGTACTTCTTCAGCCTTAGGGACTGCGAGTACCCGACAGGCCTTCGGACTAACAGGGCCACGGATGCTGGATACTGGAAAACAACCGGGAAGGATAGAGAGATTTTCAATTCACGATCATCTGCACTAGTTGGAATGAATAAAATGCTGGTTTTCTACAAGGGTAGAGGTCCTAAAGGAGAAAAAACCAACTGGGTAATGCACGAGTATCGTCTCGAGGGAAAATTTTCCTATCACCGCCTACCCAAAAACTGCAAGGTGCGTTACTCTTAGGTTAAAAACTTCTAATACAAAGATATTTTTAAATGCTACAGCCATTAGAAGCAGAGTATAAGCTATTTTTGTCAGAGAGAACCTGAGTTTACCTCTCGCACAGTGGCCAGTTCCTTGGCTGAGGAAGGGATTCGTCGCTTGCTCTTCCAAGAGCAGCTTCAGCTTGAGCGATCCAGATGAGGTGCGTTGCTCTGCCTGGATTTTTTAACACCAAATGGTCGTACCAGAATGAATGGCCATATCTATTCCACTTGCTCTTCTGGTAAACAGTCAGTAGCTCGAATCTGAACAGGTGGTCACAGGGGATCATTGCAGAACAGGTGGTCGTGAAGCTTTTGGACAGCTGCAGGGGATCATTGTAGGGCGAGGGGATCATGGCGCAGCGTGGGATCATTGCAGGGCGAGGGGATCATGGCGCGGCGTGGGTTCACGCGAGTTTGAATTGTGGCAGGAGCACAGGATGGGACGTGACGGAGCTCCAACGGACGGACGTTCGACGGCGTTGGCGATGGGTGCCGGGGAGAGGAGGCCGCCGGCGGTGGGAGCGGCACGGCGACGGGGTTGAAGTGGCTGCCGGCGGTGGTCGGAGCGCCGGCGCGACGATTGCCGCCGGGCAAAATCGTCGCGTCGGTAGCCCACTCCGTATATATATATAACTACAAGCAGTTCCCAGAGTCTCAATAGTCGCTTAAACTCTTCTTTATTTATTACTTATTACTTGCAGCTTGATCTCTCCACTGTCTCGTTGCTTCGCAAACAGAAATAAGTTATTCAGTTGAGATGGCCACTGTGATGAATGCATCATTAATGGCAGTGAATGGAGCATCCCTCCTGCAGCGCAGGCCAGCGGCGATGAATGGAGCATCCCTCCTGCAGCGCGGGCAGGCGGAAAGGTCAACCGTCTCCAGAGCCCTTTCAGTGAGATGCATGGCAGATGTCAGTAATATTGTTGTTTCTGGATGTTTTGGTTTCTACTGAGTCATATTTACAAGTTATTGGTATATCTGGATTGTAGACTGTTAGATATACTCTTGCAAAGTTGTTTTTCTGTTAGTTAATTACTATTTTTAAGTATATATTTATGTTTATGTTGCTGTTTCTATGTATATGTTGTTGTTTCTGTATTATTTATATATATTTACCACTTGTGTTTGTATGTGGATCCATAGCCAAAGGAGTCAAAGTAATCGCCTCTTACCCCTCTGAGAAAGGTAAACGATTAAGTGCCTGCAATTTTTACAAGAATATCAGAACATGCAGTGCAGGTTCATTGAAATAACTTGAGTGAACACCATTAATCAATGCAGGTGAGCACCAAGTTTAAAGACGTGTTTGCTTTCGGGGGACCAGCACCGGAGACCATAAATGGGAGACTGGCCATGCTGGGGTTCGTGTCAGCTGTTGGGGTGGAGATTGTGAGCGGGAGAGGCCTCTTTTCTCAACTCGCCGAGGAAGGATTTCCATTGTTCCTTGGAAGCGCGCTTTTGCTGACAGTTGCTTCGCTGATACCCATGTTCAAGGGAGTCTCCGCTGAGAGCAAATCGGAAGAAATATTGTCGTCTGGGGCAGAGATGTGGAATGGACGATTTGCCATGGTTGGTCTCGTTGCCTTGGCATTAACTGAATTCTACAAAGGAGGTCCTCTCGTCTAGTAATGAGCAGCTGATCATCAGACCAGATTGTATATCCTCTCGTTATATAGTACACACTCACTGAAATCTAGATGGTGTCTTGCCATGTGTAAAATGCTGAAGCTATCTTAAATATATCTTTTTTGTTTTCCATTTACTGGCTATTTTCAAATATATTAGTTTGTTACATGTCAATTAATTAATATCTTCGAGACTTCGACTGTTTGGAATTATTGCCACATTATAAATATAATGTATTTCTTTAATATTCAAATTTTTGCCCAATACAAATATATTTCTTTATATAGAGTATGTGCTCTTGCGAGTTCTTAGGCAGTGATCAAATTTGAAGGGTGGGTCTTAATTTTAATGGCAGGGGCATTTATTTTGGGATCAGTGAAGTATAAATTAACTAAACTTTTTTATCAAAAATGTGTAGAAAATAAATATTATTTTTTCAAATTTTTATAATTTTAAATAATTAAGCACTTTTTAATATTTACATGCAAAATTAATATATTTTCAATAAAATTTATTTTGAACATATTAATTTGTCATATATGTATCATTAATTTTATAGTTCAGCAAAATAACAACTATTTTATTGTATTTTTTTGGGTTGGAGCATACTACATTATATAGAAAAAATTAGTTAGACTATGCGATAACCATATTGGGGCATATGCGTGATCTTATGCATAGTGCATGATGTCGTAGCGAACCCTAAGATAATTACTTACTATTAACTATGTACAAAACAAAGCCACTAAGCAAAACAAGGCAATAATAAACCTACAATGAATCTCTCTCTCTCTCTCTCTCTCTTTATATATATATAACCAACAAAAAACTTAATTCAAACCAGAGAGGGGGAAATAATCCAAGCTTGAGAGATGTAAGAATGATGGGGATTGGACACCTAAGAAAAAATAATACATAACTAAGAAAACATAAACAAAAAAAATCTCACATATCAAACAAGTTAGCAATGCTAGCATAACTGGGGTAGGGGCATCAAATTTTGTTGTTCAACACTTGTCGTGAAAGCATACAAGTATGGGATCAGGGGGAAATGGAATCAAGCCTAAGTCCATGGAAGCCTTGCAACTCATTGCATGTTTGAGTTTGAACAATCTTCCCTTTAAATTGAACCAAATTACCAAAAGAAGTTTACTAATGGCTAGATTTGAGAAAGTTCTAGGTGTGTGTAATTAAACGCTCAAGGCTTTAAATTTGTTGTATTTTGCACCACTCCACAATTTAGCGAATCAACAGTCACTCGTAAGAAATTGAAGTTATTTAATGAAAACAATTTGTGTGTATATCTCTTTTTCAAAACCGTTTTCCATGTTGATGTAGGGCACTACCCTCCTTATTTTCTTACCAAAAGGCATGATAATGAAGAATATGACTCAAAATTATGGACTTCACCTTCAAAGAATTTGTTGCAATCACATTGGTAAGGACTGATAGTAAGATCACTACAATCCACTGTGTCAAATCTCAGTTGATAGTGTCAATTAAATACTTATATGGAAAATTTAATATAATACTTACTTATACTTGTCTTTTACTTTTTGCGTCTTAACACATTTCATATTTTATGGTTGTCTTCACTCCTTGACCCAATTGATATTATAAGGTGGGGATGTGCATGCATAATAATCCTTCTTTATGAATATGAGATGAGGATTTAAAAGGAAGAGGATGTAAAGACATGTATTTTTTATATGTATTTTGGTGGCGAGCGTTGAGGAAAAATGTTGTGAGAAATAACAAATGTTGGGAAGGACAGAGTGAGATTACATCATCATCATACCACCATCGAATTGAAGACCATTCTCGAGTCAAACATTGTTTTTTTAATTTTATTAATAACCATTGTGCATGTGGTTTCGTCCAAATAATTTTTATAAATCATTGTTTATCAATATTGTGTGCACAATGACACCCCTCTATAGCAATGCATAAATCGACCTCTACACAGTTTGTGATCCTAGCGAAATGCCATTATTTGTATTTGCATGACATTGAGTGTTGTTTATATTTGTTGTGAGTCGATGATATTCATGGAAGAAATGAAGTTGTGTAGAGCAGGATGCATCAAACCGGCCTTTTGGATTCCATTTTGATGAAAAAAGAGTGGACATTGGTGGCAAGGTTCACATAGTTAGTAAGCACAAAGTTATGAGCTCGTTTCGGGCCTAATTGTAGAATAGTAGTTGTTCTTTGTTGTTATAGTCATAGTCATTGACAAATTGTCACACTTTAGATTCCAGCCCCAAGTGACTCGGGAGTCAAAGTCATATCTCGATGGCCAGTGCCTCATAGTTATTAGTCATTACTAGTCATCTTACATAGCTAAGCAGTGAGTGCATGGCATGAGTAAGTGAATGATTATAATTTATCACATTTCCAATATTTTGAATGACGCGTTGAACATTATAGCATAGGAATTTCAACATATTGAGAAATTTATATGGATGGGTAATTTCAAATGTTGACCTTCTTTTGAAAAGTTGATGTAAATTATGCCCTTATTAATGGAAGAGTAAAATTTAGATTTTAAATTTTTTTTGAAGGAAAATTTTAACTTTACACTTCTAGTAAGGGCTAAAACCATTTTGGAACGGCTCGAAAGGGTTCAATTTTGATCCTCAACTCCCTCCTTCATGGATTATCTCAAGTGGCATCTTTCCCTTGTCCTTGGGATATCTCAACGTTAAATACACGTACTTGACAGCACTCATCACTCCCTCGTCCTTGGGACATCTCAAAGTTAAATACACGAATTACGTTATTGAAAATGTGATGTGTACCTCCTCAAAAGGCATGAGATAAAATTAAGACTACCATTGTCTATCTATTTTTACCTTTCAACTCACTACATAGTTGAGAAACAAATTTTCAATGATTATTATTATTTTTAATCAAATTATACGATAACGTATATTTTTCACCTTTTATTATATAATATAAATATATCTTTCTTTTATATAGGTGGTAGGATAGTAATCATTTATGTGAATCCTTTAAACTAAATTTAATTGACTATTTATATTCAAAATATATTAAATATAATTTACATCATAAAGAAAAGCAAACAATTATATAATGTTATATAAGTGTTGTTTTATACAAAAATTCTACTTTAAGTTAATGGTGAGATAATAATCATTTCTCTGAATCCTCTAAACTAAATTGATTATTGATATTTAAAATATATTAAATCTATTTCATATCATAAATAGAATGCAAATAATTATATAATATTATATAAAGTTGGTTTATACAAAAAGTTTTAGTTTAAGTTAGTGAAATGGTTTCCTCCTTTAATCATGTTTTTTTTTAAACATTTAAATTAATATAAGTTTTTTAAAAGCAAAGTTTTCTAAATATACGTCATCACTTTGAACATCATAACCCTCTCACTGATTCGTAGTAAAAACTCATAAGCAAATTACCCAATTATAATCAAAATTCATTCACATTGAGTGATGTGAGATTGTTCTATAAAAAAAAATTACGATTACAAATCATGTAGTGAAGATTGTTTTTCATGTAACATTAAGGGGTGATAGAAGATACATAAGTTTTATCAACAAACAAGAGCCAATAGTTGGCAACGATACAAGTTTTATCAACAAACAAGAGCAATTATTTTTTGAAATTTTAAAAAGAATTGATCTTGAGTTAGGTTTGAAGATGCTTAAAATATTTATAAAGAAAGATCTTATTTAATTCTAAGTTATTATAGAAATAATGAGACTTTATTGATCATGAGTTATAAATTTGAAAATATTTAGAATATTAAAAAAAAAAATAGTTCATTTAATTAATGATTATCATAAAAATAATGAGACTCTACAAAACTTGTAAAGTATTAATAGTGCCCATAATAACAAAAAAAGTCATTATTCCAATGTTTCATTCTTATATAACAATCACCACCAGAAATATGTGAATTATGGATTGCTTTAATTTAAAAAATATCATTATTGATAGCAAGCCTTTATGTCAATATTTTGAAATAAATTTATCATATTGTTCTTGTTTAGCCAAAATTTGAGATTCATCAACACAATAATAACATATTGATATGAAAAATGTTCGACAATATTTATAATTATATTATTCTTCGAGCAATTATTCAGATTTGATTTTTTGAATTTCAATCAATTACATTTAACATTCCATTCCATGTTAAATACTAATAAGTCCAAACCAATTACAATTAAGATGAAGCACTACTTAAGTTGTGAAAAGTACGAAATTCAAATTTTATGATAATAATTGAAAATATGTTGTTTCCGATGTCATTGCCTCTAGTGAAAATACACTATAAGGATTTGGTCATGTAAGAATGAACTGCAATACCATCATTCTTTTTCACCAAAGTTTTAAAGAAAATTGTGTGAATTGCTACTATTGATGAATCAATGAAATAATCTTATGAAAGGTAAAGAATAAGAGATGGAGTAGGTCGGAACATAAACACACATACTAACTTACAAAATTTTCCATAACCATATCCCTTCTTAGTGTTTAAAATAAAAAATATATATTTCATTAGTGCAATACCAAAAATAGGAAGGGAAACTCAACAATTTTGGACCATAGAATCGATAATTCCACTAACTCCTTAAGGAAAATTAATCTGAGTAGAAAAATTTACTTTTGATCCCTATAAAGTGAGGGGAATAAAAAACCTATGTATGTTGTTTTCAAACCAAATAACATGAATCCATACCTTATTCATTTTTTAGTATTTTTCCGTGGATGACATTTTAATAATCCCATCCACATAAATATGGACCAATGGGTCACTAATTGGTTCGATATTCTATTAATTGTTATGTCAATATTAGTACAACTAATTAACTTGTTGTAATGAGTTCTGTAACTTGTTCTCTCCATGCGAAGTTGTAATCGTCGATTGTATATGCTTCAACTACCTATTATTGCTCACTTTTTCTTGTTAAATGGGTTGTCTACACCATGGGGACTTCACTTAGTGAACCTGTCACATAGCACGTGCGATCATGGGATATTAAAGAATACCCTTAATTTCTAAAGATATTGACCCAAACTCTTTTTGTTGAAACCCCCTCCCAATACTTAAAACCTCCTCTCCACCCATTTTTATACCTCAATCCTTATAAACCACCCTACCCACCTCCACCTTAAACCCCTCATCCCCCCAATACCTGCAATATATTGGTTCAATTTTTGATAATTTTAAAACCCACAATATGAACTAACGTGATAGGATATTGGTCAACAAGTGAAGCCCCTGTGGTCTACACAGTTGTAAGATACAGACTATTTTTTTATATTTTTTCAATCATTTTTTATTTCCAATTTGGAATTGTAACAAATCCTCTGTTACCTCAACTCTACTACATCCGAAAATACAAAGACATGCCCATGATGACAAAGTACTGTGACTTTTGTGCATTTCCTAGTTGTAATTTTATTATGTAGAGATAGGAGATTGAAAGCTTTAATCGACTCAATGAATCAGACATGGATCCACTAGGGGGGGGAGTAAATGGATGGGAAGCCATGTCATTGGATGAAGGGTGTCATCTTAAGTGTCACAGACATTTGAGTAAAAGTATTTTTTACTTGATTACTTCAAATTTTGAACTTCTTCCTACACACTCACATTACTAGCTAATTTCCTCAGGGTTTTAGTGAACTCTTAAAGTCTAGTTAATGGTATAAATTCATGTATTATTAAATGGTTATTAGTAAAATTAAATTATATTGCTAGATATGATTAATGTCCTAGCTTCGACAAGAGTGTTAGGAAATATCGTTAATTTGCTAAGAGAAGGTAAGTCGTGTCACTAACCTAAATACTATTAAGTCTTATTATTATTTTGACCTAATAAGCCATTAATAATTACAAAAAGTAATTATTAATTTATTAAACTAACTACTTTAATTATCAAATTCTTGAAATATTTGATTTATGCAAAGATATTAGCTTTCATATTCTTTAGAAGTATTCTTAGAAAAATAACTACTATGAATGGAGATTGCCATCGCACTTCACATGAGTGTGTGTATATATATATAAGAAAGATCATATTAAATAGATAAGGATGATAATATCAAATCATTCAACATAATACATAATAAATTTACATTTTTCAAATTAAAATGATTGGTTATTAGAAAAAGAAAGGCGGACATTGCAAGAACAGGGAGCTCAGCACATAGAGGTCTTGGAAACTATCATCAAATGTAATAAATCAAATGACTCATATGTTTCTGCATTCTTCTCTCTTTTGTGATTTGATAAGATTATATTGAAGAGTTATGCTTTGGTTTCCTAGGTATTAGTCTTTTTTAAATGCATATAAGGTACAATAGTTTGATTCCAACCGATAAGCTATGAAATGACTAGATTTATTTATATATTTGCATGAGATAAATCCTTGCAAGAAAAACATTTTTGGATTGCATGGTAAATGGTTTTGATCTAGAGAACATTTTTGGATTGCCTCGTGAATGATTTTGATCTGAAAAATGTTTTTGGATTGCGTGGTGAATGGTTTTGATCTCGAAAATATTTTTGAATTTCTCGGTGAATGGATTTGATCTCGAAAACCATTTTTGAATTTCTCGGTGAATGGTTTTGATCTCGAAAATATTTTTGAATTTCTCGGTGAATGGATTTGATTTCGTGGTGAATGGATTTGATCTCGAAACCATTTTTGGATCTTTGGGCAAATGGTTTTGATATTGATACCGTTTTTGGATTTCCTGGTGAATGGTTTTGCTCTACAAAACGTTTTCAGATTTCCTGGTGTATGGGTTTTCTCTTGAAAACTTTTTGGATTGTGTGGTAAATATTTGGATTTAAAAATGTTTTTACCCATAATGAGTAGGCTCATTTATATATCTCTGAATGCAAAAACTGAAAAAGTTTTTCCTGTGTTTTCCTAAATGCCCAGATTGAAAAATGTTGCTTGGCATTTATTAAATCTTCCATAGAAGATAAAAATGTTGTGCATGTGTTTTCCCAAATGCCCATGTTGAAAAACATTACTTGGTATTTATTGAATCTTGCTGAGAAGGTAAAAATATTTTGTGTGTGTTTTGATTCCTTGTTAAAAGTTTTGATGTAAAGGGTTTGCCTGAGATGAAACCTTTTAATAAAAACATTTTTGAATTTTCTTGTATGGAAACCTTGCCGAAGATGAATCTTTTTAAGAAAAATGATTTTGGATTTCTTGATAAAGGTTTGATCTCGAAAATTTTCCTCACATTTATTAGAAGCTGATAAAAACATTTTTCATGAGATCCTCAACGAAAACTTCTACCTATTTTTTCATTTCAACTCTTGCATGTCGGGAATAAAATCAATCTTCCCAAGTTAATCCTGAAGGGAAATGTACTTTCCTGTATTTTGGGCTGGGAGCAATACCATGGCAACCTAAAATTTGTAAATGCATTAATAGTTTAAAACCTCTCACTTTAATAAGAAGGTTGGGTGTCTCTCCTTCGAAGAATGACCCATTTAATATTTGTCAATAATGTCATTCAACTTTAGGTAGGAAGAAAAATGTTGAATGACTCCACCTTGTGTAACTTAGAAGTTGGGTGTTTCTGAAAAAATCGTTCCAATCAAAGAAAGATTGCTATGTTTTGTATTTGAAGGTCCAAATCAATTTTTATTTGGGAAAAGTATTTATAAAACTAAATATCCATGGAGAAATGATGCATAGTAAAATATTATGAGTAAATGAATAGAGTAAGTCCTACTTCGTCAAAACATTTAAATAACATTCTTTTGAGAATATTTTAAAACGAGATCATTAGTCCTCTATATAGGATTCCCTTATTCCTTATCCTAGTGGATTCTTGCCTGCTCAAGGGTGACCCTTTGGTGGATGGAATGAATGTCGGATAGGGTCAGATGGATGGGGAAATTCGAAGTTGAGTTTTCAATCACCAAGGTAAATATGTTTAGGTAAGTTTCCTTCGGTTGCAAGGGTCTACCTTCTTAAGATAAGTACCTAATTATTGTTATGATTAATTAAGATGTTTTAGGGTGACGATAGTTACTCCTTCAGTATATTATACTTGTTATAAATTTGAATTTTAATGTTTAAGAAAACTTATTTGGTGTCATTAGTTTCTTATGATTAAATGGTTAGATCATAATTTATGACCAATTTCCTATCTTGTTATGCTTATACATGTCTTTAATATACATGTTTAGTTTATAAGATGTTTCATATCACATTCAAAGAAAAAGGACATTCAAAGAATTCAGCTTGTTAATAAGCATGTATGTGAAAGTTGTTTTGTTAAACTACTCGTTAATTTCATATGATCAAATAATTATGTGATTTTTGTTATTTAAAACATATATGGTTTATTTTTATTACCATTTGTATTAGATGTGTGAGAGGGATGTAAGTTATTGAGGACTTAATAGTCATTCTTGATGATCTTTATTTGGTTGTAATAATTGATGTTGAGAATTCATAGGATCATCAACATCATTATACTTAGACTAGTAAGTGAAATTCATGACTATAAATTTAGTGAGTGTTAAATAGTTTTGCATTCATAGTATGGTTGATATTAGCAAGTATGTGCTTGATTAATCATTTAAGTAGTCAATGGTGTTTTCAAGTACGAAAATTCTTTGAAATAATCGCATCATAGTGAATAAGATTAGGTTATAAATATATATATGTGAATTATAGCTGCCTTGATGTTACAATACGACCTTATGAAGGTAAGTCTTAGATTCAATTATACATTTTACATATTAGAAATAATGAAATGTGTCTCATAATGCATAGGGTTATAAATATGAACTCTATTAATCATTACGGACTAAATATAATGTATTGAAGGAAGTATATACTTTCGTTTGTCTTTCAACTATTTCATTGAAGTGTACAAGTAGATAGTTTTTTTTTCAGAAGAAAAAAGCCTATCCTTGATATTCATTAATGAATCAAAGGGCATCTAATGTGCCATCCCAATGACTGGGTTACAATCATAAGGGTGGATCATAAAGAAACATATCAGTCACATCATGAAGGAGCCACATCACAGCAAGTCTACAAGGGGGACAAGTATGTCATCAACAATATAGTATCCCATCAATATAAGCTGCCACTCAAACCATATCTACCGTGAACAAATGAGAGCAGAACAACAGCCTAAAAGATCCCACTCCATAACAAATCAAAATGGGGTGCAATAAGTAAAAGGAGTACATGCTCCACCACCTGGCTCAAAAGAGCACAAAACAATTATGTGAGGTCAAATGACCTTCAATAAATTTCGAGTAATTACCAGATCCTGGAGCCAACGAAAGGTCTTTTTTAGAAAGGCAATCTGCAAGCTGATTAAATTCATGGTAGATATGGCTGAAAGACAAGTCTAGAAAGCATGAGCATATCTTCCTAGTGTCCCTACACCAATGATAGAGTTCCGGTGGAGAAAGGGAGGATGTAACCTTTGCCCAAATGATAATGACTAGAGAGTCGCCAAATATCCTATGCTTGGGTATCCCCATCATTTGGGCTATATGCAGGAGGGCCCAGAGCCCAATCACTTCTGCTTTTGTGTTGGAGCATGGACCTACCCCCAATGCAAACTCGAGGTAATGTGACTCATTCAACATCAAACAGAAGTCAACCCCCTCAACATTCTTTGAACATGCCCCATCAAAGAATCCACAAGCATAGTTAAGTACAGGACCTAGGCCCAAGGATCTTGCTTTTTTTACCTTAATGACAGATGGGAAGTACATCTGAGAGAGATATGCAATCTGGTGGATAAGGCTGATGACAGACAATTTTTTTCCTTCAAATACAAAGATGTTTCTTGCTTTCCAAATTGTCCACATAGCGAGATAAGGGAGATAGCATAATGCTAAGTGGACTGTGAAACAATCAGTCCAATTTTCCAAGAACGAGCTGATATCAATAGATTGGAAGGAGAGAGATATATGGTACTGTTCCATTAGGATTGAGAGCACATTCCCCAAACAGGGCAATGAAAAAAAATATGCTGAACACTATCAACATCCTTGCTACAAAGGGCGCATATCCGAGGCCCAGTCCAACCTCTCTTTTGGACATTATTCCAAGTAAGTAGCTTGTTCATCAAAGGCAACCATATAAAAAAAAAAAATTTCCTGGGAAGAGTTCCATACCAAATATGTTTAAGTACTCTACTACTTGCCAGTGGAGAAGAATATGCTACAATACTCTCATATACCAATTTTGTTGATATTGTTCCATCTAACTTATTAAAAACCCACATCAGAGAATCAGGCTGGGAATGGAGGCAAATACCACCAAATTCCAAGTTTCGAGTGAAGGAGTCCCAAGCAAGTTTCCATTCCTCATTGACACAGAGATCCTCGGTCAAGTACCAGTACTGAGATCCCAGGATGATATTATGGGCTTGTGAGAGAGTGACAATGTCCAGATCTTCTAAAAACTCTCGAAACCCAACAGGCCAAGTGAAAGAATCAGGAATTTCGATAATAGGATCTATTCCAATCTGCACATTTCCACCATTACCCACTTGCCAAGTAAGACTTCTTCCAAGCCATGGTAGGGTTAGCAGGAACCCCCTCCAGAATACACAAACCCCACGTAAGCTGAAATGCTTACCTTTGAGCCATGACACTATAGTGTGCTTCTTCAAGTATTTACAGAAAATGACTTGATGCCATAATCCCTCATTTTGAAGAACTAACCAAAGATTTTTTAATCTGAGAGCAATGCTGAACCAAAATAAATTCTTTATGCCCCATCCCCCATTTTCTTTCGGCGAGGTAGGTTTCTTCCAATTGACCAGATGGTGACGGTGTTTATTTCTAGAGGAGCCCCATAAAAAATCGAATGCAAGACATCTATGTTTATTCAGTACAAATATCGGTATTGGAGTAAGGCCCAACCAATAGACTGGGATACTAGACAATACAACTTGAACAAGGGTTAAATGGCCACCAAGTGAGAGGAGCTTATGTTCCCAGTGAGAGATTTTTCATTTGAATTTCTGAATCAGCTAGTACCAGTCACTAACCTTATACCCCAGGGGCTTGAGACAATAGCCAAGATACTTAAAACTAGTAGTTAAAGGCTCCAATTCATATGGTAGAGCTCTAACAATGTTGGTGTGAATATCAACATCGACGTTATTGTATAGAAAACAAGGTTTGTCAATACTAATGCTCATCCCAGAAGCTTTGCAGAAAGTACTCAAAATAACATCAAATTCCACCCACTCAGATAAGGTACCAGTGCCAAGTAGGATCACATCATCTACAAAGAGGAGATGTGTAAGTGAAAGTGTAGACAAGATTTTAATACCTTTAATGGGACCATGATCTCTTGCATCAGTAATCAATAGGCTAAGCCCTTCAATAACAAGTATAAAAAGAAGGGGGGATAGGGGACAGCCCTATCTGATGCCTCTGGTGGCTACGAAGAACTTTGAGGGCGTACCATTGATAAGTACTACAAAATTTGCTGATATAAGTCATGCTATTATCCAGTTAATATCCAAAAGAGGTACCCCAATTTGGATGAGTATGAGTCAAATGAAAGACCAATTAACACGATCAAAGGCATTTACCAAGTCCAATTTGAGGATGAGAGCACAAGTATCTTTGGTTTTCACAGTGTGGAGAGCTTCCTGTACAATACCAATAGGTTCCACAATCTGTCAGTTTTTCAGAAAACCATATTGTTCAATGGAAATATGGGAGTCCAAGAAAGGCTTAAGCCTCGTAGCAATAACCTTTGAAATTAATTTGTATAACAAATTGCATAGGGATATAGGCCTAAAGTCAACAAAGGTAAAAGGCTTATCCTTCTTGGGGATTAAAGCAAGGAAGGTAGAGTTTAGGGAAGGAGGAATATATCCTGAAACCCTACAGCAATCCATTGCAGACAGTAATCCATCACCCAATAAGTCCAAGAAGTGTAGATAAAACTCAATAGGCCAGGCATCGGGGCCTGGGCTCCTATTTTTTTTGAAAGAGTGTAAGGCTCTCTCAACTTTAGTCATAGTAACAGGTTGTATGATACAAGGAGCATCATATTGAGAGATCATATTGGGGTAGAGTAGAACCACCCTGATCTGTTCCATTAAGCAGGTCTGATTGTCATCTCTAAAAATATTGGCAAAATGACATTGACCCAGATTCTTTAGTGTAGCATCATCCTCAATGGAGTGACCCTCAGCATCAATAAGGGACTAGATATATTTTTTATTCCTCCTACTAGATGCCAAGGCATGGAAGTACTTGGTGTTTGAATCTCCATACAGTTCCCACTTAGTACGACTTTTGAGTTTCCAAGTCAAAAGGTAGTGTTCCAATATTTTCCTTTTTTCAGATCTGAGCTCAGATAGGGACAACTGTTCCTCATGAGTGAGGATACCAAAGGAGGAGTTTGAGAGGAGTATACTGATATCCTCATCTAGCCTGTGAGACTCAGACTCCTTATAAGCACCTTTATGTTTGATCCATTCCTTTACATCATTCTTGAGGAGACCAAGCTAGTGGGTAATGAGATCCAAATCAGTACCAGAAGAAGAAGGAGATAGTCTAAGCCACTTGTCAATGACCCAAGATATAAAATCATGATCCTTAAACAAAGATCTATTAAATTTGAATGGATAATTGCAGGACCCAATCGATTTATTCCATTCAAAGCAAATAGGATAGTGATCAGAGATATAAGAGTGGTGAGTCCACACATGGTGAAAAAGGAGAGAAGGGATAAATGAAGAGGCAACTAAGAACCTGCCAAGTCTTTTGCTAATCCCATCATCACCTACCCTGCCATTCCTCCAAGTAGGTCCAGAATTGGGTGGAGCAATATCAGTAAGTCCCATAGAATCTAAAAGGAGCTTGAAATGTGTAGTAAGGGGGTCTAAGACAACTCACTTTCCCCAGGTCTCAGAAGCATTCATGGTCAAGTTGAGGCCCCCACCCAGGATCAGGTTAGGTGAGTTAAGAAGTCCCCCCCTAAGGAACTTTTCCCAAAATATATCACTATCCTAGTAAGGGCCATATCAGTTGAGAATGTCTAAAGGGGTATTCAAACCACAAAAATCTTCCTTCACAAGAATACCCGCCACTGTTGCAAAATCACGACATCTAACGCTATGAGGGTCCCATGCAGTTAATAATGCCTAGAGAGGCCAGATGCACTAATTGTGCAAAACTCCCAGTTGGGAAGGAGCTTAGAGAAAGCAAGAAGAGCAGGGAAGGAACTGCACATGGTCTCTTGTAAGAGAATCATGTTCAGACGAATCGAAAGGAAAAGTGAACAAAGGATACATTGTTTGGTCTTGCCTCCCAGAACTTTGACGCTAAGGGATAGTATCAAAATTAAGGAACATTTGGGAGGGGAGGAGATGCTCTAAGTCCCCGCAGAGAATAACATCTTGGATCATCTTTGATGCAGACTGAGAGTGGGATATAAGGAGGAGAGGAAAAGGAAAGATCCCCCACCTGGCCCTTCTTATCCTTCTTTTTTTCTCAACAATCACATTCTCAAATATGATAGAATTAAGGTGGAGTGTGGACGGTGAGGAAGGAGTAGTTGCTGTAAAAATCGACAGTGACTTATGAAGGGAAGGGTCAAAGAATGATGGGGAAAATAGTGGACTACATGGAGACGAGGGAAGAGGGGGAGAGGAGGTGGTTGATGGGAGTGGAGGAAAGTCCACTTGTGAAGAAAGGGGAGGCATCTAAGGGTTAGGAGTGGCAATGGGAAGAAAACAAAGTACAGGTGAGCCAACCGATGAGTGTTCATGAGAGGAGACTAATGGGGGAGTCTCCACCAAGGCCGAATCAGGACTAATGGATGACAGCTCCAATGGGTTCAGGGTGGCAAGAGAAGGGGAGCTTTGTATGGGGTCTAGAGAGCCAATGAAAGAGGGTCCAATAGGCGATACCATAAGGGATGTCTCTAATGGGTCCTGAACAGGGGGACAATCAGTAATAGGGACCCTTTCCAAAACATCAATAGCTTAAATCATTGAATCTGAGACATCATAAAAAAGAGATAATGATTGAGAATAAATACCTTTTTTGAATGCTTCGGTGGGAAGTAGGAATGCGGTGCTCTGTTCACAGGGGAACCTTCCAGGCTGGATCCAGAATGTACATTCATGAGAGAGGGATAGGTACGTCATATATGTGTAGTGTCGTGGCATCTACTACATCGAAAGGGTACATGAAGATAGTCGAGTTTCTGCACTAGAAGACGTTCCTTACATAGGATCTCCACCTCTGTAGGTAACTCGATAGAGACATCCATCTCAACTAAAACCCTGGCCACTCTCTTATCAAAGGACAGGTGGAAGTCCTCATCAACAGCAATGTACCTTCCAATCATATTGGCAATACCTTCAATAATATTCAAATTCCATAGTGGAAAGGGTAGATGAGGAAGAAAAACCCAAAGGTGGTGCTTGGATACCCTTTCCCTAAGTGGATCGAAGTGCATATGCCAACTCCCCATAACCAGCGACCTAGTACCAATACGCCATATCTGATCCAGAATGAGTGTAGCATGAGCAACCTCCAAAAAAATGAAGACAATCTAGCCATTCAATAACACACTAATTGTAGGAATATAAGTGAGGAGCGGCTTCCAGACGTCAGACACCCAATCAATCCAGGCCTTTTTTCCTAGTCGAAAGTATTCGAGATGCCCCACCAATGAACGAGAGCATAGGGAGGACACACGGTCCATAAATATATCAAGGCTAAGGACATAGTGAAACCTACCCTCGTGGGTCTTAATGTTCTTTGCATGTCTCTTACGACGAAAGAGGGTGGTGGCCACATTGTCCTCCATAAGGCGATACTACAAAGTCAACCCCGAGCCTGTCACAGTGAAAAACCACCACCCACCACCACAAAACCCGCACCGGTGGATAGAGATAGACAGGAAGCCCAACGTAATCCCAGAAACCTAGAGCCAGAAATGTACCTTGGTCGAAACCACTGTTGAACCCAGAAAATGTACCAAGCAAACCAGTCTAATACAAAACACTTGAAAAGAGCAATCCCCACTAAACAGAAAGGTTGGTTCATTTACAAGACCTTCAGTCTAACATGAACCCCAACAAAATATTGGAGAGAAGTACCATAGGAAAATTAAACTGGGAGAAGGTTCGGGGTTTGTGAAACCGACAGACAGCCTGGGGATGAAGATCAAACCCTAACCCTATTATACTAGGAGAAAACAAGGGTTAAGTGAAATTCAACTCTGCTCATGCAGACAGAAAAAAGGAATCATGGGCACATACAATGTAGTATACCATGACATAGACGAAAACCCACAAACACTACAAACACAGAGGCGGCTCCAAGTAACAAAATCCTTCCCAGTTTTTTTATTTGGTTCGTACTAGTCCCCCTGGTAAGGGGAGGGACTCCAAATAGTCACCTACTGTGTGATGGTAAAATCCAAGAGGAACCCAAAACCCTAAGCAGTACAGGGATGACAAAGATAGGGAAAGACTGTCCCAGGGCAAGAGCCATGAAAACAAAATCAAAATACCAAGGAAGAAGGCCCAGAACAACCAAAGGCAATAGGTATCTCAAGGATATGGCCATCATAGTAGTGCCCCCCATGCATTCTCAGAGAAAACCAGAGCCATTCTCCAAGCTCAGTGCCAAAGAGAAACGAATCCAATAGTTTCCTCCTTGTCACATTACCATGAAATTTAAACTTTTGTAATGCCAAGGGTCATTTCTGAACTCATAAAAGTAGATAGGTTATGCGAAATTATTTTATGACTTTAACTAATATTGAAAAGAGAGATGTTATGATATGGACTTATAAGGGTAATAGATTTAAATAGATAAGGTGATTTTAGGTGTTTCTTTACATCTAGGTTTATGGAGTAGATCACTATCAATGACCTTGTTATGTAACCATTGGGACTAACCATGTTGGTTGTTTAACTAAAGTAAAAGAAAATAAATGTAACCCATTTTCTCAGAAATTACAGTCAGGAAATTGTGTATGTTAAAAGTGGTATCCTAGTTGTGGTTGCAACATTGTCTGACCTATGGACTCACCTACATATTGGTAAGTAGTTTTTTCATTTGTCAAATATTGATTGATAAATGAAAATCGTTCTTCCTAATTGTTCAATTTAATTATATGCACAATGTATATAAAGTAAGATTTCAAGCATCATATTAGAATCTCTTAGTGATCATTAAGAATAATAGTCAAAGCATGTAAACTTATTTACATAAACTTGATATGATAACTTAAATTCATGGTTTTATAATTGTGTATCATAGACAATGAAAGAGATTTGAATCATTGAAACATATATGAATGAAAGAGAGAATGATGATCTAATCTATGATGTATAATTTGAATTGGTCTAGAGTGATCTTAAGGTAAAAGTTATACATTATGGTTAAATTCCTCAAATGTCATGAAGAAAACATGTCAACCGGAATACTTACAACCTTCCTAGAATAATACATGGTGGTATGTATGGTATGAAGTGTAGTGATTAGTTGTCATAATAACAAAAATAATTTATGCAGTAATAATAAGTGATGTATATAATCCATGACTTGATTTAGCTAAAAGAGAATTCTTACATATATTTGAAGATTATATATTTTCTCAAGCGTCATGGAATACATCTTATTTTTTTCATGTTACAAAGAAAATGATCATGAAGAATGATGGAAGGAAAATACATAGTAAGGTATGGTTGATTTTCATACATTGAAATACTAATATGGTGTCTCTAAAAAAGGAGTTGAACCGACAAATTAAGAGAATTATGAGACATGTACAAATTCTTGATTTTATACGTGTTTTATACATGCTATGATTTAAAGATGCATGAATGAACCATGGCTCTTAAGTATGAGAAGAGTACGCGAATAAATATAAATATATGTTAAACAAAATAAACGAATGTTATGTTCAATTAATCTATTGTGTTATTGAGCACGTCATGTGAATAATTTCCAAAACGATAACATGAAGGAGTAGTCATGATGAAAATAATAAAGACATTATGCAATTCTAGAAATAAGTAAGTATGTGTTTACTATTATAAGAAGAAGGTTAATAGACAATTAATGTCTTAATTGACGAAAAATTTATGCAAGGAGAAGTGGTTGGTACATATGCTTGGTTTTGACAAGATAGTGCATAAAGACTACGTAATTGAAATATTTAATAAATTATGCATAGATAACATAAGTTACGCATGAAATTTATACATTAATCTTAACAAATAATGTGAGTGCATCAATTAAAAAAAATTGTTTCTAGTTTCCAATTTAAGTGTTTTTTCAAAGTGGTTATGATATATTGCAAGAAGATGCAAGTGTACTACACATGTACAATGACTATTGGAAACTTCAACAAGCTAAGGTGAATGTAATGGAAAGCAATGAATGAGATAAACATTATTTCACTAATGATGCTATTAACCATTTCAATAATGAATTCAGATTGAATTATAAGTTACCTCTCTATGAGGAGGAAGAATTTATGTTGTAGGAAAAGTAAAAGACAAAAGTAGATTTGAATTTCATATGGAAATGGTTACATCATGCTTGTTTTTAAAACTAGTGGTTAGAACATTGCTAAAAATTGGAATTGGTTATGATCGATAATGCGATTTGGAAAGTATGATAGAAATAAATCAAAATTTTGATTGCTTGGAATCCTACTAAAGAATGATTGATATGTATAGTTCAAAAATGCATGTGTATGACTTATGATGGATTTTAAGATGGGGAAGTCCTTGTATGATGCACATACTAATGTACAGTTAGACAAGTGAAGCTATGAGAAAAATATATAAGGAGGATGGTTGATTATTGGAAATGATATCCTATGATAAGAGGGTTCAAGCATTTTAGTAGGACGAAGACTTATCTAAAAATAAATAAATAAATATATTCAGGAAGAAAAAGTTTAACAAAGTAGATATAATGACTTAAACATTATTGTTGTAATATTAACCAAGGGAATTCTAGATTTATAGAGCTATTAAGTCTCCTGTAGAGACTTGATACCTCTAGAGTGAATTACTTTAACCCATGACCACTTGGTTTGACACTAATATAAAAGATCAGAGCATAAAAATTTGGAACAAGTAAATAATAAAAAGACATGAAATAATATATATATATATATATATATATCCCAAATAATTGAAAACAACCTTATATAAATGGATCCAAACTATAATTCAAATGAACAGTAGATAAGGAATATTGCAGAGGCAAATCTTCCCATTTCCACGATATAAGTCGATCCTGGATTTCCTAACTGGGCACTGAGATACTGCTTAGAGTTTATGGAAAGTGGATCTTCAATATCTTAGCCAAGAGTTCATGGAATAAAAAAAAAATACCGGCATTACAGAAATCCAAAATGCTTCATAAAGGGATCCTATGCCAAATCTACTTAATAAATGTTTAAATATTTTTCCCTAATTCGGTGTCCTTAAGATGCTTGACTCAGCTCAATGAAATCCATACATAAAGTGATGATGAGTTGGACAAACTCTCGAAGCATCACTAGTAATTGATGATGAGTCGATAAGACTCTGAAGCATCTCAGTTAATCGATGATGAGTCAGAAGGAATATGGAACATCAATACTAATTGATGTTGAGTGAAAACTATGGAAGATCAATTTTCAAGCTGAATTTGTATATGAGGTGCATCCTCTGGTGTTAAATGAGAACAAGAGATACATATATGTGTATTATGTATTGTGTTGAAGCTTTATGTATTTAGCATTTTGTTTTGAAGCATGTCATAACAACTTTATATGACTGTTATAGTTTGAGAAACAAGATTAGAGTATTGACTGACATGTGCATTAGACTTAAACTTTAAATTAGCATGCATTTTATTTTTTATGAAAATCATGTTACACTTATGAATTATGCGTATGTAATGTTCTATGATGAATCAACATAGTGGACCATTATTAAAAGCACTTGGGGTAAATGCTACCATATAGAGGAATGGATGTGAAAATTGAAAATGAGAAGGTAATATGCGTGGAAATAACATGAATGGATAATTTTATCTCAAATTATTATTTTCTTAGACTATGAATGATTGACATATATGCAGGTGAATAAATTAATCATTTTGAGTAAAGTGAATTTGGAAACATTTTTTTTTGAAATGACAAGATCTTTATATATTCCCTGAATTCCAAAACCGAAAATGTTTTGCCTATTTTTGTCCAAATTCCCATATTGAAAAATATTGCTTGGTATTTATTACACCTTGCATAGAAGGTGAAAACATTTTGCATGTGTTTACCCAAATTCTCATATTGAAAAACATTGCTTGGTATTTAGTAAATCTTGCATAGAAGGTAAAAAAAATTGCTTTTCGCAAATACCCAGACTGAAAACGTTGCTTGGTATTTATTAGATCTTATATGGAAGGTAAAAATGTTTTGTGTGTGTTTTAGATTCCCTGAGGTTTTAGCTAAGATGAACCGTTTTAATAAAAACTTTTTTTGATTTTCTTGATAAAGTTTTTTATTTGGAAACCTTGTCGGAGATGAATCCTTTGAAGAAAAATGTTTTGGGATTTCTTGATAAAGGTTTGATCTAGAAACTTTACCTCATATTTACTACAAGCTTATAAAAACATTTTTCTTGATATCCTTAGAGAAAACGTCTACCTAGGTTTTTATTTCGACTCTTGCATGTCGAGAAGAAAAGCAAGCTTCCCAAGTTAATCTTGAAGGTAATTGTATGCCTATAATTTGGGCTAAGAGAAATGACCCATTTAATCTATGTTGTAATTTAATTCGGCTTTAGGTAGGAAGAAAAGTTTTAAATGACTCCACCTTGCTTAACCTAGAAGTTGGGTGTTTCTGAAAATTTGTTCCCGTGCAAAGAAAGATTGCTATGTTTTGTATTTAAAGTTATAAATCAATTTTTATTGGGGATAAGTATTTATAAAACTAAATATCCATCAAGAATGTATGGAAAGTTAAATCTTATGAGTAAATGAATAGAGTAAGTCCTACTTGGTGAAGAAATTTAAAGAGCATTCTTATGAGAACAGTTTAAAACAACATCATGAGTCCTCTTGTGTGAGGCCTCACTTCACCCAAAACCCTAGTAAGAGGAACATGGGTAAAGATTCAATTAAATATTTCAGAAATAAAGGGGATAGGATTTCCTTAATCCTTATCCTAGTGGATTCTTGCGTGCTTGAGGGTAGCCCTTTGGCAGATGGAATGAGCATCAGATAGGGATGGGGGAAAGTCAATGTTGAGCTTTCACTCGCCCAAGTAAATATGTTTAGGTAAGTTTCCTTTAGCTGCAAGGATCTACCTTCTTAAGATAAGTACCTAATGATTGTTATGATTAATTAATATGTTTTAGGGTGAAGATAATTACTCCTTCAATATATTATATTTGTTATAAATTTGAACTGATATGTTTAAGAAAACCCATTTGATGTTGCTAGTTTCTTAAGATTAAATTATTAGATCATCATTTATGACTAATTCCCTATCTTGTTGTGTTTATACATGTATTTAATATAGAAGCTTTGTTTATAATACATTTAAGATCAAATTAAAAGAAAAAGGACATTCGAAGGATTCGACTTGTTAATGTTAGGATTATTATATTCCTTTCTTATCCATATATAGTTTACTGATCATCTTGTCTAGCATATGGATACATTACTATTGTACTGGAGTATGGGAAAGACATATAGAGGTTAACTATCACTTACTGCATGTTCATGCATGAGTTTAAGTTCCTCTAAGACCATTCCCTTGATTTTAGGATCCACTCTAAGTGCCACCAACGGCCTCGATCAGTTGGTTGTAGTAGGTAACCAGTTATGCCGACTCAACCTTCAGTTACATTTACTTAGATCACTCTTAGTTATTCTAGCACCTGTTTTGCATGGCTAATGCGGAAGTGGTTCCCTTTCCCACCTACCTTGTAGTTTAAATGGTTTAACTGATTGTCGTACTAATTTAGTTATCCAAAGTTAGACTAGTGGCTCCGATTCAGTGATTTAGACCTTCCTTGTTAGCCAGCGAGTTACGATTAGTTGGTAGATTCAAATATTATCCACATGATTCAAATCCTCCTTAATGTAACACTATTGTATACTAATGAAATAATGAAGATTAATGTTGTAATTTACTAATCAATTTTTATCTATTTTTTCTCAAATTTGTCTTGCTCAGTGTACTTTGTTCTTGATATTCCACTGCACAATTCATCTCTCAATTGTTCTCATTTTTATGTAGTTCAATGGTTCAATAATTTAACGTGGTATCAGATCCTTGTTGAGGATAGCAACAATTCTTTCCCGATGTCCATTGTACACAAGAAGCAGCTGAGTTTTCACAAAAATCCTAGAATGCCAGCCTTTCTCCCTCTGAATTATGTTCGGAGAAGTCTAGGTGTGATGGACTCTGAGAAAGTGTACATGTCGAGGTGGAAAGGTTTGAAACTGACAAGATTGTGAAATGTTTTTTGTTTTTTAGTGATATTTGCAGGTAGCTACATATCCTCCATAGGAATTGATTGTCTAACCATACATATAGATATATTCCTCAGCTCTTGTACATTGTATTCTTAGACATTTCAACTATTCATATTGGAGGGAAGATATGCAGGTACCCTTGCACAATATTGGCCTGTATAGGATAACTGTGGGAATAGAAATTGAGCCCTGGCAGCATGTTGAAATGAATAATTTTTTGAATCGACTTGATGAGGATTTCGGCTTCATGTGTACTCTTATCTCCTTGTATTTTTTGTTCTATCTTTAGGGAGTCGGGAATCCGAAAGAATCTTGGGAAAATATTGAATTCTTTTTTGGAAAGAAAGATGAGCTTCAAAAACACATTGGGGAATGAGGTCATAGCCCTACAACCTAGCAGTTCGAATCCATTCAAAATTTCTTCACAAACTATAAGAATCTAGGAATGCAATGCAAACAATGTGGATTGCAGAGGAAAGATGAGCAGCTTGTGTTGTTTGTGCTTAGCAAACTTGGTTCGGAGTAATCTTCCTTTGTCTCTACTTTCCATTCTGGAAAATCTTCCATCCCCAATTAGAAGATGCCTTCTCTATATTCTTTTGTTGAGTTATTAATACAAGAGTAGGATAAATTGGTTCAAATGGGAGTGATTTAAACCTCCACAAATCAAGCACTATTGATGTCAGACTCAAACAATGCACAAGACAAACAAAAGCACAAAGGGAAGCCTTCCCAAAGCCACTGATTCAAATCCAAAGGAGAATTAGAGATATTCCGAAGGAGCCTCAAGAATACTAGATGTCCCTACCGTATGAGAGGATTTCATCCATAAATCTAGTGCATGAAAAAGACCATTGACCAGCTGTCAACACTCTTTGAAGAGAAAAATATTTCCCTTCCACAAGGAGCAAAGAATTATGATGCTCAACAACCGATAGAAGATCATGAGAGGTGACATGCCTTGAAGGAAAGCCTCACTTAGTTGAAGGCTTATTTGATATATTATGGAGCATCCAACCTCATAGTTGCCACCAGAAAATCCTTCACCACTCTCAATCTCTCAGGAGGACCTAGCATTCATATGGGGCATAATTCACAGATCCCAACAGTAGGTATAAGTTCTATTAAAATCCATCATGGTGAGTTGAAGAATGTACCTACATGCCCTCTCTTGGAAAATTTTTGTTATATGTTTATCAGATGATGCACACTTGCTCACCAAAGCAATTTGTATATGGTCATGACTCAGTGGATATCTCAAATATCTCAGTTGGGAAGATTCTAGAGAAGTGTGTTTCAAACCATGCCTACAAGGAATATGAATTGTCACACTTTTTGCCGTACTCAGCTCCAACACAATCTCAACAGCCATTTGAAAGGGGAGGTATAAACTCTATTTCATCTCCATTTGTAGATAATGATATGTTGTCTAATATTTTAGTTTCAGAAGATGAGGAACAAGATGAACATGATCTTGATATTAAGATTATTTCTCAAGATGATCTAGATCTAGATCTAGCTCTTATTCCGAATCAGAAGCCTAAATGGGTTTAAAAGATCATTGAAGTAGCTGGGAATGATGCTCAGGATTCAGATGATAGAAGAAAGATGAGGTCCCAGTATCAGAATGATTATGTTGCACTCTCTTACACAACTTCCAAACCTACATAGTGGTGCAACAAAACTCTAGGAAAATGCTACTCGATGATAGTGAATGATCGAAAATTTGGCCCACTAATGAAAAAAATGGATCATTCCATTACTCCTTGAGAAAGAAGAGACAAAAGAAACATTCAACAGATTGGAAGAAGATGAAAATGTTCACATGCATAGTCCAAAAGAGTAAAATTTCCTCTTAAGTATAACTTGTTTTCCTGTTTCACTACTTATTTTGAGGGTTTTTTTCCACGAGGTTTTCCTCATTTCCCTTATCTTATTAAGTGCTTTTATTTTTCATTAGATTGTATGGTTGAATTTTGGCCTAGTTGTGAGGGCCCAAAGTTGTCCAAGTCAGGATTAATGGGGGGTGTTAATATTATTATAATCCTCCCTTATCCACATATAGTCTATTGATCATCTTTTCTAGCATAGGGAGACATTATACTGTACTGGAGTATGGGAAACACATATATAGGTTAATTGCCACTTACTGCATGCTCATGCATGAATTTAACTGGCTCTGAGACCATTCCCTACATTTTAGGAGCCACTTTGAGTGCCACTAATATCGTCCATCAGTTGGTGGTGGTAAATAACTAGTTATGTTGAGTCGACATTCAATTACTTTTAGGTAGTTCACTCTGAGTTAGTCTAGCACCAGTTTTGCATGGCTGCATGGGGATGTGGCACTTTTTTCCACCTACCTTTTGAGTTTAATTGCTTTAAGTATTCTACCTGATTATTGGACTGATTTACTTATCCAGAGTTAGAATAGTGGTTCCCATGCAATGATTTAGAAACTCTTACTTAGACAACAATCACTTTTAGTTGGTAGTTTCAAATCTTATCCACATGATTTAAATTCTCCTTATTGTAACATTGTCATATACTGCTAAAATAATGAAGATTAATGTTGTAATTTACTTATCAACTCTTATCATATTTATCTCGAATTTGTCTAGCTCACTGTACATTGTTCTTGATATTCCACTGCACAATTCACCTCTCAATTGCTCTCAATTTCCTGTAGATCAATGGTTCAATAATTTAATAGCTAATAAGCATGTATGTGAAAGTTGTTTTGTTAAACTAGTAATTAATTTCATATGATCAAATAGTTATGTGATTGTTGTTATTTCAAATGTATATTGTTTATTTTATTCCCATTTTTATTAGATTTGTGAAAGGGATGTAAGATATTGAGGACTTAATAGTCATTCTTAAGGAGTTGTACTTGGTTGTAATAATTGATATTGAGAATTCACAGGATCATTATACTTAGACTAGTAAGCGAAATTCGTGAGTATAATTTTGGTTAGTGTTAAATAGTTTTGCATTCATAGTATGGTTGAGATTAACTAACTTATATGCTTTATTAATCATTTAAGTAGTCAATGGAGTTTTCAAGTAAGGAACTTATTGAATAAGATTAATTTATAAATATATATGTTAATTATAGTTCTTTTTGATGTTACAATCCTTATAAAGGTAAGTCTTCGATTCAATTCTACATTTCATATAATAGAAATAATGAAATGTGTCTTACACTGAATAGGGTTATAAATATGGATACTATTAATCATTATGGACTAACTACTACATATAGAAGGAAGCAAATACTTGTTTTTATCTTTCAATTATTTCATTGAAATGTAAAAGTAGATAGTTTATGTGAAATTATTTTATGATTATAATTAATATTGAAAATAGGGATGTTATGATAGGGCCTTATAAGGGTAATAGATTTAAATAGATAAGGTAATGTCAGGTGTTTCTTTACATTTAGGTTTATGGAGTATATCAGTATCAATTACGTTGTCATACCATCAAGACTAACCATGTTGATTGTTTAACTAAAGTAAGAATGAAAAATATGTACTCCATTTTATTAGAAATTACACTGCATGCGTATGTAATATACTGAAAACCTTACTTTTTACTCCACCATAAATTTTAAAGTATACCATTTGTCGATGTTTTATATTTATTTATTTATGTTAGAAATATTAATTGCAAGATGATGTCTATCAAATCTCTTCTTGCTAATTTAAAGTCTGTAGAAGTACAACTTTGTTAGTCAGTTTGTCTCACGTCTTACTATATTTAAGGAGAGCTTAATATTTTAGAATTCAAATTATTAAGTAAATTTTTCATGTATTTATTTATAGTTTTTAATGTTATTTGGTAGCTTTTTATAGAAGCTAATATTAAGTCATTATATGTGTAGATGAACAATTAGAAAAAGAAAATTAAGAAGAAAAAAAATTTAAAAGAGCAAAAGAAGAAAAAATATTCACAGAAATGTTCAAGAGCTCAAGCTCTTAATAAAAAAACCCAACTAAAGTTTGAAGGCTATGTATGAAACTCTACCTGATCCATTTTGTTGCAGTAATATATGTTAGAAATATTAATTGCAAGCTGATTTCTATCAAATCTCTTCTTGCTAATTTCAAGACTGTAGAAGTACAACTTTGTTAGTCAGTTTGTCTCACATCTTACTATATTTAAGGAGAGCTTAGTAGTTTAGAATTCAAATTATTAAGTAAATTTTTCATGTATTTATTTACAGTTTTTAATGTTATTTGGTAGCTTTTTATAGAAGCTAATATTAAGTCATTATATGCGTAGATGAAGAATTAGAAAAAGCGAAGTAAGGAGAAAAAAAGATTAAAAGAGCAAAAGAAGAAAAAATATCCACAAAAGTGTTTAAGAGCTCAAGCTCTTAGTAAAAAAACCCAAAGTAAAGTTTAAAGGCTATGTATGAAACCCTAGCCGAGCCATTTTGTTGCAGTAATATATGATGGAAATATTAATTGTAAGCAGATGTCTATCAAATCTCTTCTTGCTAATTTAAAGTCTGTAGAAGCACAACTTTGTCAATCAGTTTGGTCTTACTATATTTAAGTAGAGCTTAGTAGTTTAGAATTCAAATTTTACAGTTTTTAATGTTACTTGGTAGCTTCTTATAGAAGTTAATATTAAGTCATTATATGTGTAGATGAAGAATTAGAAAAAGAAAAGTAAGGAGAAAAAAAGATGAAGAAAGCAAAAGAAAAAAAATATTCACAGAAGTGTTCATGAGCTCAAGCTCTTCGTAAAAAAACACAAGTAAAGTTGGAAGGCTATGTATGAAACTCTAGCTAAGCCATTCTATTGTAGTAATATATGTTTACAATGTTTTTGTGTTTAGTTTCAAGAATATTTTGTTACACATATTCTCTAGAATTAGTTCTGTGAATGAGTTTAACATTTACTCTTAACAAGAGCCATGAGGTGGCAATGTCCCCGCCATTGTTAATAACTATTGTTATAAGACAAATCAATTTAAAGATGAGAAGAATATCTTTTCTATGATAAAACTCTAGTAACATATAAATAATTTGGTTCAAAATATGACAACATAATTTATAACATTGGATGCAATATCCATCTTTTTATATAGGTCGGCCAAAGTGTTTGTTATAGTAAGTTAACCCATTACACCAATTTCCTCATTAAATCTTGAAACCTTTCTCTAAGTGGAAAGGGTTACACTAGCCACTGTTACTTGCTCTTCCATGAAAACTTAGTGATCCTAAATTCTCTATAATTAAACTAAGATACTCAAATCTTAACTTAATAGGTACAATCCACCTGATTTTTTTTTTATCTTGATAATACCTTCTATTGAAGGCTACACAAGGTAGTAAAAAGAGCTAGGTCAAAAGTCTCTAAATTACTTCTAAATTTGTGTAAAATTTATATAAAAATATGAAATTCAAAGAATCAATTGAAATAAGAATGAACTAGCCCTTTTGAGCTTTTCATCAATTGAAACAAGGATGAACTAGTCCTACTTTCTCATTTCCATATTCATCTACTATTAATTAAAAAATGTTAGTATATATTTTCATGGTTTTACTACATTTAAGCTTCATTAAAAATTAAGTTATATTATGAGATTTTTAAAATTAAATTTAGTTTTAAAATAAATGAAAATAAAAAAAATATATACACTCTTTTTTTTAAACATATATGATTAATGAATAAAAAATATAAATGAAATAAAAAATCTATTTTACAAAAAAATAATAATTAAAAAACTAAAAAAATACACGTTATTAAAAAAAATTCCTTACTATCATTTAAATACATCTTAATCATGATGCCATTAAAATAAAATTCCTTGCATTTGCAATCCACCAATATATATATTTGATTGACTTTTCTTATTGTTTTTTTTCCTTGAAAAAGTTCAAGCACATAATAAAAAATCAAATAAAATTGTTCCAACATATATTAAAAAATTCAAATAACAAATATCTTATATAATTAGTTCCCTGCTTGAAACAAATAATTAATTCTTTTCTTAACTATATGATTGCATATTTTATTTCTGAATAATAAAAATATTACAAAGGTAACCATATCTATATATAAAATAGATATCTACAAGAATAAACTAACCATACATTATTGCACGAGTCTCCTTATTCTTCCCCCTTAACGCCACTACACAAAGGTAAAATTATATACAACTTTTTGTGATAAAGAAACATAAGATTCATATCTACCTAGCTCCAAAACTCATTTATTAGTTGTTTGGATGCACCCATTTGCAGTTGGGTCATGAAGGGAAATCCTTATAAAACATCACCAACATGTAACATTTCGCATAGGTCACTGCAATCATCTATCCCCTATTTTTATTAAACAGCTCAGATAGGTTCTTATTTCCAGCTGCAGGCTCTTCTTTCGGTTGCTGCTTCTATATCTGACCATTTTTTGGAAGATTCATTTGGAGTTCCAATTGCAATGTGGACTTGTTCTATTGGATTAGGCCAATTGTAATAATATATTACTATGTCTGCAATCAATCATTGATTAATTTAAGAACACACCAAAAAAACCATTAATAAAAGAGAAACAAAAATGGTAATCAAAGAAAAACTAAATAAAAAAAACCCAAATGTTAATAAAAAAAAATTGAAATAAGTTGCTTTTCATACATTGATATTAAGATGAGTAAGTCTTGCAATGCATAATATGGCTGATTTTATAAAGACATGAAGACGCAGTTATGACTTACCACTATTTTAATACCATGTGTACCTCCCAGAAGGTATCTGTCTTTCACACTCATATCTCCTTCCATACCATAATCGGGTTGTAGTGAAGTTAATGTCGTCTTAACTGCTGTTGGACGAATTCTTGAATAAGTCCCGTCCTTTCAGAAACTTCCCCTAGGCCCTCCATGTACATATCACATAGTCTGAAGAAAGATATTAACAAAATAAAATACATCTTAATGATTTTCACATAATCTTGATTCTTTATACCAAAAGAAAGTGATGGGCATATTAAAGAATTCTTTCAGAATAGTACCAATTTTACAACTTAAATGTTATAAAATATGGAAACCACTGACGATTAAAATGTCCTACGAGAATGTTTCATTCCATTACTGGGGACCAGGTTCATCCACTGGGAACTGACCTTATGGCAGGGCTTGGGAATTGCTTTCCTAGGGCCATGGCGAGATCGTCTCAGAACTTTAGAGCATCAGGGAAAACATCCAACCAAATAAACTTCAGATTGGTGGGGGGAAATGGAGCATTATGGAGGGAGATGTGAGATGAGACTGCAGTGAAAAAGAGATAAGGAACGATGTATGGAGTTAGGTGAGGATGGGTGAGCCAAAACCGAACTCAAAAGTGGGAGGAGCCAAATCCGAGCTCAGGGGAAGAGCAATAGCTCTAATACCAAATGGAACAACTGTATCCGGTTGGGTAATTAAGAAGCAAGTCCGTCTTCCATGATTGAGAATAAAATAATAATATATTGATAGATGATGATAAAGTATTACAATGAGGCTGGTCTTTATAAGGCTAGAGATTGAATAGTGAAGGGTTACGCCATTTCACCTTAGTAATTAGTAATTTATTGTTTATAATTAATATAACATTTAAATACTCCTAACAACAAGAATTCTCAAACCAACCTCAAGCCTCCATGTAAGAAACCAAGCACCCCCATGCCATCTAGGTCTGAATGCCCTACTCCACGATGTCCAATGCTCCTCCAAGGAAATTCAACCTCCCAAGAAACCAACCAATCTCAAAGTGTCCAACACGAACAATGTTATCAGGTTGTCTAGGTCTCCAATGCTTCAAGGAAGAATGCCACAAATACATCTATACAAGGTCTAGCAAACAATGAGCAAGCCACCTGCATAAGATCACTTCTTTTCATTCCTTTTCAGATATGCAAAAATATATGCAAAAATTATAAAGTAAAAAGGCATTAGTTCCTTACAAGTTGAAAGCTTCTAACTCCTGCAACTCAATCTATGTATGTACAAAAAGTTGTCATGTCTACACATAACATTGCAGCGAAGAATTCCATAATCTTCTTTACAATAGAATTAGAACTACTTGCAATCATTGCAAATATTTTGGGAAATATATCGTTGAGGTTGCGGAAAGAAACTTATCAAAAGTATAGAGGAAAATATCTGCAAGAATAAATCTGGACCTGAAAGCCTTGAAAATATCTGCAACCTGAACAACTCCGAAAAAATCAGTAAAGTCGAGAAAAATGGGAGATATTTGCAATAGATAGTACAGATTCGCCCTTATTGTCAAGACTTTATGTTGTATGCAGTATTTTATTGATAGAAAATCATGTTTAAGATATATGAAGGCATAGAAAACAACGCTGGACTTTGCACAAGGTTTTGATGCAACAAAAAATAGAATGGCCTTTTTCCACAATATTACACATACCATATACGATGATCCCCTGCAGTTGTCCACTCCTCCATTAAAATAGAACAATGCAGAGCCTCGGTATTGCTTGTAAGAAGTAGATGACTTCTAGCACCTGTTCTCCTATCTCCATCCATATAATAACTTGTTCCCTTGTTATTGCTTTGTTGACAAGCCTCCCCTTTGGACTGTTGAACATCTGGACTATCTACTAACATAAACTGATTCGATCTTAATTGACATTTTATTTTCCTTTGCTGCATCAAATCTTTAATTTGCTTTTGTGCTCCAACCACAAGATCTTCTCCTTCGTCCTTTCAAATAACATCTATCAAAGTGGACCGAACAACATCTGGAAAATTGGAACGAATTTGAGCTGCTACTTTCTCAAGTTCCCTCTTGACTAATATTTGAAACTCCCTCTATTGCTCTTCAAAGTTTCCTAACTTTTCTTGCAGTCCTTGCACAGTCTCTTGCAAAGAAGAAATAATGTTCTCTTTTTGTTTCCCTGTTAAGGTCTTCTCCAGTTTCCCATGTTCCAAACCCCCACTTTTTACAAAAGAGTCAGCATTTTCCTCTTCTGCTATTCTTTTCTCTTCGTACAATTTGCCCAAGTCATGTGCTACTTGTTGTAGATGGTTCTCCTTTTCTTTTATCTTCTTTGCCAATTTGTCCATTTCTAAACCACCGGCATTGGAAGGATGGGACTCATCTAAGCATAAACTTCCATCATGACTTGGACGAGTCCTGGAAAGTACTTTAGCATCAGTCCTTTCTTGCTCCCTCTGTACTTCTGCCAATTTATTTATCGGCCCTGTGAAAGGTCCAACACCTTTTCCAGGAATGTGCATAAAATGGGCTTTAACCCTAGTATAACTGCTTGACCAATTTTCTTGACAAAGTGTACACTGAACTTTTACACTTCCACCTCCACAGTTGGGGTCCCTTACCCTCTCACAATATTTCCAAAGGGGAGTGAGAAGATTGACTGACATTGTGAAGGTTGGAATGGAGAAATTTAAATATAAAAAAAAACTGGGAAAATATGAACCTGTACTTTCACTTTGTTGGGTAGGCAGGTTTCTTTGGTCATGACATCCTACTTCACCGGTATCCTATCACCAAGTGACAAGTACTGTAGAATAATTGTATGTGAAATTTTCTCAAATCTACCAAGCACTATAGAATACCCACATGTTAAATTCTCTCAAGACTACTGAACAGGGTGCCCAATTCGACCAAGAGTAACCTGACAGAATCAACGTTTTCCATGTAAGCTAACACTTGGAGCTCCTCTCCATTACTAGTTCCAGCTACCTTGTGTGTTGACATACTATGCATAGTGGACTTCCATCATGTGATATGTCTCCTTTCCCAAAAACATAATTTCAAAGAAAATGTTGCATTTAGCTACCCATTCTAAACCAAACCAAGATTGTCATCGAAAGATGTGGTGAGTCGTTAACATTTTATATCTGCCTCTGTTAGTCTTTTCCACTAGCATTTTATTTCTAAATTTATACTTTATAAACTTAAAAATTATTATTTTTAAATATGTTAAATTCTCATTTTTATGTTAGGTCAATAGACAGAAATATGACTTGATAAAATAAAAACTATTTATATTATGGATTGATCCAGCTTCCGTGATGCATTGGCAAACTGTCTATTCGTTATGTCATCCTCGCTATCTACGGCCGATCTGCAGTGACACACTGCTCATTTATTAACAACCATGATCAATTTAATTACAAATCACTTCAGTTATGATTACTGCTAATCCAGTCAGCCTAATTTGGCCACTAGCACGCTCACTCTAGCGTGATTCGTAAAACCCAGCAACAAAACCAGCACCCCGAAGGCTTGTTCGAGTGTTAATTTATTTTGTTTCTTTGGTGTTTGTGTGCATAAATTTGGTAAATCTAAAATATATTTTTTTCTTTAAACTGCTTCTTGATTCCATGCTTAGTGCTAGTTTCTAGAAAATTGGTGGTTTCTGTACCTGAATTTCGACTGCTTAACTGATTTTAAAAATCTGTGAGAAAATGGCTGCTGAAAAATTGGACACTTAAATCTGGTAATTGAAAAACTGTTGTGAAACTATGCTTCCAAAAATGGGGCCTTTTCTTCCCCTCAGTGAGCTTGCCTATGTTGGCCACGATTCCCCGGGGGTTCTTGTTGTGCAGGTCTCTGACCTTGCTTTCTTTGTCTCTGTCCTTTTTGTTGTTGAGCTTGTCTCTTTTGTGGCTAATGTTGTCTTCGTTGTGGTTGCTCGAGTGGTTGTCTTGAGGATGAGGCCTGTTTTGTGTGCTCGATGTCACTGAATTGAATTTTCCACTGAATGTGCTTGAAAAAATGAAAAATTCTTTGTCCCCCGACTAAGTCTCGAGGATTTTACCAATTATTTGAGCCTGCTGTAAGTCAAAATATCATCCAATGTATCATGAAAAATATCACATAATGTATCATGAAAATGCAACTATTTTTTTCCCATAATTTTTTTCGATTTTCAAGTAACATTGAAATATGGATCAAAAGCATACGGAGAATTTTAGCACTGGCATAGAAATTTGATCAAATTCAATCATATCACTACACACTCGCATTGAAATTTCTTCTATTTTCATTGAAAGTCGAAATTTAGAATCACATCCCGACAAATAGTTGAGTTTCTTTTTCATTTTAGAATGGCATCTTGACAAATTTAGAATCACATCACCACTGCTTAACTGATTTTAAAAATTTGTGAGAAAACGGCTGCTGAAAAAATGGACACTTAAATCTGGTAATTGAAAAACTGTCGTGAAACTATGCTTCCAAAAATAGGGCCTTTTCTTCCCCTCAGTGAGCTTTCCTATGTTGGCCACGATTCCTCAGGGTTCTTGTTGTGCAGGTCTCTGACCCTGTTGTCTTTATCTTTGTCATTTTTGTTGTTGACCCTGTCTCTGTTGTGGCTGATGTTGTCTTTGCTGCGGTTGCCCGGGTGGTTGTGTTGAGGATGAGGCCTGTTTTGTGTGCTCGATGTCACTCAATTGAATTTTCCACTGACTGTGTTTGAAAAAATGAAAAATTCTTTGTCCCCCGACTAAGTCTCTTCAGGATTTTACCAATTATTTGAGCCCGTTGTAACTCAAAGTCTGAAGGAATCAATATTACCCAATGTATCATGAAAAATATCACGTAATGTATCATGTAAATGCAACTATTTTTTTCCCAGAATTTTTTTCCATTTTCAAGTAACATAGAAATACGGATCAAAAGCATACGGAGAATTTTAGTATTGGCATAGAAATTTGATCAAATTCAATCATATCACTACACACTAGCATTGAAATTTCTTCTATTTTCATTGAAAGTCGAAATTTAGAATCACATCACGACAAATAGTTGAGTTTCTTTTTCATTTTAGAATACCATCTTGACAAAAAAATTCAATCACATCTACCGAACGGAGTGGAAAATTGGAAAAGTAAAAGACAAGTCTTATCTTTGCTCACCAACTCAGGCCAAGGAATGTCAACAGTATATTTTGGTTTTACAATCTAGTTAAGTGCTATGCTCGTGAACTATTAAGCCATTTGAATATGGAAGAAGCTAATAAAAAAAATATTTACAAATTTTTTGTGACGCTTTTGAATTTGGGTTTGAAAAGCTATTGGTGGTAACTTCTTATAAGAATCATGGCCGCTCAGGTTTCACCGCCCATCCCTTTGGCATACCTCCCTTGGGTTGTTGAGAGAGCGAGTGTGTTGACCGGGTTGTTTGTCTGGGCATATCTGTTTCCTAGTCTAATCGTCACCAATTCCCAGACTCATAGGTTGCAGGTTGACAAGAGAATAATTCAATTTCAAATGAAATTGGAAGCAGTGAAAGTCAAAATTAGAATTTAAGATGCTTGTCCACTACCACTTATCAGAGCTGATCTTTCAAGGAAAAAGAAATTGCTTCAACTACCATGAAGTTAAAGCAATTAAATGTGGATCACATTTCAAAGCTAGCTTCAACTACCACGAATTATTCTATATTGTTTCATAGTTAATAACTCAATTATTTTGGTATTGTTTCATAGTTAATAAGAAAACTAAATGATGCATCACATTTTAAAGCTGGCTTCAATTGCCATGAATTATTTTAATATTGTTCTATTATAAAAAACAACTAACACTATAGCAACAGTCTACCCACCATATTTCCGTCCACACAAGGTAGGATGTCAAGAGAAAAATGATTAACAATAGTCTGCCGACCATATTTTCGTTCACACACAGTAGGATGTCAGAAACAAAATGATCATTTTATACTTATGGAAGCTCGCTGCCGGGTCTTGGGGTACAAAGTCCCAGAGCTACGTCACCTATATAAACCAATAGAAAGTAAGATAAATCAAAATTCAAATAATTCCCCCAAAAATGTTGATACAAACTATAGCAAAAATTATATGTTTTTGTTAAAGTTACTACAAATTAGTCCAAATAATCACTCTAACTAACTCATATATATCCCCTTCTCGAGGACATAATAAAGTAAATCGGTAAATATTCCACATTTCACCTTGTAAAAGTTTTGTTATCCTAGAGTAACTTTAGAGAGAAGTTGTATTTAATATTTTATCTTTTAAAGAATTTTAAATATTGTGGGATTTCCTAAGTGTAGTTATGTCAGTTTTTTAATGACATTGTACAGTAAATTATGATGACATTGCATAGTAAATTACGATTTTCACGTCATAGTGAATCATATATATAATACCGCATAAAATAACCTTTTGATATTGAAAGTTTATCTAAGCAAGAGTCTTCCAAAGTGAAGTTCCGAGGTCTCTCAGAGTTATTTTGGTTGAAGTAAAAAGTTTGTGTCAAAGTTAAATCCATTGAAGTGAAAATTGTGTCGAAGTGGTGTTTCCTCAAGTTGGTATGTCCAAGTTTTTACTTTATGACACCAAGAAAATCAATTATTAATTAGTGTACAGTTCATGTAAGTGATTTTAATTATGTAGTTTTTCTTGGATATGGTATCTAAGCGAAAGTAATTTTAAGAAAAATAAAATTAAAAAATGGCTTCTACTTTTGGAGCACAAATTTTAAATCTACAAACTAGGATTTTTACATGCAAGAATTATAAATATTGGTTTCTAATCATGAAGGCTCTATTTAGAAGTGGATATGCATGGGATTTAGTTCAAAATGGCTATATGGAACCAACATATTAGGAAACATAATGCTCTCACACAACATGAGAATGATTCCTTGAAGGAACAAAGGAAGAAAGATGAGAAATATTTGTTTTACATACATCAAGCAATGCATGAAATCATACTCCCATGATTAGCAACAACAAATACCCCTAAGGAGGAATGCAATACATTGGAAACTACATATCAAGGTTGGGACAAGGCAATGGTTGCTGAAATACACATTCTTAGAAGAAAGTTTGAATCTATGTCAATGAAAGATACAAAGTAAGTAGAATTATCTTATACTTGAGTTATTGTCTTGATAAATATAATGAAATCCCATGGACAAACCATAGAAGAAAGGGTTGTTGAAAAGTTCTTAAAATTCTTCCCCAAAAATTTGAATCTTTGGTTGTGACTTTTGGAGAAAACAAAGATTTGAATAATTTTACCATTGATGAGTTGCAATCCTATCTCATCAATCATGAACATATAATAAATATATTAATTACACCATTCTAATGCGCATTTGCATCACACTCATCCATAAGCCATGAAAGAGGAATGGGCACATTAAATTCTAGAGGTAGAGGAAGAAACTATCTAGAGGACTAGGACACATTAACAATAGTACAAATGTTGTTTGTAGAGGTCAAAATCATAATTTTTATTCACCAAGTGGCCAAAAATTTGATAATTAAAAAATACAATGTCATTATTGCAAGAAATATGGGCCTTTTGCATATGAATATAGGAACAACTGGCATGACTAGAGCAAGGAAGTTCAAAACTAGTCAAGAAACACCAACACTTCAACAAGGACATGTAATGTTTTTGGCATGTGCATGCCTAATTGAATGTAATGTTTCCCAATAAATTCCATCTTATATTTGGTATTTATATATAGACTGCAGTAATAACATGACTATAAATTTAAATTTATTTTTGAGTCTAGACACATGAGTTCAAACCGATGTCACACTTGGAAATAATATCCAAGTCATTGTTTTGGGAAAGGCATTGTTGGTATTATGACAAAAAAGGGGGGTTAAAAAGTTATGCTTGATGTATATTATGTCATAGGTCTAAAAGACAATTTGATGAGCATTAGGAAGCTATTACAAAAAGGTTACAGAGTCTACATTGAATATAATTATTGTGTGATTATGGACATATATCCAAGCAAACATTTGATAGAAAAGGTATAGATGACAAGAAATAACTTGTTTCCCTTAAGGATAAGGCTTGATATGAAGGGAAAGACAAATCACGTTTGTCATGGAGCACATAATGAAGATTCAAATGATGCATTCAAAACTGAAAGTAAAGAATGAAACAAGCACTACGCCAAGGAAGAAAAAGACAGTACTGGAGAAATACAAGGAATATTTCAATTAGAAGCATAGGATGAATCTTGGATGTAGAATTTCAAATTTGGACATTTGAATTTTGATTGGTTCAAGCTACGACACATGAAGACTATGGTGAGAGGACTGCCATTGATTGAAAAACAAAAAGGATTTATGAAGGCTGCATTTTTGGCAAGCAAAATAGAGTGTCTTTTCCAGTAGAAAATTCATATAGAGGATGAAAACCACTTGAAATTGTACACTCTGATATTTGTGGGCCAATGCAAACACAATCCATAGGAGTCTACAGTGAGTTTCTCACATTTATTGATGATTTCACAATAAAAACTTGGGTTTATTTTCTAAAACACAAATCTGATGCATTTGGATGTTTTTAGTAGTTCAAGGAACTTTTGGAGAAGAAATGTGGCTATTACATCAAATTCTTAAGGATAGACAGAGGCAGTGAATATTTATAAAATTATTTTCTAAATTTTTTTAAGACCCATGCAATACACAAGCAATTTATAGCGCGATATGCACCTCAACATATTGGTGTCGCAAAAGGAAGAACATAACCATAATGGGGATGGCACGCAATCTGATGGAAGCAAAACATCTATCAAATGAATATTGGGATAAATAAATAACAACTAGTGTATATATAATGAATAGATTACCAATGAAGAGTGTGAAGAACAAAATCCCTCTAAAATTGTGGACGTGGATTAAAGATAGTGTTTCTCATTCAAATGTTTTTGGTTGTGTCACATATGCACATATTCCAGATGAATTAAGAAATGAATTAGATAATAAATGACAAAAATCCATATTTGTTGGTTAATTAAAAGATACAAAATAATACAAATTGTATGATCCTATCACAAGGAAGGTAATTCTTAGCTGTGATGTTTACTTTTTCTAAAATGAAGCATGGGATGGAAATGTAGAGAAGAATCTAAGAATTGTGAATTTTGTTGCACACGATGACATGGAAGAGGAAGTGGTGAAAAAAACACGTGTAAGACAAATGTCGTGGTACCGTCCACTCCCAGAACAACTTGACATGTCACACCACAATCTACTTCGACATAGGTTGCAGCATAGTTTACACTATAAAGCACACCAAGACCACACCAAAGTCCATCAACCAGTTCGAAAATTTTGACATCAACAATTCCAATAAAGAAAAGAAGTTTTTGTGAGATATATGAGGTTGATACACCAAATCCATTATCACTTTTTGCACTATTTTCTCAAATTAATGATCCTTTACATTCAAACAAGCTATCAAAGATGAAGTATGGGAACAAGCCATAGATGAATAGATAGAATACATCAAGAAGAACCAAACATGAGAACTGGTAGATGTGTGAAAATATAAGGATGTAATCGGCATCAAATGGATTTATAAAACCAAGCAAGATGCAGATGGAAATGTGTAGAAGAACAAGTCAAGATTAGTTGTAAGAGAGTTCACACAACAACTCAGCATAGACTTCAATAAATCATTTGCACTTGTTGCATGCGTGAATACAATCATAATAGTTTTGGCCATAGATGCCCACAACAAATGGTTGAGTTTATTAAATGTATGTTAAATCTAATTTTTAAAATTGTTATTTGGAGGAGGAATCGTATTTCAAACAACTACAACCGCGCAAGGCTATGAATTCACGTGACAAGAAAACAAAGTGTACAAATTAATTAATGCACTTTATAGATTAAAGGAAGCTCCTAGATATTGGTACAGTCACATTGACTCTTACCTCATCCAAATTGTTTTCAAAGAAGTGAATGTGGACCAACACTATACATCAAATAAAACAAGCAATGTAACATGTTAATTGTTTTCTTGTATGTAGATGATTTAATATTTATTGGTGATTTTGGCATAGATGATCTTAGATCAGTCACATAAAGTGAATTTGAAAAGATTAATTTGGGGCTTATGAAGTATTTCCTAGGAATTTAAGTCCAACAATGTAAAATTGGTATATTTATATCATAATACAAGTATGAAAATGAAGTCTTGAAGATATTTAAAATGATTAATTAAAAAAAAACAGAGACCAGTCATAACATGATTAAATTTAAGAAAATATTATGATGGATCAAATGTTGATCCTACATTGCTTAAAATGATGGTCGGAAGCCTTATGTATCTTAATGTGAGAAGGATAGACACCATGTATGGATTCATTCTGATCTCAATATTGATGCAGTCACCAAAATACTCTGAGTGGCAGGAAGGAAAAATAATTTTGAGGTATGCAAGTGGCACAAATTTTTTTGGTATTTGGTATTCAACCTTAGAAAATTATAGTCTTGTTGGATATACTAACAACAATAGTGGAGGAAACATAGATGACGATAAAAAAAAATATAGGTATACATTTCATTTTAGTACAGTTGTTGAGTCATGGGATTCAAATAAACAACCCATTGAAGTAGAGTATGACGTAGCTAAAAGTGGTGCATGTCAATATGTTTGGATGGAGAGGATGTTAAGATATTTTTTGCAAGTCAAAGAAGAACCCACGACCATTTATTTTGACAACAGTTTAACATTGCACTATTAAAGCACCTTGTGCTTCACAAGAGAACCAAGCATATTAACAAAAGGTATCATTTCGTCAGCTAATTTGTAAATAACAAAGAATTTTGCGTAGAATTTTGCAAGTCTAAAAATGAGCTGGAATAAGTACAATTTTGTCAGCTAGCCAATTAGAAAACCTGTTAGGATATGGTTTTCGTGTCTCACCATATTTAAGAAGACACTTAGCAGTTTAGAAGTCAAGTTGTTAAGTAAATTTCAGTCATGCATTTATTTACAATTACTTGGTGGCTTCGAAGAGAAGACTGAGAATTAAAAAAAAATAGAAAAAGGAGAATAACAAAATAAGTGAAGAGAAGAAGAAGAAAGAGTCACATGTGTTCAAAATCTCAAGCTCATGGTATTTAGAATTTGTCTATAACCCAAGCTCTACAAAAGTGAAAAAAAAAGTAAAGTTCAAAGTCCTTGTATGTAGTTATAGATCACTCATTTTGTCACAGTAATAAATATTTATAATGTTCAAGTGTTTAGCTTCAATAATATTTAATCAGACACATCTTGAGAATTACTTGTGTGAATGATTTTAACATTTACCATTTATATAACAAATCAAGAATCTTCGATATTTCACTATGTAAAACGTTTGTTACCTAGAGTAACTTCACACTAAAGTTATATTTAATATTTTCTTTTAAAGGTTCTTCAATCTTATGGGCACGTCGAAGTGTAGTTATGTAGAAGCTCTTTTTATGACCTTGCACAATCAATTCTGATTTTCACATGATAATGAATCATATCCTTAATGACACACAAAATAAAATTTTAATATTATAAGTTTGTCAAAGTAAAAAGTTTGTGTTGAAGTTAAATCTTTCCAAGTGAAAATTGTGTCTAAGTGGGGTTTTTTGAAGTAGGTGTTTAAGAAATTATTACTTCCCCACTCCAAGAAAATCAAGTATTTAATGCTGAGCTCAAATAACTGATTTTAATTGCGTAGTTTTTCCTAGAGCTTATGAAAAAGACATTGCTAGAGATAATGTTCTTGATTTCTAATTCACATGTGTTGGTATTTATCTTTGTAAGCCTTATAATATTTGGAAGAATGTGTTTTCTTTGGATAATTTTTTAAATATCTCTAGCTTGAGCATACTAAAAACATAGTAGTCAAGGATATAAAATTTGAGGAGCCAAATTTGGTTAATTTTTATATTTTTTCCAAAAACCTAAAAAAATTTAGGTAGGATATTTAGTCAAGGTCTACATTGTTTTTCTCGAAAATATATTAACCAATTTCATAAATATACCATTAATTCGATAAAGTCTAACTAAAACAACCACCTGAACGCAATTCCAATTATTCCTCACCAATTTGTTGGAGTAATTATAAATATTTGTCGATTCCTACTCGTCGTTGAAATCGTTTGTTGTGCTCTAGCATCATTTTCCATTTCTGGTTGAAGATTCCATGGCATCCATGGTTGACTCATCGCCCTCGGTTCTATGGAGAAAAAAACGATCTTCCAAACCTCATCTGCTAGGCCCACCCTTCCATTATCCATATGTCGATTTGAATTAATGGATGTTGTTGCACCCCATGCTTAAGTTTTAATTTGCTGCTCAGGCCCCCTTGTAATGCACCTAAAATTAATAATTTATTATTAATTTCTGTTGAAAATACTTTATTTATTATTTTAATTTTTTTTACATAAAGTAAAAAATAAAACAATTGTAATCAATTATTCATTTATTAACAAAATACACTGAAGTGGACATAAGTGGAATATTTGTTGAATACTGTTTGCTAATGCACAAGAGGAAAATATGAGTAGGTGAATCTACTAAGTGGGAACTCAAGGTTCAGGAGACATCTTCATCAAATTTAGGTCACAAATCCTACTTGAGTGATAAATAGCAAGAGGTTCATAAATGACCAAGTCCTAAGAAAAATACTATATAATAGTATGCCCATTAGAAATAAGGAGGCTTGCATTGGACGAGGATTGAATATGATAATGCAATAGATGGTACATTAAGTGTATTTTTCTCTTGTGGTCTAGCGAACATGCTCAGGATTTTTAGAGAAAGTAACTTTTACTCCTCTAGGAGTTGGTTGGGAGGAACGACTATTCCATTTTTTCTTTCCCAGTAGTGGTGCCAAGTTCTTCCTCTATGTTTTTATTTATAGTAGGTTGTTTTATTTTAGATATGTAAGTGTTGCTATATTCATTAAGTAGAAATGTTTTATGTAAGATTATTGCACAATTATCTAACCTGTGTCGATTTGATTTTGTATAAATCCTAAATCTATTTATTTTTAGTTATATCTATGATCGAGAAATAGTATTTAGGAATGTTTCTTAGATTGGGCATCCATACATGAGTTAGGGATTTATCAACGATTTATATGTTGGAGAATCGATTTTTTTAATTAAATAAGTATATATCGTTGAATTATATATGTTATTTTCATATGTTGTAGATCAAGTTTAATTTCATTTTCAATTATGAAAGTTAACTAATTTAAATTCTAAATTATAGTAGTAAGAGTTAACATGTTTAAATATTAGATGATGTACAAACATATCAAAATCAAGGAAAACTAAATAAAAAACCAAGATTAAATGATTTATGATATATCAATCACATATGCAAGCATTACGATTCGCAATCTAGCTAACTACTAGTCCTAGAATCGCATCCATATACATTCGTAGAGCTATATATATATAGTACATATCTTATACAAACAATCCCGTAAAGGATAATTATAATTAACATATAACTTATCTAATTAAATCCTTTAGGGATATAAATCTAACAATCAATAACCAGATTCTAGGAAATCATGTAAATCTACATTACAACTGTAAACAAATTGTAGATTCAAGTATTTCATTTACAAAGACCCATAGTAAGCCCATCTACAATTTCCGTCGAGCATTAATGAATTACAGTAAGAAAATCCAAACAAAATCGCAGACATCCATACTATCTCTTAAACCACGATTCGATAATTAAACCACTCCACATAAATCGTAATACACAATGGGCCCTATAAACTTTAATAAGTTTAGAGTTTATGGCCGTAATCCCATTTGAAATGGTTGGCATTGTTATGCAAAGGTTAACACAAGACACACATAGAATAGCTAACAAGCGCTATATAAACTACAACTAACCCTCCTACGGGTTAGTAGCAATAGAAATAATATTATTATTTCTACATATTCACATTCTAAACATAAACTGATATTTTAATTGCAAAATAATTTTATAAAACATACACATGGATGTAAGACCGTCGAAGGAAGGAAGCCAGTAAATAAATCCAAAGAATAACCACATAGTGTTTTCACAACATAGACCCGAAGGGTCATTTCAATAAATTATACAGTAAACACATTGGATGGATACAGGACATGGCTATAATTCCATCCACAATTGCTTCCACCTTGGTTTTAGACCATAAATATACTTTAAGTAACAAAGTAAGCAAGGTGGTGGTAAGACCATCTGCAATGGCACCCAAAGTAACCAAAATTAAAGGCTATTAGAAGCAAAGAGGATATAAAATCCCTATGTAAAATAAAGTGTTAACCCATTGGGGGTTGAACCAAAACACACAACACTTATTGTGTGTAGAGCTAGAAATTTCCCTTCCTCTCAGCTTCTTGAGCTCGGGATTAAAATACCTGCAGCAAACCATGCAATATATTAAGCAACGATGGATTCATTCTATTTTAAAACAAACAATATGAAAACCTGAGATAGGGTGTTTATTTCATTACTTAAGATGTTCTAAGAGCCAGAACTAGGAGGAGATGACCACATCGCCTTTCCTCGCCAGTTCTTCCAAACTGCAAAACAAGTCATTAGGGAAGTTAATACATTTTATTAAACCCTGTAAAAACAAGATTGAACTTAAAATTAAACACCTTTAACCATACCTAGTGTAAGTTGTAGAGAGGCCACAGGTCGGCTCCTTCGAGAAGACCCTTATCGATCCTCATCCTACACAAACCAACGTTGTAGTTTAAGATGTAGAGAAGCTTTAAAAAGAATTTTCTTTTAAACAAAACTTACAAGAGTAAAACCATATTTTACCTGGTGAATGAAGTGACTAAATGAAGTAGATGGTTGAGTGAAGCAATACGTTGCAGACGGTCATGGATGCCATGAGCAAGAACCAAAACACCTTGGCAAGAAACAAAGTACACCGACATCAATCAGTAGCAGTGGTTAAACCAAGAAACCAACATTTTTTCCATTAATAGAGAAGATCTCAACTCTCTGCCTCTTTCAGACTAAACAAATAATAGTGCAGGTTTCAGACAAGCTAATGCAACCATTAAACCTGCAAAAAAACCTTAACTATAGAGCTTTACAAATGGATGGCCAGGATTTAATCACAAGGTTAGCATGAAGGCCTAGTTGCGTTGTCAACTCGCTCCTGAGACACACTTTTAAGGAAAGTCAACTCAAGTACATATGCTTTTAAACTCGATCGGATCAATGATAACATTTCAAATCATTGTTGCGAAATTTTTAAACTATGCCTTCAACTATATAATATATAGCATCCACACCATTGCAACATAAAGCAACGAAAGGTCATATTATATTACCATTACAAAACTATGGTTTAGATTTTATCCATTTCCAAGTTCAAACGTTATACCTTCGCACCCTTAGGACTAAGTCCTTTACATTTTATACCATGCTCTTAGGTATGGTAAGGCCCATGGCCTCTTAAGCTTTGATTAAAAACTTATTACATTAAAGGGTGGACCAATAATATGGTATATTATTCGAACCCTTGGGGCTATTAAATACGTAGTGAACATACTAAAAACCAAATCAAGGAAACTATAAAAAATCACCTTCGGGCGTGACTGAACCCAACATATGTACTTTTCCATTACCATAACTGAAAAAACCTGTCATAGTAAGCGAAATGATATCAATAACTTATACTAATTAACACAAGAGTAAAAATTCTTGTTAAGAGTTGTGTGATTAAATGCATGTACAATTTTTTTTTAATTTACGATCTTTGAGGTGTGTGGAATAATGGTATTAGAGTGATGGTTACAACATTAGGCCTAAACTGGCTCAACACTAAAACTGTTAAAAAAACCAAAAAACTAATTTTTTTTTGTTTAATTCTCTTACAAAACATGAAGAGGATGGTAACTTTATTTTGGAGGAAAAACATGGCAGAAGCCTGGGATGTATACAGAAGAAGAGTCTCACCCAAGAAATCCTATAAATAATGAAGAGAGTAATTTAAAGGATGGCGATATTTGGGTAAAGTTGAATGAAAGTCGGGATAATAAATATGAACTACATACAACTGTTAAGGAATTATGATCAGAACTAAGTAGAGCTAAGGAATATAATGAATGAATCCTACAATCTCAAGAGGAACTACAGAATATTTTATTAGCTAAAATACATAACGATGATAAAAAGAAAAAAAAGAAATATGAACATATCATGCCTAAAAATACACCTTAAAAAAAGGGCAGGAAACTAAAATTTTCTAGTCATAAGAATGAAAATTCTAGTAAAGAATCAATTAAACATCACTCAAAAAAACAACAAGATTCAAGCAAAAGTGGTGATGACAATAAAAAGAAAAAGAAGTACAAACCATATGAATAAAATTGTGGTGAGTTTAAAAAGATTAAACCACCAATGTTTAATGGTGAAATTGAAAAAAGAGAAGAATCAAAAGCCTAGTTGTCAAGGATGAAGAAATACTTCGAAATATACAATCACTTTGATGAACTCAAAGCTAAAATGGCCATATATAATCTAATTGGAAAAGTGGATATATGGTGACATGATATAAATAAAGTAAAGGGAATAAAGGAAATACATTTAACCCTAAAAAACATAAAAAAAAAGAATTTTAAAAGAAAATACATTTCAGAACAGTACTACGAAGAGAAGGCTAAAGAGTTTTACGAGTTAAGACTAGGAGCTATGACCATAAAATAGCTCTGTAGTAAATTTCTAGGCTTGCTACGTTGCATACCTTATCTAATTGATGAAAAACCAAATATACAACATTTTCTAAAAAAAAATTCTATCATGTTTAAAGAATGAATTGAGTATGACTATCTGAAGACGCTAGAGGAAGCGATGAGAAAGGAAAATTTCTGTTACGACCAAAATAAAAATAAAAGAGAAAGTGTACCAATTTGGAAGAGTAAAATATGAGATAATTTTTATCCAAGAAAGAAAAATAATAAATTCCAAAAAAACATAGGGAATAATTATAAAGGGTATCAAAGCAATAACTACAAAAATTTTAAACCACAAAATTCTGCAGTAAAAGAAACAGAACCTCGCACTACTTTTAATAAGATCACTAGAAAAATGAAACCCTTAAAATGTTGGGAATGTGGAAAAGCAAATTATTTTAAATAATCCCAAATAAGAAAGAAAATTATTAATGTTCACTCCATTAAGAAAGTAGTTATAGTTGGATACATGGTAAGGAGCATGCCTAGAATCAACGCTGCATTGGAAAATCAACAAGCAGACCATCAAACTTCAAAGGCCAATATTGAAGGTATGATAAAAATTAAACCGATTTCCATCTTGATTGATCCAAGTGAAATTTTGAGTAATATATCATCTAGAATAGTTGAATTATGTAAACTAGTATGAAAAAAATTTGAGAAGTCATGGCTAGTATAGTTCGCCACAGGTACTAAATGTATAGTTACTGGTTATGTTAAAGACTGTGAATTATTAATGAATGATTTCATTATGAATGATGATCTGAATATCATATCTTTAGGTTCCCATGGTTTATTACTAGGAATGGATTGGCTAGAAAAAAACAGAGTAATGCTAAATTGTTTTGACAAAACATTTACATGCATAGATGATACTTGAAACACTATAAAAGTAAAAGGAATTCCCAAGAAAGTTTGGATCAAAGAGATCTGTGCATTACAAATGAAAATATTAGTACATAAAGGATGTAAAGTGTTTGATGTTTACATAATGGATGATAAATATAATGAAAATAAACATAAAATAAAAGACATACCTATCTTATAGGATTTCAAAGAATATTTCTGAAAGAAGTCCTTGGACTTCCTTCAAAAAAAGACATAGAATTCATAATCGATCTGATACCCAAAGTGGTACCAACATTGAAAGCTCCTTACAAAATGAACATAATAGAGATTACATAACTCAAATCACAATTACAAGAATGGATTGAAAAAAAGTATATTCGACCTAGTTTTTCCCCTTGGGGAGCACCAGTCTTATTTGTAAATAAGAAAGAAAGAAAATTAATATTGTGGATAGAGTATCGAGGACTAAATAAAATGACTATTAAAAATCAGTACCCACTACCCCAAATAGACGATCTATTCGATCAATTCCACGGGGTAAAAATATTCTCTAAAATAAACTTAAGGTCGGGATACCATCATGTGCAGATCAAATATCATGACATCTTTAAAAATGTGTTTAGTACTTGTTATGGTCACTATGAATTTGCTGTAATTCCTTTTGGTTTGACAAACGCATGTGTAACATTCATGTGTTTAATGAATAATATTCTAAGTAACTATCTAGGTAAGTATGTAGTTGTCTTCATCGATGACATACCGATTTACTCAAAGAATGAACATGAACATAAAGAACATTTAAATAGGATTATACAACTACTAAGAGAACAAAAATTTTATGCTAAGTTCAATAAATGTGATTTCTTTAAGGATAGGATTCAATATATATGATGCATACTGTCCAAGGATCGAATCTTTGTCAACCTCGACAAAATTAAGGTTATCATTGAATGGCCAGTTCTTAAAAATGTAACTGACATAAGCTCGTTCATGGGGATTACTGGATATTATCGGAATTTCATCGAAGGATTTTCTAAGATAGACTACCTAATAACTTCATTGTAGAAGACTCTGTAAAAAGTTTGAGTGGGATGAAAAGTGTATGGTAAGATTTAATAAATCAAAACATATGTTAACTACTGCCCCTATCCTAAATATTGTTCATCTTTTTAAGGTTTTCATTGTATGTATCGACGCTTCTAAATAAGGATTAGGTGGGGTATTAATACAAAAAACAAAACATCATGCATTATGAGTAGAAAAAATTAAAGAAACATGACAAGAATTATGGTACGTACGACTTACAACTTACTACAATAATCCAGGCATTAAAAATGTGCAGACATTATCTCATTGGAAGGAAATTTATGCTTTTGTCAGATAACGTAACTCTAAAATATCCATTTAACCAAAAAAATTTAAATACTTGACATGAAAAATGGTTTTCTTTCTTAAGTGAATATGATTTCAAAATAAAAAACATAAAGGGAAAAGAAAAAAAATTTGCAGACACTTTGAGTCATCACACAATTTTACTATTTGCAAGCAAAATTTATGAATCAGATCTGGGAAGTTAGATCTTAAGTGCAAACAATTATGAAAATGAATATAAAATTTTAAAATAAAAGACTGCTGAAAATGAAAAGAATCAAATAAAAACATATTTCACCCTAAATAGAAGGGGATTGCGGTTGCATAAAAATAGGATCTACATACCAAATACATCATAAATCAAATTAATAGTCATGAATGAGTTACATAAGTGAACTTATTGACAACATCCCAAATATCAGAAGATGATCACCATGATTAGAAAAGATTTATTTTTTCCTTACATGAATAAATAGGTAGCGGAGTACTTAGTTCGCTGCATAGAATGAAAACAATTCAAGGAAGAACACCAACATCCAGCAGGGTTGTATTAATAGCTATCCATTCCATAATGGAAGTGGGAAACAATTAGCATGGTTTTATAAGAGGTCTACCTAAAAAATATAGACAGCAATATTTAATCATGGCTGTAGTCAATAAGTTAAGTAAAGCATCTCATTTTATTCCTGTAAAATATACCTATAAGGTTGTTAACATTGCAGATATTTTTACGAAAGAGATTTTTGGGTTAGATGGTGTACCAAAGGTAATAGTCTCAGATAGAGAAGCAAAATTTATAGGAAATTTTTGGAAATCTTTGTTTAGAGGGTTAGGTACATAGTTGAACTTCAGTACTATGTATCATCCACAAATACATGGGAAGAATTAAAGGGTAAATCATGTTCTAGAAGACATGTTAAGAATGTATGTAATGGATAAACCGGGTAAGTGAAAAGACTACCTACACTTAGTTGAATTTGCTTAAAATAATAATTTTCAAGTATCAATATGTATGGGCCCTTTTTAAATTTTGTATGGATGCAAATGTAATAATCAAATTTCTTGGAGCATTCTAGTTGATAGGTTAATGTTAGGACCTGATTTATTAAAAGATATGGAACTAACTGTGAAATAGGTGCAACAAAACTTGAATGCTACCCAAGACAGGAATAAAAGTTATGCTGACCTAAAAAGAACTCCAAAAGATTTCCAGGAGGGTGAACATGTTTACATAAAGGTAAATCCCAAGAAAAACTCTTTGAGATTGGGAAAGTATTCAAAGTTGGCACCTAGGTATTATGGGAAATTTGATATTTTTGCTAAAGCAGAGAAGGTTGCATACTAGTAAGTCCTACCACCCACTATTAAAGTGAATAATCATGTTTCTATTTTGAAAAGATATATTCACGATGTTACTCATGTGCTCGATTGGAAAGATATCCATATGGAACTCAAAGGAGAGTTTCAGGTGGTACTAGAGCGTATTCTAGATAGGAGAGAAATTTTACTTTAGAACTGTACCATCACACAAGTCAAGGCGCAATGGAAGCAACTTATTTCTAAAGAATCTACTTGGGAATTGGAAAGTTTTATGTAGAAGGCATATCCAATCCTATTCCAAGATGAGGAAATGGAAGAATAAAGAAAAAAGTTAGTAACACCAAGGATGGTGTTATCCTATAAGGGGAGGTGCATGTAATCCACCTAAAATCAATAATTTATTATCAATTTCCATTGAAAATATTTTACTTATTTATTTAAATATTTTTGACAGAAATTAAAAAATAAAACAATTGTAATGAATGATTTTTTATTAATAAAAAATATTGAAGGGGTCATAAGTGGAATAGTTGTTGAAGAGTGTTTGCTGACCCACAAGAGGAAAATACAAGTTTTTGAAGCTATTGAGTGAGAAATCAAGGTGAAGGAAGAACCTTCCCAAAAATTAGTTCAACAGCCCTAATTGAATGCTAAAGTGAAGGAGGGTCATAAATGACCAAGTCCTATGAAAAATACTATATAATAGTATGTCCATTAGCAAGTAGGAGACTAGCATTAGATCGGGATTCAATCTAACAATGCAAGAGATGGAGCATTGAGTGAATTTTTCTCCTGTGGTTCATTGAACCGGCTTGGGGGTTCTGGAGCAAGTAACTTGACAGGTCTAGGAGCTGCTTTGGAGGAATGACTATTGCATTTATGTTTTCCCAACAATGGTGCCAGGTTCTTCCTCTATAATTTTATTTATAGTAGGATGTTTTATTTTAGATCTGTAAGTGCTGCTATATTCATTAAGTATAAATGTTTTACTAAAGCTTATTGCACAGTTATCTAACCTATATCGATTTTATTTTGTATAAATCCTAAATATATTTATGTTTAGTTATATCTATGAATGATAAATGATATTTAGGAAATTTTCTTAGATAAGGCACCCATACTGGAGTTAGGGATTTCTCAATGATTTTTTTTTCCTTGGAAAAAAAACGTAATTTTATTTCATGAAGCGAACAAAATTACATTTTGTAGATGAAAAATAATTATGGGTAAACTGCTACGTGACAAGGCACATAGTACAAAAAAGGATACCAAAGGTCTATGAACGAAACAATAGTTCCATATATTACATCACTATACAGAGAAATCAAGGATTAAAAAAATCCCCTAATTTCCATTTTTTCCCCTTATTCTTTGTTTTCACTTCTGTCCATCCTCCCTGCAGTGGCCCAGCAACAATCAATTGGTTTCTAGCCCCCTCCTCTAATTGTTGAACAAAAACATGTTCCTTATTAGAGTCTGAACTTCCTGATTTGTGTGCACGCTTTAGTCCACTTAAAGAACAATCCATAAGATTCACAACATTTGTTTGAGTTTCCTCACTAGAATTCTTTTGACCTAATGTTTGTGCATCCACTAGCTCAGATTTCTTCATATTTTCCTCATTTTTTTGTAAATCCTATTGTTCTTCATCCTCACTCTCTTTGTTCTCATCCACAGGTGGAACATAGAATTCCTGCCAATTTTTTTTGGTTTGTAGTCGACCCCTTTTTCTTCTTTGGAACCTTGTTAGAGAGAGGGCATGAGTCTTGAAGATGTCCTGTCAAAAGACAAAATCTGCACCTAAAAGCAGTATTTTCATAGTCCAAACTCTGAATCCAATTGAAAGATTCATGTTTCAGCTGTAATCTATCAGGGAGAACTTTGTTGAGGTCTATCTTCATACAAATTCTTGCATAAGTAAATAAAACCTATTCATTCCTTTCACTATCAATTTTGATAAAACTCCCAAGAATATTGCCAATGTATTCCAGTACAAGATGATGCTAGAATGGTAAGGGCAGATTCGACAACCTCTCCCATATCGGCATCTTGGTTACCACCATGGAATTTGCATCAAAATAAGGAAACTAAGGTGTTATGAAGAGCCCATATCTCTTCCAAAACTAAGGACCTTGAGTAAAAATATTTTGATATCTTCCTATGATTCAAATTGAATAATAAGAAAAACCTTTGGAACATAATATGATTTGATGTTTGTTTGTCCAGTTTGTGTGAATCCATTGATGGAGTTCAAAGGATCTAGGCCCAAACCCATTAAAATGGAAGATGATAGCTATAGATTTTAGTTTAGTAAAAATTTGTTTTACCTGTGAGTTCTTGATCTCTAGGGTTGGTGTAGATTCCATCTTTTCCACTAAATATGGTCTAGGATGTGGAGAATATGAGTCTGTTGTCTGTGGCACCTTTGGACGAGTTGCTTCCTTATAATACGTAGAATAGGGGGGTCCTCTTTTTCCTTCTTCTTCCCCCAACAAACGATGCATCAATGAAATAGTTGAGTTCTTGTAGATCTGACAATCTATCAACCTAGTATCTTCCTACAGAAATTTACGTTCATGTATAAAATAAAAAGAGGTTCCAAGGAGACTGTCTCTTCACTCAAGAATGTTTTTTAGATTCTCCACTAAATTTGAATCCTGAACCCACATAAAGATCAACTTCCCGGTGGGAAATTTTATGAAAATATGATAACTATCTACATCTGACCTACCCCCATATTCAAAATAGTTAATAACCAAGGTCACCACCACCTCAGACAAAGAAAAAAGGGTAAAAAGAAAGGTTGTCTGATTCAGTACCTCATGATAATGATTCTAGAGAAGCAATTGAGAGTGATATTTGGGGAAAATTATTCCTCCTTCGAATCCAAACATACAGATTTCCAAATTCTACGTGATCTCAGGACCCAATAGTCTGGACGCATGGATTTGACCACACTGACTAGTGATTACAGCAGATTTTCCTTTTCCTTTTTCCCTGTCTCTGAGCTTCTAAGGTCATCCCATCTTGGATCACCAAGGTCTTGGATCGGCCATAATACCCTCCCTATTCCTGCACCTTCCAAGCTACCCTAGGCCGTTGTTGTGGGAACATAGAGAGATGGGCGATGACCATTACAACTAGGGTTTCCGGAAACACCATTAGCCTCATTTTTTCATAAATTCGCTCTCCTTCTCATTGAACCTCTACTTAACACACAAGAATTTATTACAAATATTATCTATAATTTATATGTTGGAGAATTGAATTATTTACTTAAATAAGTATATATCGTTGAATTATATATTTTCTTTTAATATGTTGTAGATCTAATTTAATTTTGATTTCAATAGTGAAGGTTAACATGTTTAAATTCTAAATTATAGTGGTAAGAGTTAATATGTTTAAATAATAACCAATTTACAAAATGATGAAAATCAAGGAAAACCAAATACAAAAAGCAAGATTAAATGATTTATGAACTATCAATCAACTATAAAAGAATTATGATTTACAATTTAGCTAACTACTAATCCTAGAATCACATTCATCTACACGTGTAGAGTTATATATATACAATACATATCTTACACAAACAATCACCTACAAGATAATAATAACTAACATATACCTTATCTAATTAAATCCTTTACGTATCTAAAGCTAACAGTCAATAACAAGATTCAAGGAAATCGTGTAAATCTACATTACAAGTGTAAACAAATTGCAGATGCAAGTATTTCATTTACAAATACCGGTAGTAAGCACATCTATGATGGCCACCAAGAATTAATGAATTACAACAAGCAAATCCAAACCAAATCGTAGACATGCATACTATCTCTTAAACCATGATTTCCATAGTTAAAGTACTCCGCATAAATCGCAATACCCAATGGGTCGTGTAAACTTTAATAATTTTAAATATAATGCATGTAAGCCCATTTTAAATGGCTTCCATCATTATGCAAAAGGTTAACACAAGACATACATATAGTAGCTAACTGGTGATGTATAAACCGCATTAAACCCTCCTATGAGTTAGCAACAATACGAATAATCTTCTTATTTCTACATATTTGTATTATAAATAGAAACTGAGATTCTAATTGAAAAATGATTTTATGGAAACATACTCATGGACGTAAGACCATCGAAGGATGTCAACAAATAAATAAATCCAAAGAATAACCATGACGTATTTTTTCAACAGAGAGCCGAAGTGTCATTTGAATTGTTTAGACAATAAACTCATTGGACGAATACAGGGTATGGATGTAAGTCCATCTACGATTCCTTCTATGGATAATTTTAGGGGCGAATTTTAGCCGAGTGGGCTATTTGTCCATGTTTTTCTCCCAAAAAAGATTCACCATTTTCCATTTTTTGAAGCCCTGTTTCACACAATTTTGATGGGGTAAAGAATTTTCACCCCAAAAATCGCCAAATTATTATATAAATGATATAAAATCCTTGAAAATTAAAATATTTTTTGAAAAATATCGCCAATCATTTTATAGTTGGCATTTTAAGAATTGGTAATATTCGCCAACATTTATACACTTTTAAATAAGTANTCCTTCCACCTTGGTATTAAACCATAAATAAATTTTAATTAATAGAGTAACTGAGGTGGTGGTAATACCATCCATGATGGCACCCACAGTGACCAAAATTAAACCATAAAACATTTAAACCCTCTTCAAAGAAATGAGGTTATAAAATCCCTCTATAAAATGTTTCTAGGAAAAATGCACCTATTGCAGACAAGAGTTGTTTCTCTAGTCTAAATGGTTCATATCTAGAACAAATGAGTTACAACAGAGATGGAATAATTCCCCTAGAAGTTGCAGAGATATGGAATGATTCCTTTGATAGAGTAATGTAGTTGTCTCCTGTGGTGATGGCTCTCCACGGATGTACCTTCACAATCACATCAAACAAGCAAACAAGATCAAAGGCACCCAAATATAATCCATAGTTCTATTTCAATAACTAAGGAATCCAATAGTAAAATACATTATTACAACATAACATATTTTATGGGAAAGGAACCAACTTTTCATTAAACATGAAGAATAAATATTAAAACCTTCACCTTCGTCTTGTGACTCTCCTTCACATGCCAATTTCTTGTCCCCAAAAGCTCCAACATGCTCCTTCTATGCTCACCATAGATTTGGCCAGAACCTAAATGCAACAACATAACTTTTTTCCTTCTCAACCATGGGAATGGGCCAGGTTTTATAGGATTTGGGAGGGTAGGGATGGTTGAGTAAATGGTGGGTGATGTGGAAGGGAGATCCCTAAAGGATGGATCTCGAGTCCAAGTGGTCCTAAAGAGTAGGGATGAGGGTGTCGTGAATTCTTCCTTCAATAATCTTCATGGAATCTTCTCTTTTTCAGTTTTTACCTTGGGCACTACTATTCTTCCACTATGACAGAGCGGTGGCAGGGTGGAACCATGCCCTGAACAAGATGAATAAACAGTGGAACGACCTATTATCAAGAGATGGTAGGCGTTACATAAGAAGGTAACGCCCCTTTCCTTGAGGGTGAAGCAAGTGCTGGCCTTTTATCTGTCAAACTGAAGTCTAGGCCAGTATTTCACTTCACAATTTGGGATTTCATGGCAATTGTTGATGTTTAGGAACTCAACACATGATGGTGATGAGACTTATGTGTAACAGAATGGCCCCCAAATCATGAGGCTAAAGGGATATGATATGTGATATATTTGAAAGATCAACTTATCACTTCGAGGCAAGAATTCACTTGATCGAAGATCATCATAACTCGTGGCATCTGCAATACATCAATACTTTTGACTCATAACCAAATGTCTCTTCACATGGATGCATACCAATAGAAGAAAGATCTATGAGATAGACAAACAAACATGGCTACTAGAAACAATGTATATCCATGTAATAGAGGACTCAAACTTGGACATAGATACCAGACATAAACTGCAGATCTATGTCAAATGAACATAAATTTGAGTGCAACCATGACCATACAAATGTGGATCGATGCTAGGACTCATACAATATACTCCATCGAAACCTGGATAAAGTAATGAGTGCTTTTAACATATACCTAGGTTCTTCGTCTCATCTTCCACAAAGTACGATTCTATCCATGTGATTACAATGATTTGCTATCAAACATGGTAGAAACCACTTGATTACTAGTCAATGATGTGAACCATTAACAAGTGCAAGGGAGATCACCATTGATGTTAATGATTCCCAAGGTACTCTAGTACAATCTCTTGAGTGTGAATAGATGATTCGATGTTGAACAGTCAGTCGAATCTATAGATAAAATTTCAATGATGTGAACCTATGTCAAGAGCGAGGGAATCTGTCATTAAGGCATGCATATCTCAAGGTACTAAAGTTGTTTCTAAGACTAATTCCTAGATAACGAGTTGATGTCAACAAGAAAAGTCTCTTCGAAGGAGGGACTTAATGAATCCCACATCGATGACACGAAACTCGAAACAAAGTTCTGGAATGTTGTATATGATGTAACCATAGGATTGACTCAAAAGGTACTTACACAAAGGTTGTTTTGATTAAAGAGGTAAACTTTCAACTTCCCTTTGAACATCGGGTGGAACGACTGAAAACATGGTAGCATTGACAAAACCAGGTGGATACCAAAACATAATGCAGTGGTGGACAATGCATCCTTTGAAAGAATCAAAGGAGTGCCATGAATCATGAAAGTGGATCAACATGGAAGTCAGTTGAATACCCAATTGACTGACTGAGATGTAGACAAGCTCCATGTTCAAAGGTGGCTACTAACTTCCATTTTATTCGCAAAATGAAATGATTCCCTTCCCTTAATTTCCCCATCCTGATTGATGAGTTCCTCTTTTCATTTTTACAAGTTCAAAGAGGGTAACAAACACTCATTGTAGCTTATCTGAAGACAAGTCCATTCTCATATATTTCATGAATCTGAGAAAGGAGGGGTTCGTTCCCAAAAGAGGGCCTCCCAGTGTTTAGTTTAACAAGTCCATTGAAAGTTAACTCGATATTGTTCATGTTTAGAGAGTCCAAACGAAAATAGAAGAAGACTTCAAAGGTTCCTTTTTCATAACTAGTCAATCCGAACCGAAATAGAGATAAACTACCATTGGAAAGACGACTCTTCAAGTACTTTTACCAGTGTGAAGAAGACAAGTTCTCTCGACAATATTTTTACATTTAAGGAGTCTGATAAGAGTTTAAAGAAGTATCCATTAGGGTTTCTTTCCACAATGAGCGGGTTTCATGAGCTCGAAAAGAAGTGAAAATGACTCAGAGCTTTGATACTAGGTTTAGAGAACATGACCAAAGTGTCGAATTGAATGCTCGATGAATTTTTCGATTTTGTGGAAGTATGAAAAATCCAAAAACAAACTTACCCATAGACAATACTGTTGATTTCTGTCCTTGCAAAACTTTTTAAAAGGGCCATTAGTTCCCCCAAAATATTTAAGACTGACTTTCATAAATTTTAGAAAAAGAAAATGATTTAAAAATATTTAAAATAATATAATAACTGTAAAAATATTTTATAAAAGCTAATGTACATAGTAAAAACCAATTCATTTACCATTTACCAGGTTTTGGAGAGCATTTGGGAGAATTTGTGTGCATATTTCATTTGGATATTGCAGAGCTATTGCCTATCCATTTTTCAAGCCGTTAGTTTTAGGTAAGTGCTAGAAGCCTCCTCTTCATTTTTATGGTTTCCATTTTCCATTTTCATGTGATTTTATTGATTTTTGGGGCTTTAGGTCCAAGCATAAAAAATGCATCCTGAGTAACACTTATGGACTTTGCAAGAGTACCAGTGCCTGATGAGAACTGCATTTGTTTAGGCTAGGCGGTGGAATGACTCTATCACAAGGGGATAGGAGCGGTGTTGACTGTGGTGCGAAAAACATGGATGCCCTAACCAAAATAGAATTTTAAGCATTTTTAAATATTGGATGTGTGTCTAGATGCTCCATTTATTGTTTTTTATAGGTCATTTTGATCAGAATGGTGACTTGGAAAGAGAGGCAACATGAAGATGATCAGCTTGTGCTATGAGATATGCGGCCTCAATAGATTCTATATGGGGCCATGGCCTCTTGAAATTATTCCATATTCCCAGTATGATATCAAATGTACAATTACTGAATTATATCTTACAGATGTGGAATCCAAAGCAACAACATTTTAAGGTGGGATCCCACATTCTCACCGTGGAGTTGAAGGACATTTACTTTTTGACTGGGCTATCCAGATGTGGAGCATCTATCTCTCTGACTGGCTCCCGAGGGGGAGATATTACCACACATGAACTTATTGTTCATCAATGATATCAAGGGAGCAAGATGTCGGGTAAGAAGATCCTAATAAAGGATGTGATGGACTTACCCCTTCAGACCGTTCAATTCACCATGCAGAGGGTTTTGAGAGCCAAGGGGCTCATAAAGCATCCTAGGAAAATATGTTGTATGCCCTGGAGTCCATGGCACCAATAGTGTTTGATTGGGATGAGGCATTGTTTCCTGTGTTCAAATATTAGCTGATGAAGTGTCGATAAAGAGAGCTCAAACAGTTTGGGTATGGGACTATCCTAGCATGTTTCTTCTATGAGAGGGTGGCTCTCCTGAGACCACAGGTGGTTTTTACAAAGCTTAGGACTTGAGACCCCTGCATGGTGTAGTGGGAGGATCCAAGGTCAAATACAAGACTCCCTTCTTTTGTTGGATAAATGACCAGATCCTCATGATTGAGGACTATTCTTATGCTGGGACCGACTTTCGATGGGATCCAAATATACCACTAGAATATGGTTCTCAGTGGGGTGATATACGTAAGGAAATGCTCAAAATATTGATTATTTTTATATTTCCATGTTTTATGATTTTTATAGATGATAACAAGACCTAATGTTTCCATGCAGATGTTGGAGATACGTGGACTAGGGGTTTGTTCCCAATGGATAGGAGAGCAAGAGCTCACTTTGTACATAGAGGTGATGATGACCTAACCTAGTTGGCGGAGAACCTCGGGTGGTTGACTTTGGACATCCCGTATGTTGAGATAGATGAAGTCCCTAGGAGGTTTTAGGGACATACTATGGGAGTGTCAGGTTGTTTCAGTTTCTTGCTATGTAGACTAGAAAGAGCCATTATGTGCTACCACGAGCACCATATGGTAGTGTGCATGATGTATCACTGAAAGCTAGATAGCTTCAGGATTTTTGTACCATTTTGTACACTTGAAAGCCAAAGTGCTTCAGATGGGGTGTAGGGACCATATTTTGTAAAAACACTTTATATATATATATATATATATATAGACACATTTCTGGTGTTTATATGTGTTTCAAATGGAAAAATTATATTTTCATGAGTTTAATGTGTCTTCTATAGTTTATTTTACTTTACAATGGACCATGTTTTATTTTTAAAAGTTACGAATGGACGATATACCAGTCTAAAATGTAGTTAGCTAATGATCCAGCAACCGTATTATCAGACTAGGGGTATGCCTGTAAGTGATGCAATCTAATGACCTCTCTAATAGACGCACTCTTCAAAAGAGATGAAGAAGTGTGGGGTTCTTGACGGTGTAAATGTTGTTCAAGTGACAAACCACTAGCTGAGAGTCCATAAATACTGCCAAACCATGAATGTCCCAAGTTGTAGCCTCGGTCAGTAAACCTATCACTGCCTAATACTCGGTGATGTTGTTGGCAAGGTAATTTTTAAGGGTGAAATTTCACCAATTGGCTATTTTTGGGTTTTTTTTCAAAAAATAAATTTGCTATTTGGTCATTTTTAGTGTCCAATATCGTCTATATTTACATAAAATATGTTTTTGTATCGTAATATTCACCAAAATTTACACATTTTAGTGTTAATTTTATCTTTCATATTTAATATTCAGCTACCTATCTATAAACATGATTTTTTTCAATCCAAAACAATCACCTAGAATACTATACTTATGTATAATATTAGAATCCTTAAAAAATACTCTGGTTGTTGGTAGCCGAACCAATACAAACTACTCCTGAACTGACTAAATCATGAGTCGGGGAATACAAAACCAAAGCAGCTGAAGCGAGGTTCAAGGTATGCCGACAAGCACCATCAGCAAACCATAAAAAGCCATCCGATCTACATAACCAAAACATGCTATAAACAGTATGGACAACAAACTCAAAACCATATTGAAAATGCCAAAACACACTAAAAAGTCAGATAATATACATATATACAAGGTACCATACAGAAATGACTTAAGCAGAGTACCGATTTAGGTACAACCCATGCGAGGTTTCCCAAAGGGTATCTTGTCATAGTCTATGAGCTCGTAAGCCCCTTTCTTTACGACCTTACTAATGACATAGGGACCACAGCACATAGATTCAAAATTTCCCTTCCCTATTTTATCATGTCTCTGATCATAAGTCAGGACTAGGTCACCTTTGCTGAAAACATGAGGCTGAACAGACTTATCATACAATGCATTGATGTGTTTTTTGTGTGCCTCATTAGCCAAGGAATCATCTCTTCTGCTTTCATCAATGTTGGTGAAGTACAAAAATCTCTCTTCCTCAGAGGAAGTGTTCGGGAGAAGTTCTATTGCAATTTTAAGCAACGAAATCTAACACTCGATAGGAAGGACAACTTCTAGTCCATAGACCAACTGAAAGGGTGTGAAACAGTTTTTGTTTTCACTGGATTCCTATAATCCCAATGTGCAAAGAAGAGAGTCAAGTTCCAGTTGGATTTGTGATCTCCAACCATCCTACTTAGTATAGTTTTCAAAACCTTATTAGTGGCCTCGACCTGACCATTAGCCTGCAGGTAATACAAAGTTGAATTTTCATGGACAAAACCTAGCTTAGCACTTAGATCAGCCATCATATGATTCCAAAAATGGGATCTGTGGTTAATGAATATAGCTTGTGGGACTCTAAACCTAGCTATCACATGGTTAAATAAAAAGAGGGAGGAATTCTTACCATCCTTTGCATATGTAGGCATTTCCTCATCCCATTTTGTAAAGTAATCGATGGCTATGATGATGTAACCATGCCCCCTAGCTAAGGTAGGATTACAATGCATAAAATAAACACTCCACTTGAAAAAAGGGCCAATTGCAGTGACGGGGTGTAAAGGAGTAGGGTGGGTGTGCTTTTTAGGATAAAAGTGTTAAAGAGGTGGAAATTTCTTAACTGCTTCATGACAATCTTTAAAGATCAAAGGACAGAAATACCTAGCGTGAAGGATTTTCTAGGATGTAGCCATCCCAGAAAGATGACTGCCACATGCTCCAAAGTGGTAGTCATTCAATACTTGTTCATCCTCTTTGTGTGTAAGGAACCGTCGAAGGATAGAGTCAATACCATGTCGATACAACCTATCATTTAAAATGAGATAGCACTTTGCATGGTGAGGGATATGATGACAATCGTCATGGGGTATGTTGGACTGAAATATTTGAGTCTGGATATAGATGATCAAATCTCCATACCATGGATAAATTGTGCTTATCAAGAACAAAAATTCATCTGGAAATGAATCTTATGGCTCAGCTTCCATCAAATCATAGGGAAGGTCACACATCAACTCCACGAAAACCAAGGATTTCTTTGAAGTAGCCTTGGTGAACTCAAGATCAAATTCCTATAAGATAGCAATCCATCGGGAATACTTGCCCCGTAGTGCCTGACGAGTCAGAATGTAGTACATGGGGTTTTGATCTGCGAGTATAATTTTAGTACAATAGTAGAATGTAATGATGAAACTTTTGTACAGCAATGACTGTAGCTAGAGCTAACTTCTCCACACGTGAGTAATGGGTTTCAAAGTAAATGAGACTCTTACTTAGGTAATATATCACATGTTCTTATCCGTTCAGATATTCCTACACTAGAACCATTCCAATAGTGGTAGTGGAGGCAGGAACATACAAAAGCAAGTCTTTTGAATAATCTAGGGGCTGCAACACTAGTGAATGGCTTAGAGCATCTTTCAAATTATGAAAAGCTCATTGGGCTTGGTCATCCAAGAATAACGGAGTGTCCTTCTTCAAGAGACACATATAACCATGTCTTTTCTCTACGAATTTGCATACGAAACAATGAATAAAGTTTTCCTTCCCCTACAGACTTTGGAGATTGGTGATATTTTCTGGGTGGGTAAGGCCAAAATATCAACAATTTTCAAAGGATCAATCTGGATCCCATCTTTGCAAACCACAAAGCCAAGAATACATCCAATCTCAACACAAAAGACACATTTTTGTGGATTAAGCTGAATATTATAATGACGACACCTAAGGAAAATGTCTCTAAGGTGCCCTGGATGGTCCTCCCGTTGATGTGAATGAGTAGGGATATCGTCAACGTATGGATCCACGATGTGCTTGATATCATGAAAAGCATAGAACATGGTGCACTGGAATGTAGCTTTGGCATTTTAAGACCAAAAGGTAACTTTCGATATGTGAAGGTTCCCCACGGGAAAATGAATGCCATTTTATGCTGATTGGTAGGCATAATCTCTATCTGATTGTAGCCATAAAAGCCATCCATGAAAGAAAAGATGACACTCTTAGAATAGTTATCGATGTGTGGAGTAGGGAAATTGTCCTTGGGCCAAGCCTTATTTAAATATCTAAAATCAATCAAAACCCTAATGGTACTGTGCTTCTTAGCCACAGGGACAATATTACAGACCCATTCCATTAGGGATACAAGATAAATAAACCCCGCCGTCAGAATTTTTTCCACTTTAGATTTAATAGTCCCAGCCTTCCTAGGATGGACTTGACACAATTTTTTATGGACAGCTTTTGTCGTTGGATAGGTTTTAATATCATGTACAACAATGGACGGATCCATTCGAGGCATTTACTCGTGTGTCCAGGAAAAAAATTACGGAATTCTTTGAAAAGGGCTCTTTAACTTTCAGTTTCCTCTATCGAGCAGTTCTGGCCTACATGAACATGCTCAATAGTTCCATGATTGACTGATATGTCAATTGGGGTTTTCTGAGTGATGTTGAAAAGGTGTCCTTCTGAAACAATATTTTGCAACAATACATGTGTTTGCAGATTGGTGACAATATCAGTACTAATAAGAGATACAAGTTCAAATTCTACCGAACAGGAATTGGGAAGAAAAGAAGATCGATGATGATGCTCTTCCCATACGGGTTCATCTGCACTCAGGATCTCCATGATGGACTCATCCAATGGAAAAGTATATGTGAGATAGTCTAGAGTGGGAAGAGAGGGTTCTATCTAGTAGGGAAAGTGGTAAGGATCCAAAGCCACCAGATGAAGATCATCTCACTGGACATCGAAATAATATTGAACAAAATCATAAAGCGCTTCATAAGGGCCTAAAGAGGATGACTCAACAACTTATTTTCTGTTAGGACTGTATCCAATCATGGAAATCATGTTCATGGTCACCACATCCATACTAGGAGGGATTGAGGGAAACACTCGCATAAGGGTTGAATCCTTCAGCATAACAACCTCATGTGAATGATAAGGAGGAGGGAACTGAACTAACATAGGGATATTATTTGTAGTGGGGGTAGTAACATCTGGTGAACAAAAGTCGAGTTGATCGATGGTCATGATGTTCCCCAAATGAGGGAATTGGAGAGTTCAAAATACTGTTGAAGAGACAACCATCATAGCATAAAACCAATTTATCCTCAATAGAATATTGTAATACAATGAAGCATCAATCATAGATCTTTCCCCCACAGGGACAGGGAATGGAAACAATCTTGCTCCCAAGATTGAATGAAAGGGATGGTAATAGACCATGAGGTTGGAAAACTAATCCATCGAAAGGTTTTAAAGCTGTGTTGAGGCCTGGAAAATCGCAGGCAACAACAGAAAGGGATTCTCCCTAGTCAACGTTCCCAACTAGCCCGTTGACTGTTTTGTATATGGAATCCGTCCGGTTTTATGGTCCGGCTACCGTAGGTCAAACAACACACAAAGGTTTTACCGGTTGCAGCCCGGTCCACCGGCAATTTGTATTTTTTGACTTAAGGATGATATGCACGTATCTAACTACATATATAGTGCGGTGAAGGATGCAGGGAGCACTCACAATGTGATGCGCAGGTTCTTACCTCTCGTCTTAGGCTCACCAGCACCTGAATCACACATGCAGTAATGAACTGAACTAACTATCTATCTACTTGTCTATTTATCTACCTATCCCCGGGGAGCAAGAATGTGATTTATGTATGAGTAATGTGTATGTGCACGCATAATAAAGAGCAATTACAGATAGTTGATATTCCCTTTTACAAGCATGAACAATTAAAGATATTTCAACAACCAGATAGCTAATTGTTGTATGAACAGCATACATTACTCATGGTTGTCATTTCATCAAAATAAATCAGAAGTCATTCAAACAAAGACGTAGGTCATAGAGTTAGAACGATCTCACAATTTATGGACACCATATTGAAAAACAAAATAGTTCATCTTTCAATTGTCCATTGCACAACATTTGAAATCCCACCGATCTTTCTTCAACAGCCAAACCAAATAATTTATTGCAAAGAGAAGTAGTTCTTCTTAGAATAACCTTTCTAGTCTAACTGGGGAAAAAAGTCCTTTTTCTCCCTCTAAGCTTGCTATACTTATACAAAAAGGTGAAATGGTTGGGCTGCCCAAAGTGACCTTTGGGCTTCCCAACCCTTCATTTTCCCCACGCTTCACTTTTCCAAATGTCTTTACAAAATTTATACAAAAAATAGAAAAGAGGCTTAATCCCTCATGAGGAGGGTTCTGCCTGGGTATCTAAAAACTTCTTCCATGCTGATGCTTCAGCAGCAATACCTTCAAAGGCGTAGGGCTTCCAGGATTTGAATGTTCATTTCAAACTTTGCAACTTGTTTCCTTATGGCCTCTATCCTCGCTGGGCTAAACCGAAGCTGGTCTTCCAAAAATTGCACACTAACAGCTGTGTGGCCTATTTCATTCTTCAAAACTAGCTCATCAATGGCCTTGATCTGCTGTGCTTTGTCCTCTGCATCCTGATATATACTCTGAATAATTCCTATAAAGGTTTCATGGTCTGGGAACTCATCAAGCTTATGTTCATCTTCTGTCTGACACCAGTTGTATGTATTAAGGAGCCTTCTGAAGTATTCTGAGCATGCTCCCTGCATCCTTTTGAAAGCCTTCTTTAATTCTTCAGTGGTGCTAACAGTGAACTCTATTAGGTCATGATCTCTTTTGAGGGCTTGATGGTCTTTGACTGGCAGCTCTGCTGGAGTCTCTACATTATTTTTTGGTCTTTCCATTCTCGCATTCAAGACTTCGAGAACATCCTGGGATATGTCCACGAAGTAGGAGGAGGTTTCCATGATCTCCTCTAACCGGCTATCAATATGAAGGACTTTGCACCTTTCTTCCTCCAGAGCAGTCTGCAACTGTAGCATTTTAGCCTTCTGAGCCAGGATATGTTCTTTAAATGGCTGGAGATTGACTTGTTGTTCCTTTGCTGCCTCCATATTAGCAGTCAGAGAGGCAAGCTGGTCTTGATGTTTCTTGTTTAGCTCTTAGGTGTGTACATCATTGGCCTACAAGAGGATCTTTTGCTGCTCTTCTAGTTCTTCCACCTTTCCCAGCAACTAATCCTTCTCCTTCTTCAGCTCTTGATATTCTGCTTGCACTTGCTCAAGGCGTTCTTGTGTAGTCTCCTAAAACTGTCTCTCTTCATGTAGAGTCTGCAATTCAGCTTCAGCAGTCTTCATCTCCCTCTGTAAGTGTTCAAATTTTCGATCTGATTCCTTCCTCTCTTTATTTCCTCAAGGTATCCTTCAGCTGAGCCGAGAGTTTCTTAGATGACTCCAATTCAGTCATCACCCTGTTTATATTATCTTCTGAGGCATCAATCATTGCAGCCCTGGCTCTCAGAGTGAACCTAGGATCTTGATCTGTTCCTAACATCACAGCTGCATCTTTTATCATCTTCCCAAGCATGCTTTCTGCTTCAACCCTTCTTTCAGTCCTCTTTATTATCCTCTTTGTTTCTTTATCGTAAAATATCGTGTTGAAATCAGGGATTTCTTCTCCCTTCTTGTGGACAAAAGGAACTAGCTTGAGCGTAGGGACCACAAGTGTGTTGGCAGCAGGCACTTGTGGGTCCTGGACCTCTGGGTTTTCTATCTCCTGGGTCTGGCCTTCAACAGCTTACTGTTCTGTCTCTGTCAGCTTTGGCCTTTCTGCCTCCTGCTTTTTTAGCTCTTCATCGAGCTTTCTCTTCACTTCTTCAGCTGCTTTCCTAGCTGCTTCTTCTGCCTCTTTGGCTACTTCTTGAGATTTCTCGACTGCTTCTTGCGTAGCTTTCCTTTTTTCTTCTTCTTCGCTATGAAGCCATCCCGTAGCTTCCTGTGCTAGCTTCTGGGCCTCTTCCTGTCTCTTCTTGGCCTCTTCTTCAACTTTGGCTTGCTCAGCTTTGGCTTGCTCAGCCCCTTTTCTACCTTTAGTAGTGATATTTGGCTTGAACCTTCTTCTCAGATCTATCATGTTAGGGGCACTTCGGAAGATAGATTCTTCCTTATCAAAGTGGTGAGTATACTCAAAATGAACCTTGTGTTCTTTACAATGCTCCACCACCTTACCTTGGGAGTCACTCCTATGAAATGGCATTCTACCAAAATGGAATTTCTCTAACTCTCCTATGAATTCCTCAGCCTGTTTCACTTTAGTGAATCTGCAGCTTCCCAGCTTGAATGGAAAAGGAGGGTACGTAGTCTTCTTATGTTCAAACAGAAAACTGCCTATTCCATCTATGAACACCTGTCTGGCTGCCTCCTTGTGGATAACATAATCAGTTGCGTATTTAGGCAGCAGGGCAGGGGCTTTTGAGCCACCAAACATTCTGAAGTACAAGCCATTTTCAGTCAAGTAATAGTATGTGTATTCTTCTATCACTTGCATGGCCCCCTTCGACATACAGTCACATTCCTTCAGAAATATGAGTGTGTATAGTGGCATCAAGAACTGTTCACAGACTTCTCTGTAATGGCTATGGTATACATGTGCCCACAATGGTCTGTAAGCAGCATAGATAGGCGTTCTTTCCCTGTTCCAAATGCATCTAAGCCCAGGGAAGGGCTGGTGGCACAATATGCAATCTATAAGTATTGAGCTCATGTAAAACTCAGACTTTTTTCGGGCCTCTCCTCCCAGGGCTGCAGCCAGACAAGCGGAGAGACTATTTGAGACCAGGCTATCCCAATTAAAAATCGTCCCTTGGGTGACAACTTGAAAGATGATTGGGACCCATTCTAGCTTGAAGAGCCTGCCATGAGCTCTTCCAAAGATTCTGTTAAGCATTAAAGCTATGAATCTGTATGGAACTCTTAGAGTAGCTATATCATATTCCCCTGTTACTCTATTTCTAAAATGCTTCCCGGTCAACATCATTCTTTTCAAGGTTTCTATAAGATCCATATTTATGTTATTTAACCAGTCATTAGACACAAACACTTCAGCTTCTGGCAGGTGGTAATCTAGGGCTACATATCTAGGGCTATATGTAGCATAGCCCTGTTTGTTGACATCTTCAAGGATCATCGTTGAGACATCCGCCCGAGGAAGAATCCATCGTACGACTTCAGAACATGGGAAGATCTCTGGCCTAGTGGTGACCTTCATTAGTGCAGATCTTTCAATGTTGGCGTAGATGGGTTCTTCTTCCAGCCCTATATCAGGCACCTCTCTTCGGATGATTAGTCTATAGATATCTCCCCACTGATATTTGGGTTCAATGCCTGAAATGCACTTTGTATCTTCATATATATATTCTGTCTTTGTTACAACTTCTATTTCTGGCCCTTCTTCCACCGTTGGGGCCTTCTTCTTTTGTCTCGTGGACAATGTGAGTTCTTCCTACCATGTATAACATTGTGTCATTAAGCAATTTAAGTTTCAGAAATTTACAAGACACTGTGCAACATTTTATTCTTCCTATGTGTACCATGACAACAACTAGTCAATGAAGCTAAGATATAAGCCTGCACACCCTGAACTGGCCTGACTAACCGGGCTATTGCAACCAAATGCACAATGTCTTAGTGACTTTGTTTATATCTAGCATGATGGAACACTGTTGTATGACATTAAACCATTCCAGAACCATATTCTAGACAGCAAAAGATCTACATCCACATGCAATGTGTAGTGTTCAGTGTTTAATGTGATAGCAAGTGGTGAAGCGAGTGCATGCATGTACAGTCTAGAATGCCTTAACCAGCAGGACCATTAAAATGCAATGTGCAGTGTTCAGTGATTTAGGTTGTGTATGGCACTCAAAAAGATGGTTGAGAGTAGCAGTGTGATTGTGAGAGTCTCCTACGTTTTACAAACATTTGAACAATAAATATCCTAACAGGACCAAACAACGAGGACTCATGCAGTTTGCGGGAGAAAATTTACATTAATCCGACTACACATTCCACTCTCTGCGGGTACTATTCTCATTTTGCTGCTAAAGGCGCTTCTGTCAAATTCACTACCCACGCGATTCCCAGCTAACAAATCAAAACCACGGAATATCCCTTCTAGCCAACTAGGGTTGCTAACGACCGAGCCCAAATGGATTGCACAGGACAGCATAAACAACACAGGCTAGGCTTAAGAGGTGCGGGAAACAACAATCGTAACTATGAGGATTTCTTAATGGCGCCACGCATACACCAATAGAAAAGACATATTTCCCCCAGCAGGCCACGGGTTCGAAACCAAGCTCGACGAGGATGCACAGAACCGCGTAGCTAGGGCTTTCAAATACGGGTAACGTGCCATAGGATAAAAATCCCCAAAACTCCCACAACCATCCATGGAAGACCTACCTCCTACCTATCATGACCATGCAGGGTGGTTTGGCGCAGACGGCGTAACGACCGTCTGCGCCGAAACGCTTCAACCCCGATGTGCGAGGTAGCAAAACAAATGGTGGTGTAAAAATCAAAGCTATTCTGAAGGTTAAACTGCCCCCCCCATGGTCAAAGAAGATAAAATCCCTGCTCATATAGGCATACAACCTAGAGGGACGAAGAAAATAGTCGGGGACACAAAACCACCGTAGAAAACCATTAACAGTTTAAAGGGAAAATGACGAGAAGCCTACCTGGAAAAATGCAACGCAATCAACGGGGAGATGAGTGGATTTGACTGTCAAGCTTCCACTATTTCCACCTGGATGCAGGTACGTCGACAGCGGGGTCCTTCACTGGCTCAAGAAAACGGCAGCTCGACGACGACAGTGCTTCGGTGATTAAAATAACAATGGAAAAAAATGCACCGTCCCCATATATATATCTTCGCTCACACGTGCGAGGAGAAAAGAAATCAGACATCGGAGCGTTTTAGCATCGGGGCTGGAAGTAATCCCCCTTCCACAATGGTGGACGGTCAAAAACATATACCCAGCCGCGGAGCCACGCATGGCAAGAAAAGAACCATAAGTTCGGACGTCGAAAGGTTCTCGAATTGGGAGATGAAAGATTAAATCCATTCGCAACGGCAGAAGAAAAGATCGTAAAAGCTTCCACTCAGGTTATACATTGGGTAGCAATTAAAAGATTGGACGTCGGACGATTTTCCAATTGGAAGAAGATAAGGTACTTCCGTCCGCAACGGCAGAAGAAACAATCATGACAAAACCCAAAGGCTTCTGATCGGGACAGGAGGAAAGAAATCGACTTCAAACAAGAAATCACCCGCAACGGCGGAAGAAAGAACATCATCACTTTCGATGCGGAATCAAAAAGGCTTCCGACGTGAAAAAGCCAAAGGGTCAGAAGTTGGGAGTAAATTCGATCCATAATGGCGGAAGACCAAAGCAAAATTCCATCCGCAACGGTGGAAGATTAGAACCAATATAACTTCCGATCAAATGTGCTTAAGGGCAGTGATAAAGCTAGATCAAAGAGTGGATTATTTCCGGCATCAGATGAAGAAAATCAACCCAATGGGTAGCTCAATCCAATCGTAAGCAAAGTCTTTCTGAAATTTCTTAGACCAATTTCAAGAAGAAAATCAAACTAATTCAAGCAAAGGAGGGTCCTAATTTTTTTTTAGAATTTTGGGAATTTGTTGCAGCTGCAACAATTGGCGACTACCTGGTGAACCCCATATTTCTGATTTAACTCTTTTCTTAGTGCAAGACTGTCTATGTAAAAGTTGAAATCTTCTAGATGTCTTTATCCTTGGGCTTGCAAACTTACACATTTAAACCTCTGAGAAGTAGTCTATCCTTTGGGAAATCGTAACATCAGAAATATTGCAAGTCTGAATAACTCTTCTGAGGCCAAATAGGTGAAGTTTATTTTTCCTGTCCTCAGGTAGTTTACAGCTTGGACACCACAGGATTGTAATAGAATGTAAACAGTATTATCCTTTTGTTCCCCATTCCCATGCAAACTGCACTTTTGTGCTGTTTGAACCTTAGTTCTTTTGATATGAGTCCTCCTGCAGGCCTTTCTTACTAAATTTTAATTCAGGATCGTCTATCCCATAGTTTCCTTTTGTGTTAACAATGTACTTCATATTTCAGTTCACGGATGGAGAGGATCTTGTGGCCTTTTGATACCTCGTGCTTTGATATTTTTCTTTGATATGTATTGTTTTATTTAAGGAGTTTTGACTCTTGATAGCTTATTGCTTTTCTGAATATATGACATGGGATCATTTATATATGATATACTGTTTTACTCTGCTTCCTTTCCATGAGTCTTTTGCTGTCACCCCCTTGGTTATTTAAGATGTGAAATGGATGGAGCCTCTAAATAGTATTCCAGACCTCTTTTACTTCTGAGTTATTTACAGTGGTTAAGTAAGACTTCAATGAATGCTTGGCCAGCTAGGAACACTACTACTAGAAGATATTCTATACTTTTAAAGCATAGTCTTTCGCTCAAGATTTCAGTTAATAAAGAACCCTGATGTTTCCATTGCAACCAAAAGTTTGCCTCTTTATTCAAAACCCAACGAAATGCTAGCAAAGCAATAAAGGAAAACATCAGCAAAGCAAATAATTAAAAGAAAGAAACATCAAATCATTAAAGAAAGAAAATAGCACCTAGTATTAAGAAAACAAAACAATTTATTTATGTACAACAAGAAAAGGAAAACAAATTTGCCACTCCTGAAAATCTGTAAAACTAGAGAGTTAAAGAATGAGCTGGATTTTAGACATGAGTTATCTAACCATGGTCTAACTGTGTTGTTTTTGAAATGGAACCCATATCTAATATCATGCAGTCATTACTTCTAGCCTGAGGGGTTTGAAGGAGCTCAGGCTGGGTGTCCATCATACAACTGGCCTTTTTTGAGGTATGATGTCTTAGCTTAAGCTCAGTCAGATAGTTTCCCAGGACAGAATCAACAGACTCATTACCTTCTCCTAGCTTAGTGATAGTATATTTCATGTATGGTTCTCTCAGAATTTTTATTTGATTTGGGGTACCCTTGAGAGGCAACAACAAATGAGACCAATATGAGGCAAAATAGCCTTTCAAACTGGCAGACCAATCTCGATTGAGAATAATCCCATATCCACTTGGTATGTCAGCCATCGTAATGTCAATAAATTGACATATCTTGTTGTTTGCAAACAGGAGAATGAGTACATTCTTCATTTCCCCACGACTCTTACACAAGTGCTATCTAACTGCGATACTTCACCACATGTGGGCTCTGGTCATCCACTAATCTTCTTGCAAATCTCCAGTGGCATAACATTTACTGCTGCTCCAGAATCCACCAAGCAATTATGCACATTGTGATTCAGCATTTCTAGGGTCATAAAAAAAGGTGGAGTATCATTCTTATCCACCCAACCAGGTTCTTTGACTTGTTCACCTGGTTGGTTGTGAGTAGGTATGTCCTCATCACGTCCTTCGATTTCTTTGGTGCTTTCCTCATTTACACCTACCTGGTCTTTAACAGATCTGACAAGCTCACTGACAGTATCCTTTTCCTTCAAATTGTTAATCTTTGACCTTATTGCCTTGTCTTGAATTGTTAAGCTCATGCCTTTCGTTTCTGTAGAGGTGCATTCAGATTGAGGGGTATTCTCTTCAGTGTCAAACAGTGAAATACCATTCCATGAGAACATAGTATCATCCTCTGGTTTTCTTATGGTCTGTTTCTCCTTTCCCTCCTTGCCACTGTCCCTAGTCAATTTAGGGTCCAACAACTTATTCATCACCAATGTCATTGAATGTAACGATTGAGGACACTTCTTCTCAGAATGGGGTTGTTGGTGAAAAGTACAGAAATTGTCCCTTCCTACTTCTGTTATGTTTATTGATTCCAAATTTGGAGGAGGGACTTGCCATTGGTTATTCTCCTCTCTTTTCGGATAGTGGGGTTTATAGGTTTTCTGAATGTCCCTTTCCTTTCCCAGATCTATTATTCAGTTGGACAGTTTCTGAAGCATTTTCATCATTCCCTGATAATCATGTGATTGTTCTTCTCTAGGTTTAGACAGTAGTGAGATTCTTCTCACAGTAATCTTCTCTTCAAGTGGATCAGGATAATATTCTACACTCTCACTTTCAGCCTCCACCCTTTCAGCCTCTTCATCAGTCTCTACGAGTGTAGACTTGACTTTCATCTTGGAAAACATGGCCAACTTAGGTCCTAGGGCTGAGGTATAATAATCAATCAACACCTTGTCCAGGGGTCTATCAGCCTCCGAGAAGTTCTTTAAATACATTGAAAATCTCTGAGTGAAATCATGTACCTTTTCATTCTTCTCTTTTCTTAATAGGTCAAGACCTTTCATTAACGATGCATGCGTCTTCTGAGCTATGTATTTACTTTTGAAAACCCTTTCAAAGGTGTCCCAATCAGGAATGGAGTTTGCAGGTAGACTAAAATACCAAGATGCTGCTGCTCCTTTCAGGGTATGAGGGAAAAGTCTGCAGACAACATCTTCGTGCTCCCCAGCCCTTAGCCCTTCTAATGCTAGGTAAAATCTTTGAGGTGATCATCTACACCAATCCTTTCCATAGGGTCAAAATTAGGCAAGAGCTTTCCAAAGGCTTGAGGTAGGTTATGCAAAGGAGGTGTTAGGTTTAGAGGTGACCTAGCTCTCCATGCCAGCCGATGGTTGGGTTGATTACCAGCCATGAGAAAAAGTAAACGAATAAGATGCTGGGAAAAACAGTCCTTCAAGGATAGCACCAGAATCTGTAAATACCTGGGTTAGGATGAAAGTTTCAAAACATCTGCTGGTAGGGTAGTCTCGGAAAAATAAGTTTCCAGGGCCAGCCATGCACTGGCGACCCTCCTTCTAGCGCCAGAACTGTTGAGGCCTGGAAAATCGTAGGCAACAACAGAAAGGGATTCTCCCCTGTCAACATTCCCAACTAGCCCATTGACTATTTGGTATAGGGAATCCATCCGGTTTTACAGTCCGGCTACCGTAGGTCAAAAAACACACAAAGGTTTTACCGGCTGCGGCCCGGTCCACCAGCAATTTGTATTTTTTGACTTAAGGATGATATGCACATATCTAACTACATATGCAGGGTGGTGAAGGATGCAGGGAGCACTCACAATGTGATGCCCGGGTTCTTACCTCTCGTCTTAGGCTCACCAGCACCTGAATCACACATGCGGTAATGAATTGAACTAACTATCTATCTATTTGTCTATTTATCTGCCTATCCTCGGGGAGCAAGAATGTGATTTATGTATGAGTAATGTGTATGTGCACGCATAATAAAGAGCAATTACAGATAGTTGATATTCCCTTTTACAAGCATGAACAATTAAAGATATTTCAACAACCAGATAGCTAATTGTTGTATGAACAACATACATTACTCATGGTGGTCATTTCATCAAAATAAATTAGAAGTCATTCAAACAAAGACGTAGGTCATAGAGTTAGAATGATCTCACGATTTATGGACACCATACTGAAAAACAAAATAGTTAATCTTTCAATTGTCCATTACACAACATTTGAAATCCCACCGATCTTTCTTCAACAGGAAAACCAAATACTTTATTGCAAAGAGAAGTAGTTCTTCTTACAATAACCTTTCTAGTCTAACTGGGGAAAAAATTCCTTTTTCTTCCTCTAAGCTTTCTATACTTATACAAAAAGGTGAAATGGTTGGGCTGCCCAAAGTGACCTTTGGGCTTCCCAACCCTTCATTTTCCCCATGCTTCACTTTTCCAAATGTCTTTACAAAATTTATACAAAAAATACAAAAGAGGCTTAATCCCTCATAAGGAGGGTCCTGCCTGGGTATCTAAAAACTTCTTCCATGCTGACGCTTCAGCAGCAATACCTTCAAAGGCATAGGGTTCCAGGAACTGAATGTTGATTTCAAACTTTGCAACTTGGTTCCTTATCGCCTCTATCCTCGCTGGGCTCAACCGAAGCTGGTCTTCCAAAAATTGCACACTAATAGCTGGGTGGCCTATTTGATTCTTCAAAGCTAGGTCATCAATGGCCTTGATCTACTACGTTCTATCCTTTGCATCCTGATATCTACTCTGTAATATTCCTATAAAGGTTTCATGGTCTGGGAACTCATCAAGCTTATGTTCAGCTTCTATGTGACACCGGTTGTAAGTATTAAGGATCCTTCTAAAGTATTCTGAGCATGCTCCCTACGTCCTTTTGACAACCTTCTTGAAGTCTTCAGTGGTGCTGACAGCGAACTCTATTAGGTCATGATCTCGTTTGACGGCTTAATGGTCTTTGACTGGCAGCTCTGCTGGAGTCTCTGCATTATTTTCCAGTCTTGCCATTCTGGCATTCAAGACTTCGAGAACATCCTGGGATCTGTCCATGAAGTAGGAGGAGGTTTCAATGATCTCCTATAACTGGCTATCAATCTGAAGGACTTTGCACCTTTCTTCCTCCAGAGCAGTCTGCAGCTGTAGCATTTTAGCCTTCTGAGCCAGGATATGTTCTTTAAATGGCTGGAGATTGACTTACTGTTCCTTTGCTGCCTCCAGATCAGCAGTCAGAGAGGCAAGCTTCTCTTGATGTTTCTTGTTTAGCTCTTGGGTGTGTACATCATTGGCCTGCAAGAGGATCTTTTGCTGCTCTTCTAGTTCTTTCACCTTTCCCAGAAACTGATCCTTCTCCTTCTTCAGCTCTTGATATTTTGCTTGCACTTTCTTAAGGCATTCTTGTGTAGTCTCCTGAGACTGGCTCTCTTCATGTAGAGTCTGCAATTCAGCTTTAGCAGTCTTCATCTCCCTCTGTAAGTGTTCAAATTTCCACTTTAATCTGTTTCCTTCCTCTCTTTCTTTCCTCAAGGTATCCTTCAGCTGAACCAAGCATTTCTTAGATGAATCCAATTCAGTCATCACCCTATTTATATTACCTTCTGAGGCATCGATCATTGTAGCCCCGGCTCTCAGAGTGAACCTAGGATCTTGATCTGTTCCTAACATGACAGTTGTATCTGTTATCATCTTCCCAGGCATGCTTTCTACTTCAACCCTTCTTTCAGTCCTCTTTATTATCCTCTTTGTTGCTTTATCGTAAAATACCGTGTTGAAATCAGGGTTTTCTTCTCCCTTCTTCTGGACAAAAGGAACTAAATTGAGCGTAGGGACCACAATTGTGCTAGCAGTAGGCACTTGTGGGTCCTGGACCTCTGGGATTTCTATCTCTTGGGTCTGCCCTTCAGCAGCTGACTGTTCTGTCTCTGTCAGCTTTGGCCTTTCTGCCTCCTGCTTTTTTAGCTCTTCATCAAGCTTTCTCTTCACTTCTTCAGCTGCTTTCCTAGCTGCTTCTTCTGCCTCTTTGGCTACTTCTTGAGCTTTCTCGGTTGCTTCTTGGGCAGCTTTCCTTTTTTCTTCTTCTTCGCTATGAATCCATCCCGTAGCTTCCTGTGCTAGCTTCTGGGCCTCTTCCTGTCTCCTCTTGGCCTCTTCTTCAGCTTTGGCTTGCTCAGATTTGGCTTGCTCAGCCCCTTTTCCACCTTTAGTAGTGATCTTTGGCTTGAACCTTCTTCTCAGAGCTGTCATGTTAGGGGCACTTTGGAAAACAGATTCTTCCTTATCAAAGTGGTGAGTATACTCAAAATGAACCTTGTGTTCTTTACAATGCTCCACCACCTTACCTTGGGAGTCACTCCTATGAAATGGCATTCTGCCAAAATGGAATTTCTCTAACTCTCCTATGAATTCCTCAACCTATTTCACTTTAGAGAATTTGTAGCTTCCAAGCTTGAATGGAAAAGGAGGGTATGCAGTCTTCTTATGTTCAAACAGAAAACTGTCTATTCCATCTATGAACACCTGTCTGACTGCCTCCTTGTGGATAACATAATCAGTTGCATATTTAGGCAGCAGGGCAGGGGCTTTTGATCCACCAAACATTCTGAAGTACATGCCATTTTTAGTCAAGTAATAGTCCGCATATTCTTCTATCACTTGCATGGCCCCCTCCGACATACAGGAACATTCCTTCAGAAAGATGAGTGTGTATAGTGGCATCAAGAACTGTTCACAGACTTCTCTGTAATGGCTGTGGTATACATGTGCCCACAATGGTATATAAGAAACATAGATAGGTGTTCTTTCCCTGTCCCATATGCATCTAAGCCCAGGGAAGGGCTGGTGGCACAATATGCAATCTATAAGTATTGAGCTCATGTAAAACTCAGACTTTTTTCGGGCCTCTCCTCCCAGGGCTGCAGCCAGACAAGTGGAGAGACTATTTGAGACCAGGGTGGCCCAATTAAAAATCGTCCCTTGGTTGGCAACTTGAAAGATGATTGGGACCCATTCTAGCTTGAAGAGCCTGCCATGAGATCTTCCAAAGATTATGTTGAGCATTAAAGCTATGAATCTGTATGGAACTCGTAGAGTAGCTGTATCACATTCCCCTGTTACTCTATTTCTAAAATTCTTCCCGGTCAACATCATTCTTTTCAAGGTTTCTATAAGATCCATCTTTACGTTATTTAACCAGTCGTCAGACACAAACACTTCAGCTTCTGGAAGGTGGTAATCTAGGGCTACATATCCAAGGCTATATGCAGCATAGCCCTGTTTGTTGACATCTTCAAGGATCATCGTTGAGACATCCGCCCAAGGCAGAATCCATCGTATGACTTCAGAACATGGGAAGAGCTCTGGCGTAGTGGCGACCTTCATTAGTGCAGATCTTTCAATGTTGGTGTAGATGGATTCTTCTTCCATCCCTATATCAGGCACCTCTCTTCAGGTGATTAGTCGATAGATATCTCCCCACTGATATTCGGGTTCAATGCCTGAAATGCACTTTGTATCTTCATATATATATTCTGTCTTTGTTACAACTTCTATTTTTGGCCCTTCTTCCACCGCTGGGGCCTTCTTCTTTTGTCTCTTGGACATTGTGAGTTCTTCCTGTCATGTATAACATTGTGGCATTAAGCAATTGAAGTTGCAGACATTTACAAGACACTGTGCAACATTTTATTCTTCCTATGTGTACCATGATAGCAACTAGTCAATGAAGCTAAGATATAAGCCTGCACACCCTGAACTGGCCTGACTAACCAGGATATTGCAACCAAATGCACAATGTATTAGTGACTTTGTTTATATCAAGCATGACGCAACACTGCTGTATGACATTAAACCATTCCACAACCATATTCTAGACAGCAAAAGATCTACATCCACATGCAATGTGCAGTGTTGAGTGTTTCATGTGATAGCAAGTGGTGAAGCGAGTGCATGCATGTACAGTCTAGAATGCCTTAACCAGCAATACCATTAAAATGCAATGTGCAGTGTTCAGTGATTTAGCTTGTATGGCACTCAAAAATATGGTTGAGAATAGCAGTGTGATTGTGAGAGTCTCCTGCGTTTTACAAATGTTTGAACAATAAATATCCTAACAGGACTAAAAAACGAGGACTCATGCAGTTTGCGGGATAAAATTTACATTAAGCTGACTACACATTCCACTCTCTGCGGGTACTATTATCATTCTGCTGCAAAATGTGGTTCTATCAAACTCACTACCCACGCGATTCCCAGCTAACAAATCAAAACCACGGTATATCCCTTCTAACCGACTAGGGTTGCTAACGACCGAGCCCAAATGGATTGCGTAGGATGGCATAAAAAACGTAGCCTGGGCTTAAGAGGTGCGAGAAAGAGCAGTGGTAACTATGAGGTTTTCTTAACGGCACCATGCCTATACCAATAGAAAAGACATATTTCCCCCAGCAGGCCACGGGTTCGAAACCAAGCTCGACGAGGATGCGCAGAACCGCGTAGCTAGGGATTTCAAATATGGGTAACGCGCCATAGGATAAACATCCCCAAAACCCCTACAGCCATCCATGGCAGACCTACCTCCTACCTATCATGACCATGCGGGGTGGTTTGGCGCAGGTGGCGTAACGACCGTCTGCGCCGAAACGCTTCAAACCCGATGCGCGAGGTAGAAGAACAAACGGTGGTGTAAAAATCAAAGCTACTCTGAAGGTTAAATTACCCCCCCATGGTCAAAGAAGATAAAATCCCTGCTTATATAGGTGTATAACCTAGCGGGACGAAGAAAATGGTCGGGGACACAAAACCACCGTAGAAAGCCATTAACAGTTTAAAAGGAAAATGACGAGAAGCCTACCTGGAAAAACACAACGCAATTAAGGGGGAGATGAGTGGATTCGACTGTCAAGCTTCCACGATTGTCACCTGGATGCAGGTACTCCGACAGCGGGGTCCTTCACTGGCTCAATAAAATGACAGCTCGACGGTGATAGTGCTTTGGAAATTAAAATAACAATGGAAAACAATACACTGTCCCCATATATATATATCTTCGCTCACACATGCGAGGAGAAAGGAAATCAGACATTGAATCGTTTTAGCATCGTGGCTGGAATTAATCCCCCTTCCGCAATGGCGGACGGTCAAAACGTATACCCAGTCGCGGAGCCACGCATGGAAAGAAAAGAACCATAAGGTCAGACGTTGGAAGGTTCTCGAATCAGGAGATGAAAGCTTAAATCCATCCGCAACGGCAGAAGAAAAGATCGTAAAAGATTTTGCTCAGGTTATACATTGGGTAGCGACTAAAAGATCGGAGGTCGAACATTTTTCCAATCGGAAGAAGATAAGGTACTTCCGTCCGCAATGGCGGAATAAACAATCATGGAAAAACCCAAAGGCTTCCAATCAGGATGGGAGGAAAGAAATTGACGTCAAACAAGAAATCACCTGCAACGATGGAAGAAAGAGCATCAGCACTTCCGATGTGGAATCAAAAAGGCTTCCGATGTGAAAATGCAAAGGGTCAGAAGTTGGGAGTAAATTCGATCCGTAATTGCGGAAGACCAAAGCAAAATTCCATCCGCAATGGCGGAAGATTAGAACCAATATAACTTCCGATCAAATGTGCTTAAGGGAAGGGATAAAGCGAGATCAAAGAGTGGATTATTTCCGGCATCAGAAGAAGAAAATCAACCCAATGGGTAGCTCAATCCAATCGTAAGCAAAGTCTTTTTGAATGTTCTTAGACCAATTTCAAGAAGAAAATCAAACTAATTCAAGCAAAGGAGGGTCCTAATTTTTTTTTAGAATTTTCGGGAATTTGTTGCAACTGCAATAAACTGTAGGTGACTTCGTAAGTTCAGTAGAACCAATGTCCCTCTAGCAAGATACAAACAAAACTAAGGTTGAATCTCCCTCATCCAAAACGGTCTGGTGGACGTTTCTCCCAACCACTCTCGTCACGATCTGAAATGTGATTTGGAGGGGTAACTTGGACTTATAGTTCTCCACATTGAAATGGATTATGTTAGTGTTATCTGGGTCTAATGCTGCCAATGTTGTTAATATGTTTTTGCATTGTGTGGAAAAAATTTGGAGCACTTCCTGGGTGGAAAACACACAAGGTAACTGAGCCAAGTATTCAACAACGTTGTAGAACTGGGGAACTCAAGAATTTGGATTAAATAAAACCTTTCTGAGGGAATTCTTAGGCAGGCACAAATTCAAGACAAGATTAGGTTTTTTCATGGTAAGAGGACCATTAGACAAAGATGGAGAATATTTAGCGGGAGGAATTTTCTCATGAGAAGTATTTTCATCTTTCTTATCTATAGGTTTTTCGTATGTCTTATTATGAGTAGTTAAAATAATGGTTTTTGAGGACATAATTTTGATTTCTTTTGTAGAATTAGAGGTCCCTTTATTAGACATGTGATCTATCAATTGCTGCTAATATGGAAAGGGATTGGTAAGCACCGTTGGTGCAGGGTTACTCTTCAAAAATTTACTAATATCTTCATGACAAGGGCACTCCTTCATGAAGTGATCTCGACTAGAAAATACAAAGGGGTACTTGGAATTTCTATTTCCTTTATTACCATTCTCTATGGTCATATCCTTGGGATTCAACTCTTGGTTTCTACGTTTTTTTATTTTTTCCTTTACCTTTCTTCTTGTTACTAGGTGTCTGTGTACTTTGGATAGCATTCACTTTAGTGAAAACTATGGGATTAGAAGGAGCAGTAGTAGAAGTACTCTGTTTCTTGGCAGGCTTGGCTGTTGACGATGGCTGGATTGAAAAAAAAACCCCATCAACATGAGTTTCTGTGGGTATCTTGGTAGGATCCATGCTAGGATGAGGAGATGGAGGGATTAGGCCATACATAGTTCCAAATTGGGAATATACCAAATATAGATACTATCATGACTGATAGACTTCTCTTAAGTAACAACGCCACCCATAGACACATCTCAGGAAATGGGAAGCAACAAAGATTTTGTGAACCAATAAGCTAATAGTTGGTCTAGGATGGGAGCTTTAATGAGTCATGCCTGCCTCCTCCACTCATGAATATGGTCTAATATATCTGTGAAAGTATTTTAACAGAGCGAGGTTAAAATTTTCGTACACATTTCATAATGAATGGGTAGCTAAAAGTGTGTGACAAAAATGGTTGACAATGAGCTAAAATATAAAAGTGAATTCTATGGAAGTTCAATGTACCACTTTGGGGCCATACCGATCAAATTTATATGAAAAAGTCTCAAATGAATAGAGTCATCCATCAAGGAGTTGGAAGAACACAACATATGGAATGTCATGCCATGATTTTTGGGATCATCCCGCTACTTTCCATCAATCTTCAGAATGTCTGATGGTAACTTGACTGGAATAGAAGGCCATGAAAGGTTATGCTGAATGGGATCATTAATAAACTTGGACATATTGGGAATGTCCAAATTTTCCAAGAACAAAAGTTGTCAATTAGGTTCGACATACTAATAGTATTGATAATGCACTTGCATACCAGTAGGACCATAAGTTGACTAACACACTAGATGTTGGGATGGTTGATAGGCAAATGATCCTCTCGAAGGGGGTGTACCACTAAGGGGATGACCACCTGGAGGTGGTGGGCCTCCAGGTGGTGGTGCACCTCTAGTTGATGGTCCCCTAGAAGGTTGACCTATATGTGGTAGACATCCCGAAGGTGGGCCTTCAAGTGGTGATCCTCCCAAGGGGGACCTCGAAGTGGTGGGCCTTTGGGTGGTGGTCCTCCCAATAGTGGTCCTTTAGTTGGTGGTCCTCTGTAAGGTGGACCCCCACTAGGTGCTCCTATTCCAGGTGGACCTCCACCAGGTGGTCCTCCAAAGGGTGGGTCACCATAAGGTGGCCCTTCAAAACCTTCGACAATATTAATAGGTATTCCTCCCATTACTGGCATGTAGGACCAATTAGGATTGCCCCAGGACATAAACATGTTTCCATGGTAAGGGATTCCAAGATACAGAGCCCCTATAGATGTAGATTGATAATTCATATTTCCTATAGGTGGTTGATTTCTTGGGTAAGTGTATCCCCAAGAAGGTTGGTTGACTACAGGTTGTACCCCTAAGGGTTGACCTAAACTTGAAGGATGGTTTACCATATTGGTGGGAGGAACAACCACTATTGGTTTTCCTACAGCAGGGGTCTGTCTGACACTAAGAGTAACTCCACTAACTAAAGACACAACTTGAGCCATGGGTTGTGCCCCAGTATTGGAAGATATAGATAACACTTGATTTGAGGATTCCCCCCCAGCTAAAGAGGGTATGGGAGGAATAGTAACAAACCTAGGATTGGAAACTGTGGGAGAAGGGTTGGAGGTCTGACCCAAATTATGAGTAGTCACATCTCGATTCAGTGATACATTAGTTACATCCAAAGACAAGGAAAGTGAACGATTTCCAGAAGGAAAAGGTTCCAAAAGAGGGGGTAAAATAACAGACAAGGGTTCTTTATGTGGAACGGGTGTAGGAATGTTTTTTTGAAGGTTATGATGATTTTTTTGTTAATGGTCAAAACATGGTTGAAACCTTCTATACAGTTCTTCATGTGTCTCAGCACCCAACTTAGAAAGGGATTGACCCATTGAAGTTCTCCAAAAAGGAGAATTAGGGCCATATTATGTTTCAATAGGACTATCAACATGAGATTCCATTGGAAAATGAAAGGCTTTTTTAGCTGCAGGAGACCATTCAACCAAGGGATTAGTGTAAGTGGTGAATTTTTCTCCACCTTCCACAACTGGACTTCCTTCCACATGGGAGTCGTTTGAAACACCTTGATCTGTGGATTCCATTGTGCTCTCCCCTATGATAGGAGGAAATTCAGGTGGCAAGCCCTGGTTTCTTCTAGATTGTCTCAACTGAAACTCAACCAGATTGTAAGGTCACTAAAACCTAACCTAGGGTTTCAAAACTAGAAAAATCACACAAAAATCTCCTACAGAAATCTAAAGACCAAAATCAAACTTAAGTGACAAGAGGGGATGATAGAAGCTGGTTCCTCCCTAGTATTATCAATTCTTTGCAACTCTCTATATATCGCGTGGTCCAACAATAAAGCACGCCAAGGAGAATTGGGACCGTTCCTTTCATGAATACTCGATTACCTCAATGGTATGTGCGTAGTAGTCTCCCTAAGTGTTTTTCTCAGTGTATCACTGTGACAAGATGGCCAAAAGGTTTTTCTCATATGGTTCAGATAAATCCTAGAAGGGCCTCTCGATATACACAAGGTATGTGGGACTTCAAATCCGTAGTAGTGCAGTTTAATGCACAACCATTCATAAGGGGCCTTTCGATATACAATCAAGTATGTGAAGTACCTTTCAATACACTTAAAGTGTACATGAAAGGCCTTTCTCTATACTGATGGCACGTGGAAGAATCGCGTAGGTCCTGAGTTGCAATGCAAGAAATAGATGACAACTCCTACGTTTTACAACACCGGAACACGTCTCTAACCTATCATTCAAGTTACTAAGATTTTCGACCTAAATCTACCATTAATTTTAAGTTGAACTGCCAGGTGAATGCATGGAGTGATGGTAGAAAATTAAAACCATGCAATTATGATATGCAAATTTTTTCACTTTACCATTCAAATTATGCCCTACTTATGGGAAGAAAAGAGTGTTTTCTTTTTCAATTTTGTCTCAAAACCAAAAAATTTCCCAAACAACCTCACTAAGCAAATATTTTCGAGAATGTAAACAAGCAACACACTTCTTAAAACTGATCTTTGAAAGCAAGAAATGAAGAGAGATATCTTTTTCTAAAAATAAAGACAATAATACTAAAAGGCACACTAAGTACTTTTTCAATTTTATTCAAAAAATGGAAAGATCTAACTTAAAACTATGATATATTTTTTTCTTTTGACGAGAAAAGAGTGTATAAAAAGAAACAAGGATATGGATATTTGAAATCTTATGAGGCTAGTCATGGGTCCAATAATTCGTCTTTAAGAAAAATTATAATCAATTCTCAACAAAAAATTTTCTTTTAAAAGCAAAGAGAAGTCTTTTTGTAAACTAACGAAGAATGAAAGAAAACATCAAAAAGTAAGTCTTCCTTTTTAGTTTTATGAAGTAGCAAAAAGATATCTAACTGAGCTAAATTCAAATCACTCCTTTCGAAAATGAAAACCAAGCATATAAGCAATCGAACTGATGGGTGTAACCTAGCTCTTTGAACTCAACAAAGAAGGCATATACCACATTCAGAATTTAAATCTAACTATCCAGATCTCTGAAAAGAAGCCCAAACCCACACATAACAGAAAGAAAAAATCACAAAGTTTTGAAATGACAAGTATGCAGAAGGCCTACCTGGCACCGCTTGAGGAGAGTTAGTGATAGAGCGGTTCTTGCTTAGCACTGCTTCTCACCCACTGTGACAGAGCGGTGGAGCTGCTTAATGATTACTGCACAAAAGCAATGGTACCGCTTATCATCCACTGTGTATGCATGGTGCTTGCTGTATATGTAAAAAAGAACAACGACGAAAAAGAGAATGTCAGTTACTGTAATACTAGCATGAAATCATGAACTTAACATGAATATAAAGTAAAGAAAGCAAGAATGACTTAGATATGAGTAGATCTGGTTATACCAAACCAATATCTCACTAGATAAGCTATTAGATCTGATCAATGAAATATTGGAGCTTGTATTTCAAACAAGAGTTTGAATACCAAGGAAGATCAGATGTGTTGAAAGCTCATCGCTAATGGAGTCGCCAGATTTGTTTCTAGAAAAAATGTAGCTCTTGCAGACAAGAGTTGTTTCTCTAGTATGAATGGTTTAGATCTAGAAAAAATGAGTTGCAACAGAGATGGAAGAATTCCTTTAGAAGTTGCAGATATCTAGAATGACTCCTTTGACAGAGTGATGTAGTTGTCTCCTATGGTGATGGCTCTCCATGGATGTACCTGCAAAATCACATCAAGCAAGCAAACTGTTGGTTATGAAGCCTGATCTCCAGAGATATTATTGAGTAGTTGTGTTTGTACCCCACATTTACTATAGACTCATCCCAGCTGGGGGGTGCAGGGGTGCCCATCCCCCCCGGCTGGGGATTCTAAGGGACCAACAGCTGTTCAAGGGTTTAGGGGCATCACTAGCGGGGGGTCTAGGGGGCTAGCAAGGGTTCAGGGCTTTGGTGGAATCTTCTCTTTTTCACTTTTTACCTTAGGCACCACTTTTCTTCCACTATGACAGAGCGGTGTCAGGGTGAAACCATGCCGTAAACAAGAGGAATAAGCGGTGGCACCGCCTATTATCAAGAGACTATAGGAATTATAGAAGAAGTTAACACCCCTTTCCTTAAGGGCAAATGAAGTGCTGGACTTTTATCTGTCAAATTGAAGTCTGGGCAAGTATTTCACTTCAGAATTTGGGATTTCAAGGCAATTGCTGATGTTTGGGACCTCAACACATGATGGCGACGAGATTTATGTGTAACATAAAATAGATTGTAAACCCCTTAGGGGTTGAACCAAAACAAAAAAAAAAACTTATATTTTGTAGATTTGGAACTTTCCCTTCCTCTCGACTCCTTAAGATCAGGTTTAAAATACCTGCAACAAACCATACGATATATTAAGCAACATCGAATGCATTGTATTTTAGAAAAAAGATTATGAAAACCTTATATAGGCTCTTTATTTCATTACTTAAGGAGTTCTAAGACACATGCCTAGGAGGAGGTGACCATTTCACCTTTCCTTGCCAGCTCTTCCAACATGAAAAACAAGTTAGGGAAATCAAAACATTTTATTAAACACTGTAAAAACAAGGTTGAACATAAAATTAAGCACTTTTAACTATACTTGTTGTAAGTTACAGAGAGGTCAGAGGTCATCTTTTACAAGAAGACCCTTGTCCCTCCTTTTCCTGTACAAACCAATGTTGCATCTTAATATAGATAAAAGATTTAGAAAGAATTTTCTTTCAAACAAAACTTGAACCAATAAAACCATATTTTACTTGGTGAAGGCAATGAAAAAAATGGAGAAGATAGATGAGCAAATAAATGAGTTGTAGATGACCATGGAGGCCATGAGAAATCACCAAAACACCTTGGAAAGAAACCAAGTACACCAACATCAATCACTAGCAGTGGTTACAGCAAGAAACCAATATTTTTTCCATTAACAGAGAATACCTCAACTCTCTCCCTCTTTTAGAACAAACAAACAATATTGCAGGTTTCAGACTGTAATATTCCAGATTGATATTTTTCTTTTTCTTTATGAACTGTAGATGGATCATAGGCTTATGCCTCAATAAAATATGAAAGCAAACCCTAATTTCTGCATGCATGCATTTTCATGTAGATCTATGCCCTAGAGATAATACTGAAATGCAAGAAAATAGGAGGAATTAATGCATCTACATACTAGTATGTAGTTTTGCTAGTGACAAATAGGACGGTCCCCACATGCAAGAATTTTGATGGATAGAAAAGGAGTTAAGCTAAATAGTCCTCCATAGTTAAATGCACCCTCCTCCAATGCTATAGATGCTCCTCAATAATAAATACTACAATGACAAAGATCCATATGAGGTGCAATAGGGTTATAGTTCCCTTCTGGAAATGATAGAAGCAGCATGCCGAAAAAGTAGTGACTCAATAGCGTGCAATGAATGTATCCTCCTATAAGAAGTCACCCATATAGAAATATGTCCTCCAAATAGTGATGAATGGTGATAACTAGCTTGAAGCTCAAGCTGAGAGGCCCTTCTTCCAGGGGAAGGGTGATGAGTGTGTTCTGAGAAGAATAGAAACAACATGGAGAATTTTTTCCCTATGTAGAGAATAAAGTGAATAGGTATGTCTCTGACCAAGGATCCCAAGCTAGGATAGAGAACCCCCCTACCCAATGATGATATAATATTGAGCCCTAGATCTTCTTATATGGCATCAGTCCATAGTTGATTCCATGACTGTCAATTCCCTCTTGAACCTATGTGAATCATATAGGTTAGCGGGATGGTCCTCAATTCTTAAGTAGAAGAGCACATTACAATCTTCCTTGCTCAAAGTTTCTTTTCCTAAAGAAACTATAAAGATGGGTGTTGTAATACCTGTTCTCCCTCCCAAGTGGTCTCCTCTATAGGTAGATCTATCCACTGAACCAGGTAGTCTCTGATGATTTTGTTCCTCAATTTCTACTCTCGCACCTCTAGGATGTGCCCAGGAATCACAATCAATTGCCCCACATCATCAAGGGGGGGCATCTTGGAGGATGTAACAATCTGCTAACTGACTTCATTCTTGAGGTTGGAGACATGAAATATGTTGTGAATATTGCTCACTGCATCTATTTCTAGCTCATATGCTACTTCTCCAACCTTCCATATTATCTTGTATGGACCATAGAAGCGAGGTTTGAGTTTCTCCTCTCCTTTCTCTTTAAGAGATGCCTATCGGTAAGGTTGGAGGCATAAATAAATGAAGTCTCGTACCTCAAAACTGCGCTCAACTCTGTGCCTCTCCGCATATATCTTCTATTGATTATGAGCAGACTATATGTTCTTCTTGAGTATCTTGAGGATATCTTAACCCTCCTGAATCCACTCATTGGTCTTGGAGGCCCTGCTATCATAGAATATTTGGTCTGCAAAAGTGGAAGCATCATACCCATATATATCTTGGAAAGGGGTCATCCCAATGGTCATATGGTGGGTGGTTTTATAAAAATGTTCACCCAAGTGTAGCCATTTGAACCATGTCCTCTACTGATCTACTACACAATTTCTCAAGTATCCCTCAATCCACTTGTTGACAATCTCTGTCTGCACGTCACTCGGTGGATGATAACTTGTGCTCATGGCTAAATTGGTCCCCACTAATTAGAAAATATATTGCCAAAAATCTCCCATCAATTTGTTTTCCCTGTCACTCACAATGGTATTGGGTAAATCGTGGAGTCTAAATACATCTCTAAAAATAGTTTTGATACATGTGCTGCTGAATAATATGAAGGAATGGAAAATTAGTGATCAAACTTGGTCAATATGTCGACCAGTATGTACAAGTAGTCTCTACCATGAACCTTAGGTATCCCAGTAATGAATTCCATGGAGATTCTCTCCCACTTCTGCTCGAGAATAGGTAAGGGTTGTAGTAAACCAGCCAGGTGGGTGTGCTCTATTTTGTTCCTTTGGCACAAGCTGCACTCTCTCACATGTTGTATCACAACATTCTTGAGGACCTTCCATGTGAACCTTTCTCTAATCTGTCTATGGGTCTTGAGAAACCCATGATGCCCTACTAATGGTGAATCATGTGATCCTTGAAAAATCTTCTTCTCGAGAGAAGACTCTAGAACTAACAAGATTATGTTCTTGTAGTATATGATGTCATCAATTACCTGGCACCTATCATCCTGAATCTGTTCATCCAATAGCTCGCAAGCAAACTTATCTTTGGAGTACTCAGCCAAAATATGATATCTCCAATATGACAAGATGCTCATAAGGGATAATGTATCTGGTCGTCTAGAAAGTGCATCGGCCACTACATTGTTTTTTCCTGTTACGTACTCAATCTCGAATTCATAGGCCTGAATTTTGCTTACCCATTTGTGATGCCTCTCGTTTACCTCTTTATACTCTAGGAAGTATTTCAAGCTATTGTGATCTGTTTTAACCTTTATTCTACCACCCACTTAGTACTTCCTAAACTTGGTTAGTGCATGGAGAATGGATAACATATCTTTGTCATATATCGAATAGTGGCGCTCATAGTATTTGAGATTCCTTCTCTCAAATGCAATGGGGTGGTTGTTTCGCATCAAAACTTCCCCAATTCCCTCTCCTAAATTGAGGCAATCAACAAAACATTTGGCCAAATAAGCCAATTGATGCAAGTGGCTTGAGCACCGAAAAAAGTTCTGATAAACAATGATGATCCATATTTAATTTTAATGTTAATGCAAGATGATCTTTCTTGTTTTATATTTTGAAATAATTGTCTGTGAAAATTAAACATTGTGTATAATAATGTAGTGGACATAGCATTCTAACGGAAAATGACTGGTTACCAATAAGTATAACAAGTACATACATATTGACATTTTGATTATTGTTATCTCTATGTTGTCTTATTTAGTATGACAAAGGAACTCTTATTGATTTATAATAAAATGTTTTTATTTTATTTTATTGCATTCTCCAATGTTATTGCCAAATTTTACATATGAAATGGTACATTGGTAGTTAAATGTATTGATGATTAATACTACAATAGATGCTTGCATCTATGATATAAGAAATTAATCCAAACAAACACAATAACAGAAATGGAAATGAATAGTACAATAAAAATATTTCAATTCTACATGAATAATGGAATTAAATAATAATAATAATATACATATGATTGCAATGTTAGTAGTCGTTATTCAAATAAGAATTTGCATTGCTTTTGAAAATTAATGTCACATTAGTGAGTCTACGTGAACACTTTGCACACAATGCACAGGTACGTCTAATCGAAAACTACACAATGATGAGTTTATGTAAATGATAGGCCCAACATTCCAATGCAAATTAAATGTACATCGTTAAATTTTAAAAATAAGAATCTCCACATGTCACATGGTTTATCTGATGCCTTTTCATTTGTTTATCGCATCAACACATGTTAATGGTTTATATGCACCAAGAACTATCAAAGATTATACAAATCGATGCTTTGTTTGTGTTTAAGTGCATTGATGTGTCCAAGTAGTTTAAATGCAACATGTTATTTTGATAGTTTGTAAGCACCGGTGCATTTGACAATGAAATGCACCGATGCACTCTAATGAATGGACAACACTGGTAAAGTTTTAAAATATTCAAAATTGTCTGATGCATATGATGTAACATATTGAACTTATGTTTTTATGTTGTATGCAATCATTGGTTCGTATAATCTATACGCAATTATCGATGTGGTGTTCAACTTTAGTTATTTCTAGTGATCATTTTGTTTGAGCGCAATGGTGCAGATATTTTATATCATACAACACTAGTGCATTGTGTTACTACACACAGTGATGCATAGAATTTAAACAAAGCGCACCAATAAAAAACATATGCATCGAGTTAGAAAATATATCCATAACAACCTCTGCTAAAACATCCGCTACCATTGGAAAAGGCTGTAGTGGAGGTTTTTTTGACAATTCCTATCAATATTGTAAGACTAAAAACCTCCACTACAGGCTATTTTCCATTTCGTGCTTGGACCTTGAAAGATTGGGATACAATCTCTTATATAAGTAGTATTTGAGTGGGTTGAAGGAGTTTTAAGGATGATCCAAAAAGTGTCATTGTTTGGAAAATGAGAGATTGCTGCAATTTAGAGAATGTGTCAACTTGGAAAGTGAAAGCCACAGAAATGGACATTGAGGAGAAGATTCATGAAATATATAAGGGAATTAAGGAGAATAAGGAAGATATAAGAGATACTAACTCCCAAATGAAATGAACGAGGTCACATATTGAAGGGTTAATGGAAGCATTCCGCCAGTTGAATGTGCACTAGAGAAAAATGCATCCATACATGGAAAACATTGAACATATTTCCTTCCAACTAGTGTCCTTCATATCCTCCTTGGACAACCACCTTGAGGAGGTGGAAGAGAATAGCTGAATTTGGGAGGCCCAAATTTCTGAAATTGAGAACAATGTGAGAAAGCATGACAAAATGGAATAGACAGAATCTTAAACCCAGCCCCATGCGAATTGTTTGGATATTAGTTTGGATGACTCAGAGGACAAAATTCCATGTTTAGAATTCAAAGACAATGAAGCAAAACCAATATAGCCCCTTCAAAAATCTGAACATGATCAAAACCTTTGCGGTTGTTTTCATTAGTGTTAGGTGAATTCATTAGAATATATAGTAATAAAACTATAGAAGGTAGCCCTTGCATAGCAGATTATTTTTAGATAATTGTATATGGAGTAATAGCTTGTAGTGTACTCATAAGAATTTAAATTACCCTAAACAGAGGTAACTTTGTTTTTCATATTAATTTGTCATCCTTTACATAAAATCAATTCATTTTTTTTTAAAATAATTAATTTCATGGTCTTCAAGTTTAGAAACTTTTAGAATTTTCAAAATTAACAATCTACCAACAACTCTACTTAATATTATTCATAAAAATAATAACAAAATTCAAAATAAGTATAAGTAACTTCATATTTTAAAAATAAAATTAAGCTTAAAATATATACCTTTAATAGATGTGAAAATAATATCCAAAATAAAGGATATCTTTAGCCAACAGAAATGGACATTGAGGATTTGCTTCCCCACATCTAATCCAACAGGTGGCTAAAGGTATGAAAATATTTAATAGATTTTGAAAATAATATTCAAAATTGCATTTTTTGAGGTAAGTTTGGCCCAATCCAGTAACATAATTTGTTTTTGAAAATAAAATTTTCAGTGTTAAAATTGCAATTTTAATTGCATAAATAGATTTAAGACTCTCATTACCCTTGGGACACCTAAATATGCAATCCAATCACTAAAACTACTTTTAAACAATTTCAAACTCATTTTGGGAAAAACAAAAAAAAAACTCACCAAAATTTTAGTGCAGCTAAACTTTAGCTTCAAAATTTGGTAGGGAGGATTTGCTTCCATACATCTAATCCAAACAGGTGGCTGCAGTTATTAGAGTTTCGACGTCTCCATACTTTACCGAAGCAGGTGGCTCAACCAGGTTTCTCTGTTCTGAGATGCACTTTACAGCACTTCTCCGAAACACGAGATGTATACCCGAAACACGAGATGTATACCCGTATCTGTTTGTTCTATGCCAGGTAAACCAAAGCAAGAAAAATAAAATTTGGGATCCAGCCAAGCGGTTAATGAGTGGAGGATCTCATCCAACCATGTGGAAATATATTGCAAGGAAGAGGAACCCCGACTTGGCCGAAGGCTCGCCATTGGATGATCTTGGAATTTTCTTAATACACGCCACGCCAATCCTGTATATATATAACTACAACCAGTTCCCAGAGTCTCAATAGTCGCTTATACTCTTCTTTATTTATTACTTATTACTTGGAGCTTGATCTGTCCACTGTCTCGTTGCTTCGCAAATAGAAATAAGTTATTCAGTTGAGATGGCCACTGTGATGAACGCATCATTAATGGCGGTGAATGGAGCATCCCTCCTGCAGCGCAGGCCAGTGGCGATGAATGGAGCATTCCTCCTGCAGCGCGGGCGGGCTGAGAGGTCAACGGCCTCCAGAGCCCTTCTAGTGAGATGATGTACGGCAGAGGTAAGTAACATTGTTGCTTCTAGATGTTTAGATTTTTACTAAGTCATAAGTTATTGGTATATTTGGATTGTAGTTAAATATACTCTGAAAAAGGTAAACGATTAAGTGCCTGCAATTTTTACAAGAACATGTTGATTGAAATAACTTGAGTGAACACCATTAATTAATGCAGGTGAGCACCAAGTTTGAAAACGTGTTTGTATTCGGGGGACCAGCACCGGAGACCATGAATGGGAGACTGGCCATGCTGGGGTTCGTGTCAGCTGTTCGGGTGGAGATTGTGAGCGGGAGAAGCGCGCTTTTGCTGACAGTTGCTTCGCTGATACCCATGTTCAAGGGAGTCTCCGCTGAGAGCAAATCGGAAGAAGTAATGTCGTCTATGGCAGAGATGTGGAATGGACGATTTGCCATGGTTCGTCTCGTTGCCTTGGCATTAAGTCAAGTCTACAAAGGAGGTCCTCTCGTCTAGTAATGATCAGCTGACCATCCTAGATTGTATATCCTCTCCTTATATAGTGTATACTGAACACAGTCACTGAACTCTCGATGGTGTCTTGCCATGTGTAAAATGCTGAAGCTATCTTAATATCTTTTTTGTTTTCCATTTACTGGCTATTAGTTTGTTTTAAGATAGCTTCAGCATTTACTGGCTATTAAGATATTAAGATAGCTTCAGCATTTTACACATGGCAAGACACCATCGAGAGTTCAGTGACTGTGTTTAGTATACACTATATAACGAGAGGATATAAAATCTGGGATAATCAGCTGATCATTACTAACGAGAGGACCTTCCTTTGTAGAATTCAGTTAATGCCAAGGCGACGAGACCAACCATGGCAAATCGTCCATTCCAACGGATCGTTGTTTTTAAAATTTTAATGAGGCTATTATTCCTCGAGATAAATCGATGTTCTACTATCCACTGAGTGTTAAATCCTAAATCTAATTCTTTAAGATTGATGTTCTACTATCCACTGAGTGTTAAATCCTAAATCTAATTCTTTAAGATTGTTCTTATCTTGACTCAGCACACTCATTTCTAACCCTATTTTTTTTATTGTTCTTATCTTGACTCAGCACACTCATCCATTTGGCATGATGTTGTGTATCTATATTGATGGGATTGAAACTTTGTCTATAGGGATTCTTGGCCTCTTACATCCTATAGATAAAATCCTAAGTTAAGTTTGGGATGCTCCTACCTCAATGGTTTTTTATTCAAGTATGAAATTTGTTTGTCTATTTACGACTCAATTTAACTTTCAAATCTGAGAGATTTGGATTCTTATTGCACTTCGCTAGTGTGTAAATTTTGTGGAAAATTTGGTTTCCCCATGGCCCACTTTATAACTTAAAAACATTTACAGTTTTACATCATATTTAATATAGGGTTTTAGAAGTGTTTAAATTTGGCTTTATCAGTATTTTCATAGTTTATCAATTAAAAATTATATCCATTTTATTTATGTGTACTAAGAAGTCTCTCGGCTCTAATGTTAGTTCTATGCAATATTTATATGATTTATATATACATGTACTAGGTATTGATTATGTTTTTGCTAATACCGTTTGTACTAAAGATTTATCTAGTATAATATTAGGTTCGCTTTTAAAAGAAACTAATTGTCTATATACAATAAATGATAAGTCAGTAAATGATAATTACTTAATGCATAAATGTATACTTTTGAGTATAGAACTAACTAAGAACTAATATAACTTTAACAAAAGATACCAAAAATATATTGAACAATTCGAGAGTAGGATTAAGTAGACTGGATCCTTGTACCAACTCATGGAAAAACAAAACTAAAGGCCATTGTTCCTCCAAACCAATTTCCAGAATAACCAAGTTACTTAATCTGAATCCCGTGAGCCTATTTGTTGAACCACAAGGAAAAATACTAGTCACAATACTCTCTTTTCATAAGGTAGTTTTCATTCCCCTCCATCACAAGCCTCCTACTCATTCGATGGGTTCAATACTTATAGTATTTTCCTAGGACTTAGTCATTTATGAGCCACCTGTCCATTATTGTTGAAAATGAGTCTCAACCTAATCTTAGAGATTATGCCTCATGTACCACTTGATCTTTCATTCAACAATTTTGCCACTTGGGATTTTCTTTTGACACTTGTCATTCCTCCATGTGGTCCAACAAACACTCTCTAACATGTACTTCAGTTTTGATTATCTTAGTTTGCAATTATTTAATAATAATAATCATTTTACATTTATTTTGATCTCACTTGGTCATAATACAAAAAATAATAACTTAAGGTCTTTAAAACAATAAATATCCGGGTTCTTATGTTTATTACATACACCTTTCCTTTGAGATTATCACCATCCTCGATGTTACTTTTAAACTTCTTCTAAGTTAGCTTGAAACAAAATTCGATATGCTTCTCACATGTTGCTTTCCAATTCCCAAATAGCCTCTTCCACACTAAGGTGCTTCCATTGCACCTTGACTTGTCTGATGGTATGATTCTGGAGAAAAATTTCTCTCTGGTCGAGAATGCGATCTGGTTCCACTTGAAATTCTCCTTTGGGTTCCACCTGGATAACATTCGAGTCAACGACATGAGTAGCATCATAAACGTATTTCTTTAAAATCGAAAGATGAAACAAATTTTGTACTTTTATGGTAGGTGATAATGCTAGTCTACATGTTGTCAATCTAACATTTGCTAATATTTCAAAAGGTCCACAATACATTGGTGCCAATTTTGCATATTTTACCAATCATAGGTAACTTTTTATGGGTTTCACTTTCACATAAACATGGTCTCCTACGTGGAACTTTGTTGTTTTGAAATCAACATATCTTTCTTTCCTATATTGAGCTACCTTCAAGGTATGTTGTAAATGTTTCATTATTAGTTTCATATAATTCAATACATTAGGACCTAGCATTAATCTATTAACTCGACTACTCCTAGAAATTGGAGTATTACATTTTTATCCATAAAGAATTTCAAATGGACTCAACTTAGCTGATTTTTGAAAATGATTATTATATGCAAACTTTAAAGAATGTAAATATTCTTCCCATTTACCTGGTTTATCCATTACGTACATTCTAAGCATATCTTCTAAGATCCAATTCACCCTTTTAGTTTGACATCTAAAATGGGCCTCCTAAGAAAAATAATAAAACAATAGTGAAAATAATATTTATTAATTTTGGATGAAGAAGAAAAAAACTATTTTTTTGTTTGTATTTTCAACATATCTCCATGTGTTCTTACTCAGATTTCAAGCGGGAGGTCTCATTGGATTCATCCAACACGTACCCACACTGCATACTCTTGATGAACCTCTTTGCCCCAAAAACAAGAAATACAGGAAAAAATGTGATGATGACATCATCATCATGTTTTTTCAGGTATTTATTAGTTTTGGGGTAGCCAGGTCCATCAAGACTATGTAGTGTAGGTACTCGTTGGATGTAGAATTAAATTCCACATCCAAAAAACCATCCCACTTGAAATTTGAGTAAATACACAAAGAGAGATATGTTGAAAATAAGAACAAAAAAATAGTTTTTTTATGACAAATATGTGAAGTCAACCATTATGGTTGAATCATTTTCTTGAAATTTTATTGTCTCTTGAACTCCAACCCAGAAGAATGTATTGTTGGCTTATTTTCTTATAAGACCCATTTTAGACCCCAAATTTCCTATATAAATTATGTAATTCATTCATAATGATTATTTTAGTTTCTTCTAAGTTAGGTATATACATTCTCTTTTTATGTAATAGCAATCACCTTCTATTCAAACTGAATTCTATTTTTATACAAGTTGCTTCATATTACGTTGTCTTTTCTTTTAATCTTTTATAATCTTTATCAAATTTTGCTACGTTTTCAATTTTGTCTTCCAAATCTATCTCATATGTTCTACTTGCAGTTACATATAACATATTTACATGATGACTTAAAGCATATTCTACTTTATTTTCTCTTCCTTTAATATTTTTATCTCAAAATCATATTCACTTAAAAATGATAAAAACCTATCTTGTCTAGCATTAAGGTTTTGTTTGTCAAATAAATATTTTTGAATAATATTATCAAACATTATAAAAAATATTCTTCTTATAAGATAGTGTCGCCACATCTTAAGGGCATGAATGATATCAAGTAAATCTAGATCATGAGTAGCATAATTATTTTCATATTCTTTATATTTCTAGACTCATAAGATATAACATAATTTTCTTGAATTAATACCCCTACCAAATCCTTGTATGGATCAACAATTTTTAGGAAAGGAGTTGTCGTTAATAAGTGTTTTAATTTATTAAAACTTTTTTCACATTTTTCATTTCAATCAAACATCTTACCTTTCTTTTGTAATGAGGTTATATGATATGCAATTTTATAAAATCATTCAATTAATTTTTTATAATAGCTAGTAATAACCATAAAACATCTTATATCAGTTACATTTTTAGGAACATGCCATTCCATGAAGGAATTAATTTTGTCAGGATTCATTGATATACCTTCTTTAGACAGCACATCCTAAATATTGAATTATATCCTTAAAGAAGTTACATTTTCTAAACTTAGAAAATAATTTTTGTTCTCTTAACACTAGCAAAACTGTTCTGAAGTGTTCCTCATGTACTTGTTTATTCTTAGATTAGATTAATATATCATCGATAAATATGACTACAAATTTATCTAAGAACTCAATATTCTATTCATTAAACAATAAAGGATGTTGGAGCATTTGTCAACCCAAAGGGAATTGCAACAAATTCATAATGGACATATCTAGTCCTAAAAGTTGTTTTAAGAATATCTTTGTATTTAATATGTACTTGATGATTTTTGGATATCAATTCTATTTTAGAAAATAATTTTGCTCCTAAAAAATCATCAAACAAATCATAAATACGACGCAGAGGATATATTTTTTTAATTATCATTTTATTGAACCCTTCCCAACCATTCCAAAGGGTTTATCCCTTCCTAGAAGTGTAAAGTTAAATTTTCCCTTCAAAAAAAAATTAAAATCTGAATTTTACCCTTCCAATTGAGAAAGGAATAATTTATATCAACATTTCAAAAGAACAAAAACACTTGAAATTACCCATCCATATAAATTTCTCAATATGTTGAAATTCATATGCTATAAAGTTCAATAATTACATAACTATTGTGCCTGTATGATTATAATTGAAGATATATTGATTATATATTGTAATTGCAATTATTTTAGTTATAATAATCTATAAATGCAACTTTTGCTTCTTCTTTTTTTATCATTTACAACAAGATTCCAAATTGGAATAGATGGAGGATTAGAATAGAATATATATTTTTGGTTGGAGGATTATAATAGAAAATGTATTACTAGGTACAATTAGGTAACTTAATATTTGTAAAGATGAAGTCCCTCGATCACGAGAAAAAGATACAGAGATTAGGTTATGTTAGGGTTTGCATTTAGGGTTCGACCTAACATCCATTAGAACTACCATTACGATTTTCATAGAACCTATTTCAACGCAAACCATAGGAAGGACCTTCCAAATATCTATGATGGTGGACTTGGGGGCGGTAGCTAGCCCCTCCCAGTCACATCAATTTTTTCCCTCGGGTGGGGGTTTGTTTGGTACTTGCTCCACTGTGAAGATTGGAAACTCAGGATATTCCAATCCCAATGGAGGATACTGATAGAAAAGAAAAGAATATTGCAGACAAGGGAAAGAATGAGGGCCTACCCCTTCGATGAAACACATGCTTAGCACATACATAGAATCGACCGTGCTTTAATCTCCTGGAAGAAAGAATCAATGCCTAAGCACAAAAAATGAAAGACCATGCCTAATCAAAAAGTTCATGGGATTTTGGCCCACTGAACAGGCGCTTCATGGATGGATAGTGGTGAAGTGGAAGCCTAAAGCACAGGATTATCTGCAACTGGGTCGAAATTATTTTTCGCTATCATTTTCCACCATATGGAGGACAAGGCCAAAGTCAAATATGGAGGGAATTACTTCTTCAATGTTTTAGGCCTGTATTTAAGGAACTGGGCGGAAAGATTATTCCCAGAAAAAAATAACTTCTCATGGGATCCGGTCTGGATAAGAATGTATTCACTTCCTCAATAATCTTGGGACGAGACCACCCTTCAAGAAATCTCTAATACCCTAGGAACCTTTGTGAGAATTGATAATCAAACAATAATGAACAAATTCATATCCTATGCCAGGATCTATGTCTATATGCACATTGCAAGAGCCCTCCCTGATGCTATTTTCCTAACTCATGAAGACTGTGATTGGATTCAACCTCTCGACTATGAGCATATCCCATTCAGATGCAGAAAATGTCACAAGCATGGACATCTCTTCAAATATCGCCCTACAAATAAATTGTAGTCTGAAAAACAAAAGGAAGAAAAGATAGATGAACAAGGTTTTCAAAAATCGTAAAGAAGAAAAGGAATCACAGGAAACCAACTTAGGATTTAACAAGCATGAACAAAAGCCAACCACCAGCAATAGTTTTGAGGTCCTGTAAGACCAAACCGAGTCCCCATATATGGAATTGACCCGTGAAGATAACTATGTGGAACCCATTCAAGAGATTGTTGATCAACATCGGTTAGTCCGGACTGAGGAAACCTTTCTTAAAATTGTTGATATGCCTAGTAAAATCCAGCTGGATAAATCACATGAAAAATAATTTCAAGAAGCCATGGACATATTGGGACCCGACCCCCTAGAAGAGGAAGAAATGGAAGAGGCATTCCTAGATGAATTAGATATATTGGGATTGAAGGATGCATGCATAAGGAAATATTTTGGTTCCATCCTAGTGCCGCAGATCCATCTATTCTAGGAAGCCCTAGCCAAATCCAAATCTCAGACTAAATTAGGAGTTCACAACACTACTCAAAAGATAAGTGAAAATCCCAAAGGGACTCCAAGAAAGGGGGGATTAAATCTCCTCTCCAAAGAATAAATCAGCTTTCCATGACATTGGTTGAATCTGGAAAATACACCCAATTAACAAAGTTCTTCTCTTCCCCCAAAAAATTTTTCCAATGAATATCCTCTCATGGAATGTACGAGGTCTCGATGGTCGTTTGAGACAAAGAATGTTGAAAATGAAAATTCAAAAAGATAGGCATGATGTTCTTTTTATACAGGAAACCAAATGCTCCAGTGAATTAGCTACCAAGGTCATGTACGTGATCCGAAAATATTTTCTCACTATAGCCATTGATTCCAAAGGATCCTCAGGTGGTATCCCCATCAGTTGGAATCCCTTCCTGGTTACTCTGAGTAATGAGACCTCTTCTCTTCATGTGATTTTTTTTTCCTTTCATATGACTAGAACCAATATATGGGGCTGCCTTATGAATGTGTATGGACCTCAATGAGTGGGTTTAAAGGTGTACCTTCTTATCTTTCTAGAATGGTTCTCTAATATGTATGTTGACTCCCCCATGCTCATTTTTGGAGACTTTAACATGATAACCATGCTAGAAGAGAAACAAGGAGGAACCAAATCTCTCTCAACTGATGATCTAGACTTCAAAACCACAATAAACTCTTATTCATTGGTGGATATCCAAACCTCCTCTGGTTTTTTCACCTGGAAAAATAGAAGGGAGGGATCCCATAAGATCTCCAAACGCCTTGATTGCTTTCTTGTTTTTGAAAAAATTCTTACAATTCGAGGGATTCTTGATGCTTTTGTCCTCCCCATAGCTTGATCCGACAACTGGCCTATCTCCCTTTCTTGGCATAGCCATGGGACTCCCCTCTTTAAACCCTTTAGATATGAAAAATTCTTGATCACTCATCCCACCTTCCTCGACTCTGTTAGCTTGTGGTGGAATCACATTATAGTCAATGGCATATCGAACATAGCCATAATGCATCAGAAACTAAAGAAGTTATGAAGCCATCTCTGGAAGTGGAACCACTCTACTTTTGGTAACATATTTGAGGATAAAAAGGCTATAAATGAAATTCTAGAGACTCTACAACTTGGTTCTATGGAATAGGGGTGCAACAAGGAAACCAAAATCTAGGAAAGATATCTCCTCACTCAATTAAGCCGAATATGTGAACAAGAGGAGATTTTCTAGAAATAGAAATATAGATTTAAATGGCTAAAGGAGGTGGAAAATAACACAAAATTATTCCATTGCTCCATTGTATAGAACAAAATGAGGAACATGATCAACAAGCTACACTCAGAAAATGGGTAGATTTTTGAATAATATGAAGCAATATTGAAAGAACTTATCACATATTTCAGCAATCTCCTCACTCAGCCAAATCTGTCATGCCAGGACATAGCCAAATATTCAACGGATTCTATTAGATATCATTATTGACTAGAGTGGGGATATTCTTTGGTGGAGCTATTAGATATCACAACAAAAAAATTATTCGAATGTTCTATGGTAGTCTTGGTCTTGATTCCAATAATTCTGTGAAACTTGAAGTCTTGGTGGGAGGAATTGGTATTGCTGATAGGAAGAGACTTCAACCACTAATTGTGGAGGGGGACTCTCAGATTATTCTATCCATGGACAAAAAAATTCGTAATGACACGTGCATATTCAAAGTCCCCTTCAGCTGGCGTATTTAGCATGGGTAAGGGCACTTGGCTGAACAACTCAATTGCATGCAAGCAATCAAATTTCATCACATGCGCAAGAATGCTAATCCTCTAGAGGATTTCGTAGAAAACATTGGCGTGACCTATAAAAACTCACTCGTGGAAGGAACACCATGGATCCTTTTGAAGACACCCTGGTCCTAAAATGGAGAAAACTGGCCAGGATAGATCCCCCCCCGGATGTGGGTTCTAGTGAGCCCTGCCAATGGCAAGGATCGCCTCGCACCAAGAGTGAGACGCATGGCACCACGTATGCTTGTGATATCACCACCCTCACGATGAAATCAAGCTCCCTCATGCGAGAAGAGTTGTAGGAATATATTAAGCCCACTCACAACTTAGGATAAAATAATTAATCATTATTTGATTAATTATTCACCCACTAGCTTAATTAGTTGGCATCCACTTGCACCTTAAAGTCAATGCATGCCATCTATTTCCTAGGAAATGATATATTTAAAATTATAGGTTGATCTTGACCACCTTTGGACCATCCAGAATTAGTATACAAGACTTTACAGTAGATTCTACTTTATTCTGTTTTTTCTGCTTTTCCTACTTTTCTATGGATAAGATAAAAGCTAGTCAACTAGGAAACTGGGAGCTTTTGTTTCCAACCCATCCTCCATTAGATTTTCTCCATTTTCTAGGATTAGTATTTTATTTCCATCTCCTTGAAAACTCACTCATGCTTTTTCCAACTTGTGAGGTCCTTGATAGATTTAGTAAGTGCTTTATCCACCTATGGGGGTTTTGCTATATTTTGGTAAGTCAGACTTTTTGAGTTTTATGAGTTGTTTCCATAAAATTCAATTTTACTATGATGGATGTACTATTTATGTACTCTATTATTCATCATTATTCAATGGAAGTATACACACCAATATTCATCTCTTCATTCATGTGATGCAGTCTCTTTTCTTCTCTCTAGTTTTCTTGTGTATGCTTGTGAGAATTCTTAGTAGAAAGATCTATTTCCTATGCTTATTATTAGCATCATTGCAAATAGAATTGATATATTCTTTCTACATGGTATTAGAGAAGCAGGTTGATCAAGTTCTACAGAGTTGAGCAGTGCATCTAGTCTCCTATCCCTCTCTGAAGAAGAGCTCGTCTAGCTTACATGATTTTCTCCTAGTTTGTTTTGCAGGTTGCAGAGATTTTGTTCTTGAGCACATCAATTCAGCAATATGGATTCTTCATCATATATAATTCTTAATTCCTTCAACTACCATGAACGGAAATCCAAAATCTCTATTCTATTGCGCAGTAGAGGATTATACAAAGTTACACTGGCTTTGGATAATGAGCCCAATGCTGTGATTGAGAAAGCTAAGTGGCATAATAGGTTGGATGAAGCCTATGGATTGCTTTGCTTCTCTATTTATCCTTATCTATTCTTTCATCTTGATGGTTTGACCACTCCAAACCAATTATGGACTCAATTGGAGTCTCTCTTTGGAGTTGAAGATGAGCTAAGAGCACATCAATTGGAGATTGAGTTATTCTCACCGAGTCCAAGCAATTTTGAATCTCTTGAGGGATTCTTCACCAAGTTCAAGTCACTTGTTCAAATTCTCAAGAAATGTGGGATTGAGAAAGTAGATGATCAATTAATCCTTTCCATTCTTTAAAAATTGGGTCCTAATTACTCAGTTTTTGTGTCTACTTTTCATGCAACTAGGCTTGTTGTTCCTAAGTGGAAAATGCCTTCTTTAAATTATTTTCTTGATTCACTAACAAAGGAGCAAGATAAATTGATCCATATGGGTGTCCTTAATTATTCAAAGGGCAGGGATCATGCTCTCTTTGTTCAAGGAAGCAATAAATTCAAATCAAAAGAGAAGCAAATTGTGAAGAAGCCAAATTTAGAAATTGAAGATGAAGATTCATATGAAGATTTAATGAAGAAAGTTAAGAAGAAAGGGATCACATACGAGTGTTCTTATTGCAACAAGGGTTTTCATTCAGAGAAGAAGTATTTAAATAAGAATATGTACATCATGTCTCAGCTTCTTGAGAAGCATAATATTGAAGTTCCAGATGAACTAGAGAAGCCTGCTGATTCCTCAGAACAATGTCATATTGCGCAATTCCAAGGTGATATAACTTATGCTTTGAGTGCCAGAGTTCTCTCCTTATCTCATGTCTCTGATATAGATTTATTCTCTGATATATCAGAATTATCAATATCAGAACCTTTATTTGATGATCCTCCTCTCAGTCTACTAGATTCATCTCCCAAAAATTGTGATGTTTCACTAGATATTGACTTACCTTTGAGCAGCTCTTCCTCACAAGCTTGTATATCTGATTTAGAATATTGTTTGTAGGATGATATGCATGTCATGACACATATAATAACACCATCCATAAAATATACAATACCTATGAATAATCCAAAGACTATACAAATCCCAAGATCACTAGTTGATTCCTCATTGGTCTCTTATGCAGTGGTATTTATCTTACATGGTTTGAAGTCTTTCCTATATTTCATTGGCTGGTTATCCATGTCCTTAGTCATAATTGCACTGATATTAAACATTTTTGGATCTTTTCTAAACACTTATTGTTTAGATATTAATCCCATCCATCATTCAGATTTTTACACCTATCAGTTTTCCCCAATTGTTCATAATTTTCTTAGTCTAGCCCTATATCCTCATGGAGCCACTGAAGCCTTTGTATTTGTTGTTCCATATGCTAATGTTTCTGATATATAAGAGTTTTATCAGCCTCATATCAGATCTATACAGGTGCTACAACATATTGGAATATTTACATGTGATTCACATCACAATTTTGTAGCTATTAAGGGAATTGGGTGTGAAATAAATTGTCTTAACTTTTCTACTCTTTGGGAAGGAGTATGGATAGATCTCTTTTCCATTTCAGACTATTTTTGTAGATAAGATTTTGATAGTAGAAAGAAGCATTCATATAATGCTCCTACTTCATCAGTTGATGAGATACAAGGAGTCTCTCCTCTTCCTTCTTGCAAATTCTACACTCCAGCGCATGCTCATGGAGTTCAGGATTTCTTCAGCAAGTCCTTCATCCAGAAGAAGTTCAGTCAGCTCATTAAAGTGAAGATGAAGATATGTTGAAGACATATTTCAAATTTTATGCCTTTTCCTATCTTGAGGGAGGATTTTCCCCATGTGGTTTTGCCTCTTTCCTCACTTTTCTGAACATAATAATTGTTAAAGGGTGACCATAGCTGTGTTGCTAGGCCCTATATGCATCCATATGAATCCATATTTTTTGTCATACCATCATAAAGTAAGACTTATAGTGGGGTGTAGGAATATATTAAACCCACTCACAACTTAGGATAAAATAATTAATCATTATTTGATTAATTATTCACCCACTAGCTTAATTAGTTGGCATCCACTTGCACCTTAAAGTCAACATCTATATCCTAGGAATGATTTATTTCCAATTCTAGGTTGATATTGACCACCTTTTGACCATCCAGAATTAGTATATAAGACTTTACAGCAGATTTTGCTTTATTCTGCTTTTTCTTCTTTTCTTGCTTTTCTATGGATAAGATAAAAGCTAGTCAACTAGGAAACTGGGAGCTTTTGTTTCCAACCCATCCTCCATTAGATTTTATCCATTTTCTAGGATTAGCATTTTATTTCCATATCCTTGAAAAATCACTCATGATTTTTCCAACTCATGAGGTCCTTGATAGATTTAGTAAGTGCTTTATCCACCTATGGGGGTTTTGCTATATTTTGGTAAGTCATCCTTTTTGAGATTTATGAGTTGTTTCCATACAATTCAATTTTCCTATAAGGGATGTACTATTTATGTACTCTATTATTCATCATTATTCAATGGAAGGATACACACCAATATTCATCTCTTCATTCATGTGATTCAGTCTCTTTTCTTCTCTCTAGTTTTATTGTGTATGCTTGTGAGAATTCTTAGTAGCAAGATCTATTTTCTGTGCTTCTTCTTAGCATCCGTTATAGTCGATTTCACCACTCCAGGTGAATCAAAATTTGTATGGCCTTCCCTTATCTCGCTACAGACTCCTTAGACCCTATTGACCACTTTCTGCCCTTTGATGTTTCCTTGATCATCCCTAAAAACATATGAAAAATGAGACACGTGACTTTTAAAACTATAAGCATGTATATACACGGGTTTGACCACTAAAATCGCGTACATCGGGATGTGTGCATAATCCAAATCCTTTTGGATTTTTCATTGACATGGACCCGACTCATCTAACTCCTGGCCTTCCATATGCCTTGAGATTGCTCGGATTCGACCTTTCATTACCCCTTTGAAAAGATATATAAGGAACCCCTTGGTACATTTAAGTCATAAGAGAGAATAGAGAGCAAAGAAACTATAGTCCATTGTTGTCGAAAGTTATGCTTGAGTCTGCATCCCTTTGTCCCTTGGAGCACTGTTGTGTTCTTCCTAAGCTTGCCTTTTGCTTGTGAGCTTGCTAACGAGAGATGGAGGATTGAAGTGGTGGAGGACCAAGTGGGATTCAATTTTTCTGGTTCGCAGACGTGCTGACAGAGGCTGTATCTTGTAATATCTAATTTATATTAATAGAAATATCTTTTCCTGTCCAATAATGTGTGTTTGAATGAATATTTTATCCATGGGATTAGGTCGAATGCTTATACATTATTGATCATATATGCTAGAATAGATCTAACACCATGATATATAGAATGCTTGTATTGTTTACTTGTTGTTGAGGAAGTAATCTATCAATTGAAGATGAAGTTGGAAAGCTCAACGGGGATCTACTTCAACCGTCCAGAATAAGGTATGAGGTCTGATCCTTTAGTGTTAGACATTTAATTTCTATTGCATATTGGAAAGGATTGATTTCTGGAGTCGAGCTGTCTGTTGTGGTACCCCAAGCCATAAAAATTTCTCTCCGTAACAGAATTGGTGACTCCGCTGGGGATGTTCCTTGTTTTTCTTTGGGGTTGGGGGCACAATGGGCTTAATATTATTGACTTGCATTTGGTTTCTCCATATTTATGTGTCACATTTTATAGTATGTTTGTCCATTGACACTCCCCTTTATTGGTTTGGTCTTGTCCTACTTTTTACCACTTCCTTCTCTGTATACACGGGTTTTTGGCTAAAAGTTGCGTACATACGCGGATTTTTGGCCAAAAGTCGCATACATACACAGCTGTTCTTTAAACAGTCGCATACATCCTCCATTTTGGTTGAGTTTGATGTTGTGGGAAGTTGTTGGATGGGTTGTGAGTGTGGTTGGGTCCTCCTTGGGTCTGATGTTGTCTATTGGATGCTTCTTTTGTGACTAGAGACCGCGTTTTCATTGATTTTTATTTGAAAGTAGCTTTAGTCATTTATGTTTTTTGTTTTTCCATTAGCGCATTACTCTTTTTTGTCTCGGTGTCTTGCTGGGCTTGTCTTTTATAATTGCTGCAAAGACTGAGAGTTTTAGGTGACTTTTATTGCATTTTTCATTCTTTTATATTGAAAAATATAAAGTAGTTGCACTCTTAGTTGCATCTTAGATATGGATTTGAGGAGGTGATTGCATTGGATTGCTTGGATGAGAGTTGTGTTTAGGCTTTCATATAGGAAGGATTGCATTGGCATTCAGAAAGGAATATATATTTATGCATCTCATGTAGTGGCATACCCTATTTTTCATTTGACAAAGATTGCACTTAGCATTGTTTGTTATGGTGTGCATATTTATTTCATTGCTGAGTCATAATGTCATTAGTTCCATGATCATTTCCCTTTGAGTAATTACAGATAATTAAAATTAATGCATAATAAAATGAACTACACTCTTTTCTTTTATAGGGTGCACCAACAATATTAGGTTTTAGGGTCTTGGAATAGTTCATTGCAAGTAAATTCTCCAAGATCACTAAAAAACAACATGTATGTGTCTGTCCAGGTGAGTGTGTGAAATCCTTGGTATAACCAGTGTTTCTTAGGATCCTCCTCTCAAAAGGGAGTTAAGCACGAGGTAGTGTGAGCAGTTATTGATTGGGATGACCCCTAGTCATAACTGAGTAGCACCAGAGATATTTCTAGGATTGTATTCGTATCTGGGGGATCTTTTGAGAGTTTTAGGCTTTGCTACCCTGACCATACGGTCAATCTCTCCTGCAACTGTTCACCTGAGCATTGATTATATTGAGGTGACCTTAGTGGCCTTACCTAGGATATCGATAGGGTACTTTGCAGGGATTATTCTACGGGTGTCCCGGCCAGGTAGAGGTTGGACAGCACTGTCGCTTTATGCGTTGAAGCTGAGGGACACTATAATTGGTTACGTACCTCCGCTTGTAGTGTATGGGACTTTCAAGCCTCTCCTAAGCAAGACATACTTACTGCATTCAGGTTCTCACATATCCTCCCCTTGGTTTGCTTGTATTTTGGCTGTAGATTTTGTTAGGAGTGTGCTCTTTGTGCTCTATTTTGCCTTTGGGATCATGGTTACTTGAGTATATTTATGCTCTCTTGAGTTCAGGTCCTTTTATTTTTTGCATGCTTGGTATCCTATCACCCATCCTTGGTCCTAGTATGAACCCTGGTGTTAGACTTGGGGGAATCACAGCCCCTTACCATGCTCATAGATTTGGGAATGGTCATATTCCATCCTCTAATCAATTTTTGGAGGAATTTTATTCCCTTCGCTCAGTCTTTACATCAGTGGTCACCCTCATGGGGGTGGTGGTTGATGCGTGAACGTTGGGTCTACACCTTACTTTCTGTTTTATGTCCCATTGTTCATCGCATTGTTTCGTTTGGATTTAGTTTTCATGATCATTCCTCCCTATTCCCTATAGCTTGGATTCTTTATTGACTATTTTGGGTTATGTTGAACTAATATGCTTGTCATGTAGGGTCCAATTTTTGTACACTCTCTCCAAGGTTTTGACACGTTCGTTCCTATCACAGGTATTATGTCTAAACTGGCATATAGGTTAGGATGTCACATCCGCTTGCACTTATGCATTGCCTTATGACCACTCCATCTTAACCTTAGTTACAAACCCATTCCATGGTATCACAGAACCTTCATGCTGCTATTAGAAGTGATATTATGTGAATAGTAGAGCTTTCCTATACATGGGTGTCCTAGTTAGCTTCCTCTTGCATTTTGTACCCATGCTGTGAGTCCTCTCTTAGGTTCGGGAGTCCCCCTTTATTCCTTCCATGACCTTAGGTATGAACCCAGTCTATTATGTCACAGAACCTTCTTACTACTTTAGAAGTGGCATGATATGAGTGGTAGAGCTTCACCTTACATGGGTACCCTAGTTAGCACCTTATTTCCATTTGGTGCCCATGCTGACGTTTTCTCCTTTAGGGTGTGGGAGTCCGTTGTATAGTACTGGCATGACATTTTGCAAGAGCCTCATACCCCTCTTGATATTATGTTGGCCTTTTTCACTCAGGACTCCCTCATGTGAAGTTGTGAATGCATTATCATGAGCTTTGCCTATCTTACTGAGCTTTATGTCAGCTCTCCTGACATTGAGTTTCAGCCATATAGCCCGATCTTGTCTCATGTCTAGCCATGTAGAGCCATTTTTATCCTTCATGGCTTGTTTCCCTTTTTACCGAGAGGGGATTTTCCGCCGAGTGTCGATATCCTACACATGTATCCTTGCATTGAGCATAGGTATGTTCCACTGCTTGGAACTAGTTTTTTTGCCCTTATGACACTCGTCTCCTCCTAGTCTATAACTGTAAATCTATTTTATTCTTTTTTCAAGCATTTCAAATAACTGAGAAAGTCCAAAAAAAAATCAAAAAACCAAAAAGTCGGACAAGGAAAGATGTTGTCTTTGGCAGTTGTCGAGTCGTGTCGCCTTCGAACAGAGCACTGTATATCACATACATTGGTTGGGTTATAGTTTTACTTTAGGAGTTGTACTCGTTTATCTGAGTTTATCTCCACCGACTGGTTAAGCTTCCAGTCCCTATGGAGCCTCTGTCGATTCCTCCTGTGTCGCAGAGATGTCCCATTTTGTATATTGAGTCTATGCTTCCTTCATTCAGTCACCATATGATGTTATGCTCTTGTTTGAAGGAATTTGAAACCTGAGTCCGCCATTCCTTAGTTATCTTGACTTTGCATGTCGACCATTCCTAGTATAGTTACTGGTTCGTGCACCTTATGATCGAGTCCTTCCACATTATACAGCTTTGCTGAGTACCTCAGGTTGGATGATGGGGGACGCCTTAATTCCCTCCTTCTAGCGGATTTCATTCCATCGACTTCAGATTATTTATTTTGGAATTGGAGTCTAGAGTCATTTTGAGTGCTTTGAGACTTGCAGTCATCAATGGCAGGTTCTCTCGCCATCGACAGTTTCTTGGGAATACATGATCAATGTCCCCTGATCGATCAATCCTCTCAAGTGTTCGACCTCAACACATTTATTCACACTTGTTAGTTTTCACTCTAGGACCTTGATTTCCATTTTCATTATCGGTGGGTGATCTCGCGTCTGTTAACGGTATACATTAATGACCGGTAATCAGACGATGGACTACTATGTTCGACCTCGACACCTCTATTCGCATAGTAGCACATGTACTTGTAGCGGTTTGTGCAGAAGACTTTCTAGATTGGTGGCATCTCTTATATGCTACCTCCTTGATCGTGACAGTGTTCATGAGATTTCAGCTCTCGTGACTTGATTCCAGTATATGTCAGACATTTCTAGCCACTATGGAGATCTTGATCTATTATATATCTTCAGCCATTTTGGAGATCATGGTCCTCTGTATATCTTCATCATGGAGATTCTGATCTATGTATATTGTACATGGAAATGACCACATATGTGATATCATGTATTATGCCTATTTATGGCCATTGTACTCTTATGTATATGGGACTCCTATATGTATTTGCAGTTATATGCAGAGTTGCATTATTGTATTATGTTGATTGGGTGGTTGGTCTTCCATTTGGTATCCTTCATCACTCCACTTTTGGGATGGACTTATAATGTATTTTGGCCATCATATGAACCCTCTGACCTCACACATTAGGGGGCATCTATTATAGCGGATTTCACCACTCCAGGTGAATCACACTTTGTATGGCCTTCCCCTGTCCCGCTGCAGACTCCTTAGACCCTATGGACCACTTTTTGTCCTTTGATGTTTCCTTGATCATCCCTAAAAACATATGAAAAATAATACACGCGACTTTTAAACCTATAATCATGTATATACATAGGTTTGACCACTAAAACTGCGTACATCGGGATGTGTGCATAATCTAAATCCTTTTGGAGTTTTCCTTGATATGGATCCGACTCATCTGACTCCTATCCTTCCATATGCCTTGAGATCACTCGAATTCGACCTTTCATTACCCCTTTGAAAAGATATATAAGGAACCCCTTGGTACATTGAAGGCATAAGAGAGAATTGAGAGAAAAGAAACTATAGTCCATTGTTGTTGGAACTTATGCTTGAGTTTGCATCCCTTTGTCCCTTGGAGCATTGTTGTGTTCTTCCCAAGCTTGCATTTTGCTTGTGAGATTGCTATCTAGAGATGGAGGATTGAAGTGGTGGAGGCCCAAGTGGGGGATTCAGTTTCTTCGGTTCGCAGACGTGCCAACAGAGGTTGTATCTTGTAATCTCTTATTTATATTAATAGAAATATCTTTTCCTTTCCAATAATGTGTGTTTGAATGAATATTTTATCCATGGAATTATGTTGAATGCTTATACATTATTGATCATATATGCTAGAATAGAGCTAACACCATGATACATAGAATGTTTGTATTGTTTACTTGTTGTTGAGGAAGTAATCTATCAATTCAAGATGAAGTTGGAAAGCTCAACGAGGATCTACTTCAACCGTCCGGAATAAGGTACGAGGTCTGATCCTTTAGTGTTAGACATTTAATTTCTATTGCATATTGGAAAGGATTGATTTATGGAGTCAAGCTGTCTGTTGTGGTACCCCAAGCCATAGGAATTTCTCTCTGTAATAGCATCATTGCATATAGCATTGATCTATTATTTCTACAAGAGTAGTATTTCATTTCCCTGAACTCATCCTAGGTTGTCTCTATCTAGAAATCCTCCATTGTATTCATTCCTATTTAGTGGAGTTTGATTGTAACAAGTATAAAGTTAATGTAGGGTCAGGGTGGCTCCATGAAGAGGAAATACATGGAAAAACACAACATTCTCTCTTGTGGTGTGTGGGATGCTTTCTGCAGCCTGTGGTTTTGTTTCATATTGAGGGATGCTTTGTGCAACCTATTGTTCTGTTATGGTCCATAATTCTTGTTTTCATTGGGATCCTCCATTGGCCTATATCCTTTGTAGGGAACCTCATTCTGATAGGTGCTCGTAGTGTTGGAAGGTTTCATTATAATTGTTCATTTCTACATATCACATCACACCACTAGCCCTTCTTGCAACACTCAGGTGACTGGCTCTTCACCATGTCCAAGAAACAAGGTATTCCCATGCGTTCTAGTAGCGGAAGCATGAACGCCAAAAGGGGGCTCAGTGTTCAGGTGGAGGAGGGGTACAAGGAAAACATCTCAATGTCAGTCATAATCCTCATTGACGATTGGGAAGGTAGGGTTGTAAACTAGGATTTCGCTATAGGGCATGGCGGTAGTAGGATTAACCACTACTGGATGGTGAAAAATATTTTAGGAAATCTCATGGAGGATAATTTGAGTACTTGGAGCACAGCTCGAGATATAGTCCTTGTAGTGAAGAAAAAAATGATAAAAATGGATGGGAAACTCAGCAGCCTGGATGCCACCTTTGCATGGAAATGCATGGTTGGAAGTGCTAGATAGGTTGGACACGTGGATGGAGTAATTGGAACCATGTGTGTGTAGTTCAGTTGAATCTCTATTTTTTGGAAGGAACAAATTTGTAAATGATCCCTACCAGTTGCTTTGGGTTCCTTAATATTTTGAATATCTTTTGCAATATCTTTCTCAAATCGCCCTCTATTTTTTATAGGCTCAGGTGGTGGTTCCACCACTTGAGACCTCCTATGGACAGGGTCCCTTTTGTAATTTTTGTTCCCCTAGATTAATAGAATTCATAGCATTACAAAAAAAAAAAAAATTAGTTAACTGAAAGATATACACATTTCTTAAACTCGTGGTCATCTATGACCTTTTTATCTAAGTCTTCAGATGGAGATTTCCATTATGATATAATATCCCTCTAATTTTAAATATGTACATTTGGAATTGCTATATGATCTAATAGTATTATTCATATGCATTAATTTCAATGATATTACATTTTGTACCATAGCATTATTGCATTGCTTTAACTTTAGGAATATTTCTTTATATAGTGAGGTTAAGATGCATTTCTTACACTTAGAGACATTGTGATCTATATATATGTGTTAATATTTATGATTATGGTATAACATCTCTATAACATAGATAGTTGCAAATTATGATGTAACATATCTATACTTTGAAAAATGTGCATTTGGAAATGTAATATGATTTAATAGTATTCTTAACATGCATTGATGATTTAATAGTATTCTTCAGATGCATTAGTTTTATTGATATTGCATTGTGTAATTATTAGCTATTGTAGTTATCCAAATAGATATAATCACCAACTCTAACTAATATATTCAGTTTCTGCAGCTATCTTAGTAAAAATATCCAAAGTTAAATAATAGAAACCTAAATATAATCCAATTACCATATGTATCCCAATAGATAGATTATCATAGTTAAATTGTCAAAACCCTAATGGTTACCATATCGTCATCTAATATTAAAAAGTGGTATTCCAGCATTCAAAGTTTGCACATGAAATATTTAACTCGAAGTAATTGTGTGTGGGTATCTTTCCTTAACAAATTAAAAAAAAATCTAAAAAACTACCTACAATTGTAAATAGTATCACCATAGTTAAATAGTTGAAACCCTAATCTAATTAAATATTTTCAAGTATTTGTTAGAACCAATCCATTGATTTTGGTTAATGCCTTCAATCCATTGGGTTTACCATTTTGTATGACATCATTTAAACTTATTTCAATTTTATATGACATCATTTAGTTATATAGTTGTCATGTATTCATCATCATTAAATGGTCAAGTAGATCTAATCACCAAAACCTAATATGAGTCAATTACAGTTAGGGACATCTATGTTCTATTAATATATTCCTTGAGATGAATATTTGCATTATGATCTAACATCCCTCTAGTTTTAAATATGTGCATTGGGAAATTTAATATGATATGTATTTATTTCACGGATATTTTTTATGATATCATTCAATTAAATAGTGAAAACTCTAATACCATTGAATTACCACATTTATTGAGGTAGATAGAACCACCATAGTTAAGTGAATATAATGACATCTATGATCTATTCATTAGGTTATTTACAACATTTATTTGGGTAGATATGATAACCATAATTAGACAAATAGAATGGCACATTGGGTCATTTTTTGAGCAAAAAATCACATCATACCAATTTTGTATGATATCATTAAGGTAAATAGTAAAATTATCATCATTTTGTATTTTATCATTAACTTAAATAGTCAAATCCAGGTTTTCGTTATGATAGAAGGTCCCTCTATTTTGAAATTTGTGCATTGGTAAATGCAATATGATCTAAAATTATTGTTACAATGCATTTATTTTAGTGATATTACATGTTGTATAGGAAATTTCCACTGAAACTTAGTTAGGGTTTGACAATCAATTAATCACAAGGATTCACATTATAGAAAGCAACTTTAAATATTGGAATCAAACACATACATTTTGTCATATTTACAAACTATATTTGAACACTACATTTTTTTCAAATATGAGTGATATGAGAATATGGTAAAGGGGTAGAGTGGATTAAGGAAAAGAAAGAAATATTGAGATTGATTACTACATAATATATATGTAATTTATCATTAAATTTCATTGTATTCTTTCGCTTACAAGGATTAGATACTTTTTTTTAATTTTGAATGTGATCATTTCAATGTAGTGATTTGATTTCTAAAAGAGGTTTTCACCTAAAAGGAATTTGATCCTTTTGGAGTCTTCATATATCAAAAGCTAAAATGGATCTATGCTAGTATATATACATTATCTCTTAAAACTAATGAATAGCATCCCATAAGGCTAATGAGGAGAATAGAACTGACGAAAATTGAAGTGTGAAAATATAATGAGAAGCGCACGGATGAGAAGGACTATGACTATTTGCAGCACTGAGGAAGACCCCAAGAAGGGGTGTTGTAATTTGCAGCTTTGATGAGGAAATTGTTTGTACGTTTACATTTTAACCTTACTAGTCTCGGTATTTTGGAAGTTAGTGAAGAGATAACCAACTCATTATTTGAACTCAACAATATAGGATGGGTCACTTTCAAGATACAATGTGAAGAAAAATATAAAATAAAAATATGTAAGTTGATCAAATGAACAACTATAATCACAACTTAGAAAATATATATGATGAGAATATGCATTGTTATCATTCCTATTTATATTAATTGATGGTTTTCATCTTTTCTAATTACCATTTCACTTGGAGCAGTTGTTAAATATTATGTAATTCATATAAAATCGCGATTATGGCCTACAAATCACATGTGTATTTAACATAAACACTGACAAGCTCATTGGAAGAAGTAAAAAGGCATGCAGGTTCACTACTACATATAGGGGGTAATTAAGACAATAGTTTAAGACACCCTCTTAAAAACGATATTTAAGACAATAAAAAAATCCCTTTTGTCTTAAGTTGAGACAATTTACAAAAGTATTGTCTAAAAAATTGTCTTAATATCCCCATCTATGTAAATTGTCTAGTTGAAAAAATTTCCTCAAATATTGTCTCAATACCCTCTTTTGTCTCTCTAAATACTATTTTCTTAAAAAATAAACTACACTATCATATATTGTATTTATTTTTTGAAGGACACACTGTAATCAAACTGCCAATATTATTCTTTATAAAGTAGACACTCAACCATTGAGCTAGTTCCCTTTAACCAAGTAAGGAAAAAACATATATTGTTGTGTAAAACCTAAAAGGAATGTCATGTCAACCAATAACACCTTAAAGAAATGTCATGATTAATAGAAACACAAACATATTGATTACAATATAGCTAAGAATACAAATATGCAAACCATGATTATCATTCTTATTCCAATCTGCAAGCTAAAGTTTATTTATAGTGTGAAGAAAAATAGTGTTCCATTGGAACAACTATAGGGTCAATAGAGGTTAAATTAGAAATTGAGAAAATTCTACGGATTGTTAAGATTTCATATTCTAGGTTGGATATCATTAGTGTTTAATCCAAACACAGAAAAATAGCATATGCATAAGCACTGAAAGAAACACAATCACAAGAGAGACACATATTTGTCCTTGGAAACCCTCAAGGGGAAGAAAACCCATAAAAAATTCCTTTGTATAAGATGTCTAATATAAAACCCCAAAATAGGTGTTCATCCTCCTTGCTTGTATGTATCTCTCTCCATCCTATGCGATACACAAGTGAGTCTGTCTGTGTTCAAATGAGAAGCAAAGGAACTATATTTATACTCTTTTTGTGAACTAACATTTACCCTAATCAAGTCGGCCCCACTAAACTATTTAGGCCGACTTCACCTAGGAAATCAGAAAACAATATTTTATTATATTCATTAGGGTACCGATGACTCGAATTACAATGGAGGGTTTACCTCATGACTCTATGATGACCAATTACAATAATAACATCCTGATGGAGGAATAATAACATCTCCCATTGGGTACGTCAGTAATATACATTTAGAATATCCTTTGAAGTTACAATATTTCAACACTCCCCCTTAACAAGAAGGGTATTCTACTGACAACATCATCATCAACTATAGGAGTAATGAGAAAGAGCATCTTTAGCGGTATCAAGGAAATACATCTATACATCATAGGAAGTTTTCATAATTAGTAACTAGAACAATTACTCTTCAATGTCTTCAACACTAGGTCTTCATCTTCTGCAGCACACACTCACTTGATATTTTGCAACAACAGTTTTATATTCTCGATCCTTTGCACAAACACTTTGATCTTCTCAATCCTTTGCAGTAGCACTTTGATATTCTTGATCCTTTGCAGCAACACTTCGATCTTCTTGATCCTTTGTAGTATTACTTCTATCTTCTTGATCCTTTGTGGCAGCACTTTGATCTTGTTGAACCTTTGCTGCAACACTTCAATCTTTTCAATCTTGTCTCACAACACTATCTAGAGTACACATGATCACTTTGAGAGATGATTAATCCCTATCACTTTAGGACATGATTCCAAGTATTATGCAATCATCCATCGGCCTAATCCTCCTTAAAGAGGAGGGTCCATAGTATTAACTAGATAGATCATCTACAACTGAATGTAGATCTCATCCGCATGTGAATGCAGGACCTGTCATTCATAAGGAATCATCGTAGGACATCCTCTGCGTTGAATCTAGGACCACTCCATGCGAGTGTTAGACTATGACGTTCGCAAGGACTCATTGTCAAGCATATTGAACACTAAATATAGGACCACTCGCAAGCGAGTGTTATTCTATGGTAGACTCTCCATTTGAGAGTAACATTTTCCACTGTAAATCTGGCATCTATAAGGACTCGTCATAGGAAATCCTCAAAACTAAATCTAGGACCACTCCATGCAATTGTTAGACTATGGAATCTGCAAGGACTCATCGCAGAGCATCCTCATCACTAAATCTAGGACCACTCGCAAGAGAGTGTTATTCTATGGTACACTCTCCATGCAAGAGTAGCATCTACCACTACAGATATGGCGTCTGTGAGGACTCATCATAGAGCATCATTAACATTAAAGTTAGTACCACTCGCAAGAAAGTGTTATTATGCAAAAACTACATATGAATGTAGGTACACTTTCCATGTGAGAGTAATGTCTAGAGGACCATCCTCAGGTAGTAAGGACCACTCTCAGTAGTAGAGTGCTATTTTCTTGCAAGACCATCCTCAAGAGACGATCAATGTCATCAATGACAGTCTCGCCATCACCCCGCCTTTCCAAGGAGGATCTGTATCATCAACCTTCTCCCCCATTGTACAAAGAGGGTTCATATTGATGACCTGTTCTTCCTTTTCGAGGAGATTCCATATCTTTGACTTGTTCCTCCTTTCCTAAGAGATTCTATGTCTTTGACCTATTACTCCTTTCCGAGGAGATTCCATATCTTCAACTTGTTCCTACTTTTCGATAAGGGTCCATATCATCATTGTTACTCCTTGCGAGGAGCATTCCTCCTGCAGCGCGGGCGGGCGGAGAGGTCAACCGCCTCCAGAGCCCTTTGAGCGAGATGCATGGCAAAGGTGAGTAATATTGTTGCTTCTAGATGTTTCCGTTTTTACTAAGTCACAAGTTATTGGTATATCTGGATTGTAGACTGTTCAAATATACTTTTAGAAGGTTGTTTTTCTGGTAGTTAAAAAAAATTAGTATTGTTACTATTTCTATGTATATATTTATGTTTATGTTGCTGTTTCTGTATTATTAATATATATTTACCACTTGTGTTTGCATGTGGATCCATAGCCAAAGGAGTCAAAGCAATCGCCTCTTACCCCTCTGAAGAAGGTAAACGATTAAGTGCGTGCAATTTTCACAAGAATATCAGAACATGCAGTGCAGGTTCATTGAAATAACTTGAGCGCAACACCATTAATTAATGCAGGTGAGCACCAAGTTTGAAGACGTGTTTGCTTTCGGGGACCAGCACCGGAGACCATAAATGGGAGACTGGCCATGCTGGGGTTCGTGTCAGCAGTTGGGGTGGAGATTGTGAAATGGAGGGGCCTCTTTTCTCAACTCGCCGATGAAGGATTTCCATTGTTGCCTGGAAGCGCGCTTTTACTGACAGTTGCTTCGCTGATACCCATGTTCAAAAGAATCTCCGCTGAGAGCAAATCGGAAGAAATAATGTCGTCTAGGGCAGAGATGTGGAATGGACGATTTGCCATGGTTGGTCTCGTTGCCTTGGCATTTACTGAATTCTACAAAGGAGCTCCTCTCGTCTAGTAATGATCAGCCGATCATCCCAGATTGTATATCCTCTCGTTATATAGTACACACTCACTGAACTGTCCATGGTGTCTTGCCATGTGTAAAATGCTAAGCTATCTTAATATCTTAAATATATCTTTTTTGTTTTCCATTTACTGGCTATTTTCAAATATATTAGTTTGATACATGTCAATTAATTAATATCTTCGACTGTTTGGAATTATTGCCACATTATAAATATAATGTATTTCTTTAATCTTCAAACTTTTGCACCATACAAATATATTTCTTTATAGAGAGTATGTGCTCTTGCGGTACTCTTAAGCAGTGATCAAATTTGAAGGGTGGGTCTTGATTTTAATGGGAGGGGCATTTATTTTGGGAGCATTGAAGTATAAATTAATTAATTTTTTTTATCAAAAAATTTGTAGAAAATAAATATTGTTTTTTTAAATTTTTATGATTTTAAATAATTAAGTGAAAAAATGATATATTTTCAATAAAATTGATTTTGAACATATTAATTTGTTATATATGTATCATTAATTTTATAGTTCAGTAAGATAACAACTATTTTATTGTATTTTTGGCGTTGGACCATACTTCATTATATAGAAAAAACTACTTAGACTATGCCATAACCACATTGGGGCATATGCGTGATCTTATGCATAGGGCAGGATGTCGTAGCGAACCCTGAGATAATTACTTACTATTAGCTATGTACAAAACAAAGCCACTAAGCAAAACAAGGCAATAATAAACCTATCGCCAATCTCTCTCTCTCTCTCTCTCTCTCTCTCTCTCTCTCTCAAACATAATTTAAACTAGAGAGAGGGAAATAATCCAAGATTGAGAGATGTAAGAATGATGGGGATTGGACACCTAAGAAAAAAAATACACAACTAAGAAAACATAAACAAAAAATCCCACATACCAAGCAAGTTAGCAACGCTAGCATAACCAGGGTCGAGGCATCAAATTTTGTTGCTCAACACTTGTCGTGAAAGCATACATATATGGGATCAAGGGGAAATGGAATCAAGCCTAAGTCCACTAAATCCTTGCAACTCACTGCATTTCTGAGTCTGAACAATCTTCCTTTTAAATTGAACCAAATTACCAAAAGAAGTTTACTAATGGCTAGATTTGAGAAAGTTCTAGGTGTGAGTAATTAAACGCTCGAGGCTCTAAAATTTGTTTTGTTTTGTACTAGTCCACAATTCAGTGAATCAATAGTCACTAGTAAGAAATTTAAGTTATTTAATGAAAACAATTTAGGTGTATACCTCTATATCAAAACCGTTTTCCATGTTGATGCAGGCCACGACCCTCCTTATTGTCTTACCAAAAGGCATGATAATGAAGAATATGACCTAAAATTATGGGCTTCACCTTCAAAGAATTCTTTGCAATCACATTGGTAAGGACTGATAAGAAGATCAGTACAATCCAACGTGTCAAATCTCAGTTGATAGTGTCAATTAAATACTTATATGGTAAATTTAATATAATACTTACTTATAGTTGTCTCTTACTTTTTCTGTCTTAACACATCTGCTATTTTATGGTTGTCTTCACGCCTTGAACCAATTGGTATTATAAGATGGGGATGTGCATGCATAATAATCCTTCTTTATGACTATGAGATGAGGATTTAAAAGGAAGAGGCTGTAAAGACGTATACTTTTTAAATGTATTTTGGTGGTGAGCATTGAGGACAAATGTTGTAAGAAATCACAAATGTTTGGAAGGTCAGAGTGAGATTACATCATGATCATGCCACCATTGAATTGAAGACTATTCTAGAGTCAAACATTGTTTTTTTAATTTTATTAATAACCATTGTGCATGTGGTTTCATCCAAATGATTTTTCTAACTCATTGTTTCTCAATATCGTGTGCCAAATGACACCCCTCTATAGCAATGCATAAATCGACCTTTGCACAGTTTGTGATCCTAGCTACATGCCATTATTTGTATTTGTATGACATTGAGTGTTATTTATATTTGTTGTGAGTCCGTGATATTCATGCAATAAATGAAGTCATGTAGAATATGATGCATCAAACCGTCCTTTTGGATTCCATTTTGATGAAAAAAGAGTGGACATTGGTTGCAAGGTTCACATAGTTAGTAAGCACAAAGTTTTGAGCTTGTTTCGGGCCTAATTGAAGACTAGTAGTTGTTCTTTGTTGTTATAGCCATAGTCGTTGAGACATTGTCACACTTTAGATTCCAGCCCCAAGTGAATCGGGAGTTAGAGTCATATCTCGATGGCCAGTGCCTCACAGTCATTAGTCATTACTGGTCATCTTGCATAGCTAAGCAGTGAGTGTATGGCATGAGTGACTGAGTGATTATAATTTATCATATTTCCAATATTTAAATATTTTCCCTTCTTTTGAAATGTTGATATAAATTATGCCCTTCTTAATTGGGAAAGTAAAATTCAGATTTTAAATTTTGTTTGAAGGAAAATTTTAACTTTACACTTCTAATAAGGGCTAAAACCCTTTCGAACGGATAGAAAGGGTTCAATTTTGATCCCAACTCCCTCCTTCATGGATTATCTCAAGTCGCATCACTCCTTTGTCCTTGGGATATCTCAACGTTAAATACATGTACTTGACATCACTCGCTTGTCCTTGAGACATCTCAAAGTTAAATACACGAATTCCGTTATTGAAAATGTGATGTGTACCTCCACAAAAGACATGAGATAAAATTAAGACTACCATTGTCTATCTATTTTGACCTTCAACTCACCACATCGCCGAGAAACAAATTTTATAAAATTATTATTATTTTTAATCAAATTGTATGATAACATATATTTTTCACTTTTTATTATATAATATAGATATATCTTTCTTTTATATAGGTGGTAGATTTCTGTGAATCCTCTAAACTAAATTTAATTGATTATTTATATTCAAAATATATTAAATTTAATTTATATCATAAAAAGAAAGCAAACAATTATATAATATTATATAAGTGTTGGTTTATAGAAAAGTTCTACTTTAAGCCAATGGTGGTAGGATAATAATCATTTCTTTGAATCCTCTAAACTAAATTGACTATTGACATTTAAAATTCATATCATAAATAGAAAGCAAATAATTATATAATATTATATAAAGTTGGTTTATACAAAATGTTTAAGTTAATGGAATGGTTTCCTCCTTCAATCATGTTTTTATTTTTAAAAACATTTAAATTAATGTAAGTTTTTTTAAGCAAAAGTTTCTAAGCATACATCATCACTTTGAACATCATAACCCTCATAACCCTCCCAGCGATTCGTAGTAAAAACTCATAAGCAATTTTTCTAGCAAATTACCCAATTATAATCAAAATTCATTCACATGATGTGAGATTGTTCTAGATAAAAAAAAAATTACGATTACAAATCATGTAGTGAACATTGTTTTTCATGTGACATTAAGGGGTGATAGACGATACATAAGTTTTATCAACAAACAAGAGCCAATAGGTGGCAATGATACACGTTTTATCAACAAACAAAGAGCAATTTTTTTTGAAATTTTAAGAAGAATTGATCTTGAGTTAGGTTTGAAGATGCTTAAAATATTTATTAAGAAAGATCTGTTATTTAATTCTAAATTATTGTAGAAATAATGAGACTTTATTGATCTTCAGTTATAAATTTGAAAATGCTTAGAATATTAAAAAAAATACTTCATTTAATTAATGATTATCATAGAAATAATAAGACTCTACAAAAGTTGTAAAGTATTAATAGTGCCCATAATAGCAAAAAAAACCATTATTTCCATGTTTCATTCTCATATAACAATTACCAGGAATATGTGAATTATGGATTGCTTTAATTTAATAAATATCATTATTCACAGCAAGCCTTTATGTCAATATTTTGAAATAAATTTATCATATTGTTATATTCTTAGCCAAAATTTGAGATTCATCAACACAATATTAACATCATATGAAAAATGTTCAACAATATTTATAATTATATTATTCTTCCAGCAATTATTCAAATTTAATTTTTTGAATTTCAATCAATTACATTTAACATTCCATTGAATGTTAAATACTAATAAGTCCAAACCAATTACAATTAAGATGAAGCACTACTTAAGTTGTGAAAAGTATGATATTCAAATTTAATGATAACAATTGAAAATATGGTGTTTTCGATGTCATTGCCTCTAGTGAAAATACAGTATAAGGATTTGGTCATGTAAGAATGAACTGCAATACCATCATTCTTTTTCACCAAAGTTTTAAAGAAAATTGTGTGAATTGCCACTATTGATGAATCAATGAAATAATCTTATGAAAGATAGGGAATAAGAGATTGAGTCGGTAGGAACATAAACACACATCATAACTTACAAATGTTCCATAACCATAACCCTTCTTAGTGTTTAAAATAATATATATATATTTCATTAGTGCAATACCAAAAATAGGAAGGCAAACTCACCAAATTTTGGACTATAGAATCGAGAAGTCCACTACCTCCTTAAGGAAAATTAATCCGAGTAGAAAAATTTACTTTTGATCCCTATAAAGTGAGGGGAATAAAAAAAATATGTATGTTGCTTTCAAAACAAAGAACATGAATCCATACCATATTCATTTTTTAGTATTTTTCCATGGATGACATTTTAATAATCCCATCCACATAAATATGGACCAATGAGTCACTAATTGGTTCAATATTCTATTAATTGTTATGTCAATATTAGTAAAACTAACTAACTTGTCCTAATGAATTACGTAACTTGTTTTCTCCATGCGAAGTTGTAATCATCGATTGTATATGCTTCAACTACCTGTTATCGCCCACTCTTTCTTGTTAAACATGTTGTCTATGTAGTTGTAAGATATCAACTATTTTTTTTTATATTTTTTCAATCATTGTTTATTTCCAATTTGGAACTGTAACAACTCCTCTGTTACCTCAACTCTACTACATTCGAAAATACAAAGACATGACCTTGATGACAAAGTACTGTAACTTTTGTGCATTTCCTAGTTGTAATTTTATTGTGTAGAGTTAGGGGATTGAAAGCTTGAATGGACTCAATGAATGAGACATAGATCCACTAGGGGGAGGAGTAAATGGATGGGAAGCCATGTCATTGGATGATGGGTGTCACCTTAAGTGTCGTAGACACTTGAGTAAAAGTAATTTTTTACTTGATTACTTAAAATTTTAAGCTTCTTCCTACACACTCACGTTAGTGATCACTTGATTGGAATTATCTTGTATATATGTTGTATTGTAGTCACTAGAATTGTTTCATAGTTTCTTCACTTTTCTCTTGCAGAGTGTTATACATAGCATAGATATTTTTTACAACTAAAATTCTTACCAAAGTGTTGAATCAACTTGTATGTGATAACAATAGATTTTTTGGTTTTGTCCATTTATAATTTTATTGCATGTACAAGAATAAAATTTATCCAATTTCGACCTTCCTTATGAGGTGATGATAAAAAATATTGCTATTGTACGAAATAGATATGGACTATATACCTTGAGAGAGAAGATAAAAGTTTGACCCTTGGTTTTGTGGGAAAAGGGGTTGTTTCCCCACCTTGGTTGTACAACTTGTTGTTGTGGGTGCAAGTGTTGTCTTCCCACTTTTTTTATGACCACTCTTGTTGACCTTTGACCTTGTGTTGAACCTTGTTGGTCCTTATGCTAGTTCCTCCCTCTTCTAGTGTGGTACCTTGACCATTTTGTCATGATGAAATACCTTTATTTTTATTTACTCCTTTTCATCCTCGTTGAGGATACTTCTATGTATGGTAGAGTACCACAGTCTAATGGACATGTTAGACTGTGGGTTAAGGCTGCATATGCACATTTGAAATGAGCTTCTATTTTCTTGACATATGAACGTACTAAAGGACTTTCATTTATTGCAGCAATGGGGTTAAAATTTCATCCTCATTTCTAGATTGTTTTGATTAATACCTTGTAACACATATTTCATTAAATTTGAAATTAAACAGTGGATCAAGAATTCCAAAATAACCATAAAACAAAATTCTAGGGTTGTTCTTGTAATAAAATATTTCCAATTTTAATGAAATGTGTGCTTTGTGGTTTGTATTTGTCCAACTCCTCCCTACAACTACCTATATCTTTCTCTCTTAAGTATGTCCATTGTTTCATTGGTGACTTGTCTCCCAAGAGACAAAGTATGATCATAATATATAACTGAGTCTATAAACGAAAGTCTAAACCACATTGTTTTATCCTTTCTGTATACTAGTTTAACTTGTTAACTAATTTATTGCTACTGTTGTTATTTATTTTCCTTGGATGCTTTAACTTTAACAAAGGGAGCTTTGGGAGTGCTAAGTTGAAAGAAATGAAAATTATGTTATATATGTTGCCACATTGTTTTCTCCTTTACATATTCTAGTTTAACTTGTTCATGAATTTATTACTACTGATGTTATTTATTGTCCTTGGATGCTTGAACTATAACAAAGGGACCTTTGGGAGTGTTAAGTTGAAAGAAATTAAAATTGTGTTATTTATGTTGTATTGTAGTCACTCAAAGTGTTTCATAGTTTGGACCTTCCTTATACGGTGATGATAAGACTTATTGTTATTGTACGGAACAACTATGGACTATATACCTTAAGAGAGAAGATAAAATTTTAACCCTTGGTCTTGCGGGTAAAAGGGTTGTTTCCCCACCTTCATTGTACACCTTGGTATTGTGGGTAAAAGGGTTGTATTACCAGTTTGTTATGACCACTCTTGTTGATTTTTTATCTTGTCTTGAACCTTGTTGGTCCTTATGCTAGCTATTTCAATTAAGCTATGAATGTTTTTGGCCCGCTAAGTTGCGGTTTGACCTTTCTTGAGTCTACTAGACTGAACCATGATTGTTCCATGGGATTCCTTGAATTGATATGTGGTCTACTAACTATTTTGAGGTATTTTCTGTGAGTGTGTTTTTTTTTCATGCCTACCATGACCTTTGGGGTTTCTAGTATTGAGTCGTGACCTTGTGGGATGACTTGGATTGATCTGTGATGTTGTGTGATTCCTTGGAAAGAACCTATGATATGGAGTGAACTATGTTAGGACAAAACAATGATATATTTGGGTTGTTTGGATAGAACAATGACCATTGTGGGCTATTTTTACAGAGTCATGGACCCTATGAGTTGATTGGACTAGGTCGTGACCTTTTTTGGTCTTCTACACTGGGTTGTGACCTTTGTTGAGTCTGCTTGACCAAACCATGACTATTCCTTGGGATTCCTTGACTCGATCTATGGTCTATTGACTATTCTAAGGTATTTTGTGTGAGTGTGTTGTTGTTGGTTCCTACCATGAACTTTTAGCTTGGTACTATTGAGTCATGACCTTGTGGGGGGCTGGGACTGATCTATGACATTGTGTGATTCCTTGGATTGCATCGTTGCCTCCCCTAGGAAAAAACCATTGTCTTTGTGGGTTGTTTGGATAGAACCATGACCTTTATGGGTTGTTTGGACAAATCCATGATGTGTGTGAGTTGTTTGGACTAAGTAGTGACATTTTTTGGGATGCTAAGGCAGGTTGTGACCTTTACTAAGTCTACTATAATAAACCATGACTGTTCCGTGGGATTTCTTGAATCAATATGTGGTCTGCTGACTGTTCCGAGGAATTTTATGTGACGATCTTATTGTTGGTTCCTTCCATGAACTTTACTAGGGGTGTTGTGGTCCTATTTAAGCCAGTTGAAACATATAGAGCATGTTTAGAGTTTATAGAGGTTTATTGTGCTCATTTTCATCCTCCTGGAGGATACTACTATGTATGGAAGTGTGTTGTAGTCTGATGGACGTGCTAGAGTGTGGGTTAAGGTTTCCTCTCGATAATTGAAAGGACCTTCTATTTTCTTGATGTATGACTATCCTAAAATAGTGTCATTTATTGCAACAATGGGATTGAAATTTCATCCTCATTTCTAGAATGTTTTGATTAATACCTTCAGGTTTGTATTTTTTTCACTCTTCCCTGCAACTACCTATCTATATCTCTCTCATATATGTCTATTGTTTCGTTAGTGACTTGTCTCATAGTAATATATATGAGTATATAAAGGAAGGTATAAACCATATTGCTTTCTTATTTTTGTCCATTTATAAATTTATTACATATGCTTGACTAATTCTATTGTACATCTATGGGAATTTGCATCCAATAGGCATGTAGATTAAATTAGAAATTTCATGTTAGAAATTGTATTTTTTTTTAAATAGTGGAATTCCGAGTGGGAATTTTGGACAAAGTTGAATAGTTGTGGGATATTCACTAGCTCTCTTTCAAGGTATAAATGATGGTGGGATTGGACTAGTATAAACCTTCTTGTAAAATTTTAGCAGAACCTAGTTTGTCATTTGGGAGAAAATGATTTCATAAATTTTCTGCTCAGAAGGCTGTGACTCCACAAAACTTAGCGATCTTTGGCTGTAACTCCGCCAAATTTAGTGCTCTTTGGGCTACGACTCCGCTAAAAGATTCACCAAATTATTCACTAAATTTAACACTCTTTAGGCTGCGACTACGCCAAATTATCTACTAAATTTAGCGCTCTTTGGGCTGTGGCTCTGCTAAAAAGAGTCTCCAAATTCTTCGCTAAATTTAGCGCTCTTTCGGCTGCAACTCTGCCAAAATATCTACCAAATTCTCCACTAAAAATAGAAGTTGTGTCTCTGCCAAATTTCTACTAAATCCTCTGCTAAGGAGCTGTGACTCCACCAAATTTTCTTCTAATTCCTTCACTAAGCAGCTGTGACTCCTTCGATTTCTGTTAAACTCTCCATTTTTTCTAGCTGCAAGTGTGTGAATGGTAAAATGAAGGAACAATTGAATGAGTCTTTCTAGTTTGGATGCAACATAGGTTTTGGGTTGCATGAGGACATGCAAGAAGTTCAGTTTGGGGGGTGATGTTGGGACATGGATTTGTCCATCTTTCCATCACTTATTGACATATATTTCGTCCTTTTTCTTCCCATTATCTCCCATTTATCATTCCATTTTTCATCAATTTGTTGTAACTACAGGTAAAACACAATACTACTTCCATTGATGCTTTAAGTGGTTAATAATGATTATTTTCCTTTATCTTTGACGAATTGAACACTATTATGCATAATTTTACTAATAATGGTTTATGGAGTGATTTTCTATATTTACAACAGCAACACTCACACTTCAAGCCTCAAGCTCATGATCAAATGGCCTTAACCAAACATGCATGCCAGACAAGAACACCTTTATTTGCGTCTCATTTTACAGGCAGATGAAAAAGAATCTCAAAAATCTAGGACATGGGTTTTGTGAAAAATGGAATCCTTTACCTGAATGTTGTGCATAATGGCCTTCTTTACCTGAATCCCGAGGAAATCACCAAACAAAGATACAGTTTGAGATATACAAGTGGTTCTTCGAGAGGGTATTTTCCAAATTTACTGTTGTGACTGATTTTCCAAATTGGAAAATTTGTTGAAACAGATCAAGTTGGGGATTTGGTTTCTCATTATCCTGAGAGAATTTTATGTATAAATATGTAATCAATATTATGAGAAAAGGGGGAGAGAAATCAATGTTATGTTCTAGGATTTGATCTAGATCTATTGTAATCATTCCATTCTGATAATACATGCTGGCAATTTCTTAATTCTGCAATTGTATACTTTCATTGTGGAGATGAAACTTTGCTCAGTGGAGGAAGGGCCCTCTTCCCTGAGAAAATGTTGGTAGTGTTGATTATAGGTGTTTTATTTTGTAGATGTGTTTATTTGTTAGTTCATGCTTTCATTCATTATATTTATCATAGTTGTTTTTATTATTTAGTTCATGCTTTCATCAAATTTATCATAGTTGTTTTCATGTTAATTCATCTTGATAGATCGTTGACCAACATAGCACTGCTTCCAGGTTTATGTAGTTAGATCTTGGTTTGTAAGAGTTGATTTTTATTGCCATGTTTGAAGTGTGATTAGGCTTACAGTGTGATTTTATGAATAGGCTTAGGGTATGATTTATTTCCAAGAAGGTGTGATCTAGTTTACAAAGAGTTTTGATTTCATACCAATATATAACAGTGTCAGGTAGAAATTTTTATCACATTGATATTGCAAGATAGCTTTGAAATAAAATACTTCCTCGGGTTGACAATTTATGTTTAGCACTCTGCATGTTAAGTTTTAATTAACTAGCTTATAGTGGGCTCAATAGGATTAGCTCCCAATTTTACATGTAATTTCTCAATCCCTCTGTCATTGATGGAAATTTCAATTACTCTTACCATTTGACATTAATGACAAAGGGATAGTTAAAAGCTTCGCAATGCCCAAAAATAAATTGGATGTTTAAATACTCTTCCTCTTGCATGTAGAAGAATGGATTCCCCTAAGAGGATTAATTTCCATCTTTCTTGTACAAATACTATTGAATCCTCAACAAAGGTACTGATGCCATGTCATCATCTCTTATCATAAAAATTTTGATACCTACTCCCCTTATCAAGTATGTTGTTGTAGCTATTTCAAACATTCCAAGATCCCACTGAGATCTTGTTGGTATTTTCTTCCTTCAATATACTACTAGTTGTTCTTCTCATTTAATTGGTGTCTTCTTGGTGAATGGTACAAAAAAATTCATACAATGATAAACATATTGATAATCAGCTCAACTAAATTCTCAAAATAAGTCATACAACCAACAAAAGGTTTTTCAAATTTCTCTAAATTATATTACAATGGTCTTTGTACATGGATGAAACAAGGATCTGCAACATCATATTTGTAAGAGACCTCTCTTTTTAGAAAAAAAAATAATTTTATAATATTTCACAAGTATGTTGTTGTTGGACTTCGCACTTGCTACTCCCTAACTTTACATCTCCACTTTTCATTGTTCAATCCTTCAAGAACAAGACCTCAATTCAAACTTTGATGTTCAAACTCCTTGGCCACTCCTGAATAGGCAAAAACTAGATAGAAGTCTTCAATAGGTTCTGTTCAAAAAAATTTCCAGGATGTAGTCCACATTTTCTCAAGGAATAGGTCATCCCTATCTATTAGGTAATGAAATTTCCTTACACAACCTACAACAGAAATTGCCTTTCATGCTGGTCATTTCACTTCAAATGTTGATAGGAAAATCTAGAGGAAATCACACATTCAAAAGAAAGGAAATGATACCTCCACAAGCTGGCAGGAGGAGATATTCACAATTGCAACTTCCTTAGTCATCTAGCCACCTGAATTTGAGATCACATTTGTTCAATTCAAAACCCATAGAATTCAGAGCATAAGAATATTTTCATTTATGTATTTGACCCCTGTGACTGTCTGTTTTATCCCCGGAAGTTCAGAACTAAACACTTCAATCTGATGGAGTTATTGTAGTATATATATAAGAGTTGGAACCTAGAGAGATAGAGTTAATCATTGGGATAAGTGAAACAATCCTCTTGTTAAAACAGTTTCAACAATCTGGTCTTTATGCTACTATACCATCAATAGTCTTTAATGGATATCTTCACTCATGAGTAAGTGTATCTTTAAACACCTTCAACATACTGTGCACCTATAACCCATAATACTGTGAAGCCACAAATGAAGGATATCTCCTCCTTTGGTCAGTTACTCTCTATGTCTTTTCTCCATCTTAGTGGATTTGACCACATATACAAAAATCATATCACTGCCTTTTTTGAAGAAATCTAGTTTATGAAGCTGGATAAACAAGGACCAATCCAATACATGCTCTATAGTTATATAATCTTTCAGACTTGTAGGCCTAGGAACCATGGGATCAACTACTAAATATCGAAACATGTCATTCACACTGATATGCAACTCTCAACAATATTTGGTTAGTAGGAATAGCGTGCATATTGTCTTCATTCACATTAGGTACACTACAGTTTCTGATCTCACTGTAAGTATCTTGTAGTTCTATTTGTACCTATACTAGCACTGTGATATTTATCGATTTGTATTTCTGAGGAACTATAAAATCTAAGGATAGGTACAGAATTAATATGGTTGGTGTTTTCCCCAAAAAATTGGTTTTATTATCTATCTCATCAGCCTACTTTGATGCTTCAACATCTATCTCCTTTAAATCTAATTCTCTGGCCTCCTCTACTCAATCAATCCTTTTCCTTTTGGCTTGTGAGGTTTGATCATATTGATCGATTTCCATGTTTTCGTCGCCTCTCTTCTGTATTTCTACTTGATTATGATCACTTAAAGATATGCATATTTTATAATCTTCTCAACATCCTTCCAACTATATTTATTAGCAATGCTTACCAAATCAGGTCTAGGAATTGGTTCATATGTCGAGTTTTTATTTTCTAACCTTTGTTTTGATATCACCACATGAGGGTCATAGGCCATTGCTTCATCCTTGTCTAGACTTAGTTTCTCTAGAAATCCCTCTAGGTAGTGTACAACAGTGAGAGATCTAATATAGAAAGTGCCCACATCTTTGGGGATGTGAGAATACTTATGTTGTTTGACACTCCCAAAGTGCAATCCATTTAATAATAGTCTCTTCCTCACAAATTCCATTGTCACGATTCTCACTATAAAAAAGGTAGGTAATTTGTAGGGTATTCCTTCGAATACATATACCTTGGCAACTATATTATCTTCAAAGATGAACCAATACTAAAGTCTGGTCTTTGGGTTGAATTCAAATCACTCTTTACATTATCTAGGAAAGGATTCGTAAATCTATCCCATGTAAGACCACATTTTCAATTCTCATGACCTTATTGGTGAATTCTATGAAATTTGAATTATTGTAATTCCTAATAAATATCGGATTTCATTCATACATAGGACGATCCATGCGCATCTGATCATTCATATTTAAGCTTAGGCTTTCAGAATATTTGAAATTCTGGTATGGGAATAGGAAGAACATGGATAATTTTAGGGGTGAATTTTAGCCTAGTGGGCTATTTTTCCATGTTTTTCTCCCAAAAAATATTCACCATTTTGTATCTTTTGAAGCCTTGGTTCGCCCAATTTTGATGGGGTAAATTTTTTTCACCCTAAAAATCCGCAAATTATTATATAAACGATATAAAATCCTTCGAAATTAAAATAATTTTTGAAAAATATCGCCAATCATTTAATAGTTGGCGTTTTAAGAATTGGTAATATTCGCCAACATTTATACACTTTTAAATAAGTATGGTTCATTAGAATCATCCCCGAGGAAGAATAAGCATGAGAGAAACCTAAATATTAATTATGTAGGGAACTCAGTTAGGTACTAATTAATAATTTTAGCTAGGTAATAAGGGATATTTCATTTAGAGGATTCATTTATTATTGGCTACAATTGTGATAAAATACCTAAAATAGATTTGTCCACTTCTTCATCATTTCTATACCATAATATGGAAAATAATAAGGCGATGATCATCTTGTTCTGAGAATTGAAGAAAATAGTTTTAAATGGAGTCTTTGGGTTTGAGGGTGTCATTTGAGCTTCCATATAAAAATTTAAAAGGATGGATTTATTAAATGGGATCATGATTTGGATTTATTAACCTATGCATCATACCTCATCCTTAGTGAATTTAATCAACCCTATTACGAACCCTACCATATGTGCGGCAGAGCGTCAGCGAAGCCGGAGTATTGTAGGTTATTCGAATCATACCATAATTAACTATAAGAAGATAATATAAGCTAAAGTATAGTTAATATAATAAAAATATTATACTTAAGTAATGGGGTTCTTGCATGTAAAGAGTTGGTACAAGGGGACGAGGTTCCTAGTGTTAAATTTTAGCATTAGCATGAATACTTTAAAAATTTGCAGACTATCTGATAACATATGAAAAGTGGAGTAACTAAAATAAACACATAAACAGACCGAACTCAATATTTTTTCACTGGTTATTCCTTTCAAACCCCTTGCTGGGATATCCCAATCCCTTTGCGAACATTATTGAATCTCGTTGCAGGTGTTGTTATAAACACTGTGACGGCATATTGGAAATACTTTAAGGGAATATTGTAAAAATTGTGAACCTCAATATTGTAAACACTATGACATTTGAAGACGATATCATGCTTATTACATTTTGGAAGAGGGGTACTCACAACACGTCTGCAGCTACTTGTTCGGTAAACTTGATTGTCATATTAACACTAATTTTTTTCTTCATTAATCACGTTTATCAGACATGGTCCAATTTCTACTTTTCAATATGAAATTGTGTTTGTTCTTGTATTGTGGCAGGCTGATCGTGGGAATTCCCTAATGGTATCCCATCAGGTAAATGTTAGCCTCTAAAAATTATTAAAGTAATCTTTTTTATTAAATCCATGTTATTTTTTTCATGTGAATTTTTGTAATGGTAAAAATAAATTAACTAATTTTATTGATTGATGTTTGTAGAGAACACCACATCATGATGTTGAGGTGGTCACTGAGTAATAGATATTTTATTCAGCTGACCCAATGGGAACTGTGAAGAAGGCTTTGAAAAAGTGAAATCAATAACTTCTTACATTGATAAAATCAGACCCATGACTGAAGAAATCAAAGAAATAATTTGCAGCTAGAGGAAAACAATAGTACAATACGGGGTAAGTATTTTAGTTCATTTATGTTATTTTATGAAGTATGAGACATATATTCATTTATGTTATTTTAATTCTCTATTTTTTATATGATCTAATCAATTAAAGTTTTCTTTTTTTGTAGGAATTTTTGGAAACAACATCTGTTCATCAAGTACAGTATGTAGATGTTGTTATTGGTAGTAGTGATGGTTCAAAACAATGTCAATATACTGTACCAATAATACTATTTGACTATCCTAACCAACAATGACCTTTACATTCTATGACCTCACCGGATGTTGGAGATCGGCAAGGCCGTTCACCCAATGCTAGTTCAGATGATGTTACAGAGGAGAATAGCATCAAATGTGAAAGTTGCTATCCTGGAGCAGTACATGTGGTTCACAAGGGATCATTTCCCATTACATTCTTGGTAGACAAGGATTGTGTTCCAATCAAGATACCAAATATTGCATGCATTATTTAATTAATTAGTTTTTTTTCATGTAATTCAAATCCAAATACCTGAAATTATTTTTATATAATGATCATATTGTTTTTGCAGGAAATAATGCTTTTTATAAGAACCTGTATGAGAAGGATTTGGATATTTTTGGGCCCACCATTCATACAGAGTAGAATTCCCAAAATAAAAAATTTAAATATGATTTTATGAACCACATGGTTAACTTGTTTGGTGATACCTTCAACAAAAAAGGTGTCACCGCAATAACTCGCTTAAATTTGAAATATGTCAAGGCAAATTATAGGGATAATTTGCAAATTAACACTAAGTATATGTGTCCTCCAATGGTTCCAATGAATGAGTGGAAGGCACTCATGGATTATACAAAGGAGAAGGCATTGAGAAAACAAGGAAATACTTGACCAATCAGTTCAAGAAGGTATGTCACATATCATATTTTCAATGAAAAATGTTCAATATATATTTTTTATTTTAAATATATTTAAGTTGTGATATCTAGCATATTTGAAACCTTTCATAGGCTTCCTTACACCTATAAAGCGATAAAGAAAAGGGTATAAAAAAATAGGCAACACAAACTGGGCCAGGGTGCATAACAAAAATTAAGAGAACAAATTGTAAGAAATGAACGATCATTATTTGTAGCCAAGTTTTTTGTAATTGTAGTCAACAAATAATTTATTTATCACTGTATCTAACAAATAATTTTTATTGTCTTATGCATTGTAGGGAAATTATTTTCAAGAAGAAGTCACTGAAGAATACTTGAGGCTCGGCTTCAAGTATGGTTTTCAACATGCTTTGGAACGTTGAAAAAGCTTGGCGCAAACCCCAATTTCCTCATTGATGAACAAATAGGTAAATAAAACCATCTGTGCATGTTCAATTTGTTCACATTACTTTGGACTTGAATTATGTGTTATTCCAAATTTGTATATGTGATAACTTGAAACTTCTTAAGAATTGGAAATATCTTATTATGACAAATTTTTTTAATAAATGAATGGTTACAAGCATCCCCATAGTGTGACTTGAGTGACCTTGGTGTAATTGGCCTTATGTTTTTTATAGAATTTGTCGTGTCAAAAATCTTACCAAAACAATTGAGTTTCCTCATAATAATACCAACATTATAATGTACATGTGTAATCTATTCATGAATCATTACATTAAAAATTAAATTTCTTTTTTGGTTTTCAGAGTGAGAGAAACAAAAGCAATGATTGTAGTGGTACGGAATAGATACCACATGATGGTGGGGACCTTCCTCATGTTAGTGGCGAGCAGCCTAGCTATGATTCATGTATGTATGCTATAAAATATAAGTATTTATTATGATTTCAAATATACAATTGATGATGCTTAGTAATAATTTTTCTTCTATGAATGGCAGAGCATGTATTTTCTCATGCTCAAATGGAAGAGGAAAAAATGGTAGAACCAATTAACATTCCAAGTGTCTGAGCTAGTCAGCCAATAGGTAAAGATCATTGTAATGATGTTGGAAATAATGAAATGCGTATCTCAATAATAACTACACATTTATATCTATATAAATTTATTGTTTTTTGTAGATGATTCCCCTTTTCAATGACCTATACTCCCTACTATTCGACTTACCAGAAGTATGGTACAGGAGAACATGGCCACACAATCAAAAAAAAGATAGGGAACAACAATTTGAACTTTAACTGACAACTAATTATATGTCGCCATTTTGGAATTTATGAACAAAAAAACCAAAATCACATTCAACTTAAATCATATCCAACCCTTCGCATTTTATCTTTCTTCAGGATTTGATTGAAGCTCTTAATCTCTTCGACTTATTTTCAAATGGGTGTAGGTTTCTTATATGAATTATGAAAACGGATCAGTCACAAGATGTGAAGATGTTTTATCTTCTGAGCTTCCCTTTTGTTCAGCTCTCAACACTACTGCATTTCTCACTAGGATGATCCAATCTGAGAAACCATATTTCATAGTATTTACAGGTATGGGTTTTGTCTATTTTGAGTGCCTTCTTATTTAAAAAAATAACTTCTAGTTAATTCCAGAATCACCGAGTACTTGCACCTAGCCTACTCCATAGTGAACCAACCTTCCATTAATAAAAAATTTTGGCATTTAATTTTTGAAGTTTTTTTCGATAAACATCGCGTAAGGTCGATGCTGCATCATATATCACATATTTTCTTTGGCTTAGGAACAAGGTTCGAATATCTATTCTACTAATGTTTCCTAGGCCTTGCACCTGGTCTCATATCTTTTTAAAACATGCCATTTTGGTTGGGCATAAATTGTTTCCAAGATGCTACTACAATTATGGGAGAGTATTGAATGGTCTCTAACTCAGTGGATTCTTTCACTATATTATTTTATTATTATTGTTATTATTGAAATTTTGACTTTAACATTGACTTTGGTATGACATATTTGATATAGAAAGTTCAATTTGAAACTTATTTGGGCACTTAGTATACAAAAATTGGGTTGTCAAAGAAAACTACAACTAAAAAAGAGAAATCAGCTTCATTTAATTAGTGCCAAACAATTGTAATGCTTAGAGGGCCAATGTGAAGGAGAAAGATCCATTGAAACATGTTGGGAATCTTCTCTAAGATAATACTATGTAAGTAGGTGTGGGAATATCCTAGAGGTCCATAAGAATAAACTTCATCAAAGACACATCTCTAGGGATAATTTTAAGGAACCATACTTATTTTAAAGTGTATAAATATTGGCGAATCTCACCAATTCTTAAAATGTCAACTATAAAATATTTGGCAATATTTTTCTAAAAATATTTCAATATATAAGGATTTTATATAGTTTATATAATTATTTACCGAATTTTTAGAGTGAAAACATTTATCCCCATCAAAATTGGGCAAAAAAGGCTTTAAAAAATGCAAATTAGCGAATATTTTTTTGGAAAAAAAACATGGAAAATTAGCCCATGGGCTAAATTTTTCCCCTAAAATTATCCTTGCTCATCGTAATTATTTAATTTGATGAATTGAGATTTCAATCTACTCATCAAGGACTTGACGATATTGCTATGATTATGAGGTAATCCAACATGCAAAGAATATTTACACCTACTATCCTAGTTGAACGACCAAAACCTACTTGAGACCTTGATAAAAGGAATAATGCCAGCTACTTGGGAATCATCAAAATAAATAATTATGCTATATGATTCATGGATAATAATAGATGATTGAATTGAATAAGTAAGTCAATATAATGTATATATTTATACTAAGTTATTTTTACAAATGTAGATAAAGGATCTACGTGAAGTCTACATACATTTATGAGAATAGTATATATTTTTATGTGAAAAAAGAAATAAAGATAACAAATATAATAAGTGAACTTCTATGTATATACGATATCATACACTAAATATTTAAATAAAAATTGTATTCTAGATCTCAAGTAGGAACTAGTAAAATTTACTAGTTAACAAAATTAATATATATTACATAAAAATCAAGCTAAAGATTATTTTCAAGAAAACAATAAAATATTAATTCAACTCAAGTTAAACCAACTTCAATTTTTCCAGAGATTAAATATAAAAGAAAAATCCAAGAGAATGCTTGGGGATCTGATTATTATTCCTGATGGGATTGGAGAGAATTGTAAAACCAACACTGAAATAATGCAGAGACATACTTCCAAACACCCAGAACCTCATCCTTAGGAGTTTCTAGATATCTTAAATGTTGGTTCCTTCTCAAGGGGTTCCGTTTAAGAACTATGAATAGTTCCAGGTCATGGTTGGGACGAACGTGGCAGTTTCAAGGTCATCCAGTTAGCATTCCTAAGGTAAAAAATAGATATTGTATTATTAATTTTGGGTGTTGAAGTGTGTAGGGGTTTTAATCCATTTGAAGCTACGTACTTACAGGTATTATATTTCTTATATCCGTTCTTAATTATGTTTACAGGTTGATCTTACAACCATTAGGTTTTGTATTGGAAGCTGTAAATCACCCATCATCATTATGAATAAATGTATTAGATTGTTTTATTAGTTTAGGATAGAGTCTCAGTTTAAATTCTTATAAGATTGTGATGAATTAGTTTTAAATCTTTTATAATGTATTAGGGTTAGACTAGGATTTAAAAACATTGAGTCCTTATCATCCTTTTTCCAAAACATAGTGTTATCCCTAAAGTTGAACCTAGACTACGGGATTCAAGCTTAAGGAAATCTTTGTTTGAAAATGTAAAAACCAAATGCAATCAAATTAAAAATACAAGCTGGTATCAAACCAGGGCTAATAGAACCTCACAGTACTAGAAGGCACTAGGATAGTATTACTTGTTTGTATAGTTTTCACAGTTTAGGAATGAAATCAATACATCACACAATTTACAATGAACAGAGCTGGTATATATCACAGATGGGTAAATATAGGTGTTCATAAGAAGATCAAAGCATGTGATAGGATGGTAAATCAATGAGGGCTGCAAGACAAACTGTAGAAACCATATAACACAAAATACAATACAGCATTCAAGAGTAAGGACTCTATGATCCTGAAAACATGAAGGAAACTGTTACGGTGTATAAATATATAAAGATAATTGTTTCTCTTGATAAGAATTATAGTAATGGAATATGAATGACCATATAATTAACAGAATTACCAAAGAAACAATTCATGCAATATAGAAACAAATCATCATCATACTTCATTCATAAACAGAACCTGTTTGAAGCTGCAAAATGTTCATGCTACACAGATGTGCTTACAATTGATCATGCATGAATCCCAAAACTGCCAACCTATCCCCTGCTTCTTCCTGAAAGGAAGAACTCTCTCCTCTTTGCTTTCGAGCCATTAGCTGGGAACTCTCCCTTTACATTAAACAATGCTAGAATTTATATCAATTACATCAACTAACAAGTTACAAGAAAAGAAATTATTTGGTCCTCTACCTCTTCGATGAGGTCTGCCACCTATCAAGTTAGTTGCTGAAATGATAATTCGCTGCCTGGAAATATTGAACTTTAACAGCCATCTAATATAAAAATAATTCTTTGTTTTTAGGTGTCTACCATCTGTATCATTATATGCTTAAATGCTACTGGAGGATATTGACCAAATCCCTAATAGTCTGAGGATGATTAACTCAAATCCTTGAAATCTGGAATCATTGGCAGCGCTGTCTTCAAATTCAAAATGCTCTGCCACCTATACATTGCTATCTGGAAATCTTATCCTTCTTCTATGCTGGCGTCCTCATCATTTTCACCCATTTGAATACATGAGAGGCGCTTTACCTTGCATACGACCAACACCTTGAACATGACCCTATCACAGTCAATGAAAATGCCCTTCAATCTAATTCACAATTGTGGGTTTCTTGTCTGCACAGAAATTGCCAGAAATACTGATAACATCCATGTCATGAAACTCATCCACGGCCCTCATACCCTGAACAGAGATCCCTTTATGAGAAAAAACTATTTTTGTTCTCTATGACTCAGTGAAGCAACCAAAGAGCATGGCATGAAAAGGATTTGAAAGAGAAGCAATCTTTTCACAATTGCAAACTACCTCCTCCTCGTCTATGCAAAATACAACATTATCTCCAATGGCAGTTGAAGTAAAACATTCCTCCAATTCTATTGTCTAAGGGTTCTTGACAAGGACAAGGATCAAAAAATAGTCACAGGTGAATATCCATCACCCATCGTAGCTTTAGGGCATTCCAATGCCCTGCCATTTCAAGGCATGAGTGACATATCATCAAATTCTTCTTCACATTCCTCATACCTCAGCAAGGATGAAAATACCATCTTTTCATGAACTCCACAAGCATGCTGGTGTGCAGATCGCAAACTACGCCATAGCAACTTAGTTTCAAATGATTGTCTGAATTCATGAACCTTCTTATTCTTTAGCAAAGAATCCCAGACAGCTTTTACTGATGGTGGCCTTCGTGCAGTGTCATCTGATTCATGGAAATTAGTATCACCAGTCACTCGTGCATGTCGAGTAGGAAGATTCATTCGTTCCAAATGAGCCATTATTTGACGCATGATAGGTACCGGTATGCGAGGAAAAAGTGTATCAAAATAGTACTAGCCTAGAAGTAAATCACAAACATAAACTCCCATTGTAGTCATCCTTCCATTTGATCCTGGAGAAAATTCCTCATCATCTTTAACATAAGGCTCAAACCAACCCCATAATGTCTTCAGATCTGTAACATAACATAGGTATAAGAAACCAATACATCTTATGTATGGAAAATCCTCATGTTTGAAAAGCCCATGCATTTGCTTCATTGTCAATTTCATATTAAAATACTTGTAAAGAAGAAAAAATGCTGTAGATGGACCCCTACAATTCCCTGTCATCCATGGTTCTACATGATCAAATTGATTATAGATCTCATCAATAACTTCATGGTAGGTCTTCAGCCTGTATAGTTCCTTGAAGTAATCTGAAGACATGATGTTCGTGCAGAGAACTTTTTAGAGCAAAGAATCAAATAGGATTCCCACGTGTTTGTACCTCCATAGTCTCCACTAATAAACTTCCCTCTCAAAATTATTCAACCCTTTTCATCATATGGAAATCTACCATGCATGGGTTCTCCATAAATGTCTTTTGCATCATCATTGTCATTGTCAAAGAGGTAAACATGATCACATGATTCAGGAAAACACTATGGTTGTGTGCATGTACATCCCAGTTGTGAGCTCTTTGTGTCAAAACCGAGTGAAGGGTCCAGCAGCCTCTCAATGATGTAGGTGAAATTCTACATGTATGTATCAAAGTTACGATCTTGACCCTCTTTATAAAGAGCAGAAATAGATGGATCCATTAAGTCTCCATCAATCGCACAAGGAACTAGCATTGCTTCTTTCCCAAAGCTCAAATCCTCATAGATGACAAAAGCTTTGATATACCATGATATTAATAAATAATAAACATTTTTCAATGAAATGCCATTTCGAAATTCTCAGAGATAACATCTGGCTCTGTCTGGGGATGGCATGCTCCCTGTGAGCTGCCAAGAACTTGCAAACCTGTGCCTCATCCATTGGGTTATACGGTCAACTCTTCAGTCAACCCCTGATTTTTTTTTGAAATCTGCCCCCTTTTATTCAAATAAAATAATTGTAAACCTGCTAAAAATCTAATCACCATGAAAACTGCAAAAAGTAAATGCTCATGAACGAGCTTATTTATCCACACATCTACTCTGCTCTTGGAGAAATCAAGCTGATCATGCGTAACTTGATTTCCAATGGAACCAAGTTAAGAATTGAAGTAGCAATTGAAATCCTGAAACATGCTTCTGTAAAATAAAGATTGAAGAATTTGCAGCCATCTTATCATGAATCTGAAACCCACATTTACAGCTGAACAAAACTAAATGGACGGAATTGATAAAAACCTCAAGATAGGCAGCCACGTGATCATAATAATTTAAAACCATATTTTGATCAGATATCCCTATTTCTTCTTGAAGGTAAGCAAGCTTCCTCTGGATAAACTCTGACCTCACTATCTCCATAAAACCATCTTCTTCACAATCATTTGAAAACCACTTTCTACTTTCTAAGATATGCAGATTTAATTCTTCATTCCAATTCACGCACCTAAAAATGCTTGGAACAACAGCAGTAATACTGTCATATTGAGAAGTCTTTTCTAACAACCAACTTTCATACTCTAACTCAAATGCTTTTAAAATCTTCTTCAAAAAATCAATTTTATCTTCCTCACTTGAAATGTTATCAGAATCTAAAAAAGAAGACAGCTCTTTGTTTAATTCATCAACAGAAGACATACTCATCCAGTCTCGAAAATCTTGAAGAAAAACATGATCTACCTCAACCCCGGTAGTCTTGGTACAGGAAGTAACTCGCTCAGTAACTGAATCTATCATTTTGAAACCAATGGATTCACCCGGTGAATAACTCTGTAGTCCAACTAATACCCTGCTCCAGTCCACCGTCAAGAGCTGGATCCGATCTTTGTCATTCTTTCCCGGGGAAGATATCCTTTCCTTTGTCTATCCCCGGCAACGGCGCCAGAAGATGTTATCCCTAAAGTTGAACCTAGACTACAGGATTCAAGCTTAAGGAAATCTTTCTTTGAAGATGTAAAAATCAAATGCAATCAAATTAGAAATACAAGCTGGTATCAAACCAGGGCTAATAGAACCTCACAGTACTAGAAGGCACTAGGCTAGTATTGTTTGTTTGTACAGTTTTCACAGTTTAGGAATGAAATCAAAACATCACACAATTTACAATGAACAGAGCTGGTATATATCACATATGGGTAAATACAGGTGTTCATAAGAAGATCAAAGCATGTTATAGGCTGGTAAATCAATGAGGGCTGCAAGACAAACTGTCGAAACCATATAACACAAAATACAATACGTCATTCAAGAGTAAGGATTCTATGATCCTGAAAACATGAAGTGAAACTGTTATGGTGTATAAATATATAAAGATAATTGTTTCTCTTGATAAGAATTATAGTAATGGAATATGAATGACCATATACTTAACAGAATTACCAGAGAAACAATTCATGCAATACAGAAACAAATCATCATCATACTTCATTCATAAACAGAACCTGTTTGAAGCTGCAAAATGTTCATGCTACACAGATGTGCTTACAATTGATCATGCATGACTCCCAAAACTGCCAACCTGTCCCCTGCTTCTTCCTGAAAGGAAGAACTCTCTCCGCTTTGCTTTCGAGCCCTTAGCTGGGACCTCTCCCTTTACATTAAACAATGCTAGAATTTATATCAATTACATCAACTAACAAGTTACAAGAAAAGAAATTATTTGGTCCTCTGCCTCTTCGATGAGGTCTGCCACCTATCAAGTTAGTTGCTGAAATGATAATTTGCTGCCTAGAAATATTGAACTTTAACAGCCATCTAATATAAAAATAATTCTTTGTTTTTAGGTGCCTGCCATCTGTATCATTATATGCTTAAATGCTGTTGGAGGATATTGACCAAATCCCTAATAGTCTGAGGATGATTAACTCAACTCCTTGAAATCTGGAATAATTGGCAGCGCTGTCTTCAAATTCAAAATGCTTTGCCACCTATACATTGCTATCTGGAAATCTGATCCTTTTTCTATGCTGGCGTCCTCATCGTTTTCACCCATTTGAATACACGAGAGGCGCTTTACCTTGCATACGACCAACACCTTGAACAGGACCCTATCGCAGTCAATGAAAATGACCTTCAATCCAGTTCACTGTTGTGGCTTTCTTGTCTATAGAGAAATTGCCAGAAATACTGATAACATCCATGTCATGAAACACATCCACGGCCCTCATACCCTGAACAGAGATCCCAGTATGAGAAAAAACTATTTTTGTTCTCTGTGACTCAGTGAAGCAACCGAAGAGCATGGCATGAAAAGCATTTGAAAGAGCAGCAATCTTTTCACAATTGCAAACTACCTCCTCCTCGTCTAAGAAAAATACAACATTATCTCCAATGGCATTTGAAGTAAAACATTCCTCCAATTCTATTGTCTAAGGGTTCTCGACAAGGACAAGGATAAAAAAATAGTCACAGGTGAATATCCATCACTCAGCGCAGCTTTAGGGAATTGCAATGCCCTTCCATTGCAAGGCATGAGTGACATATCATCAAATTCTTCTTCACGTTCCTCATACCTCAGCAAGGCTGAAAATACCATCTTTTCATGAACTTGAGAAGCATGCTGGTGTGCAGATCGCAAACTACGCCGTAGCAACTTAGTTTCAAATGATTTTCTGAATTCATGAACCTTCTTATTCTTTAGCAAAGCATCCCAGACAGCTTTTACTGATGGTGGCCTTCGTGCAATGTCATCTGATTCATGGCAATTAGTATCACCAGTTACTCCTGCATGTCGAGTAGGAAGATTCATTCGTTCCAAATGAGCCGTTATTTGACGCATGATAGGTACCGATATGCGAGGAAAAAGTGTATCAAAATAGTACTGGCCTAGAAGTAAATCACGAACATAAACTCCCATTGTGGTCATCCTTCCATTTGATCCTGGAGAAAATTCCTCATCATCTTTAACATAAGGCTCAAACCAACCCCATAATGTCTTCAGATCTGCAACATAACGCAAGTATAAGAAACCAATACATCTTATGTATGGAAAATCCTCATGTTTGAAAAGCCCATGCATTTGCCTCATTGTCAATGTCATAGTAAAATACTTGTAAAGAAGACGGAATGCTGTAGATGGACCCCTACAATTCCCTGTCATCCATGGTTCTACATGATCAACTTGATTATAGATCTCATCAATAACTTCATGGTAGGTATTCAGCCTGTATAGTTCCTTGAAGTAATCTGAAGATAGGATGTTCATGCAGAGAACTTTTTCGAGCAAAGAATCAAATAGGCTTCCCACGTGTTTGTACTTCCATAGTCTCCACTAATCAACTTCCCTCTCAAAATTATTCAACCCTTTTCATCATATGGAAATCCACCATGCATGGGTTCTCCATAAATGTCTTCTGCATCATTGTTGTCATTGTCAAAGAGGTAAACATGATCACATGATTCACGAAAACACTGTGGTTGTGTGGATGTACATCCCAGTTGTGAGCTCTTTGTGTCAAAACCGAGTGAAGGGTCCAGCAGCCTCTCAATGATGTAGGTGAAATTATGCATGTATGTATCAAAGTTACGATCTTGACCCTCTTTATAGAGAGTAGAAATAGATGGATCCATTAAGTCTCCATCAATTGCACAAGGAACTGGCATTGCTTCTTTACCAAAGCTCAAATCCTCACAGATGAAAAAAGCTTTGATATACCATGATATTAATAAATAATAAACTTTTTTCAATGAAATGCCATTTGGACATTCTCAGAGATAACACATAGTAAATAGAATTAAATCTGTACATAATATCATATAAACCTAGCAACAATAACAAATAGTTATGTACACATTCTATCGATATGGGAATGAGTTTTTCCCAAGAATGTATTCGCTCTAGCCAAGCAAATTTAGTGTTGGAGATCTGACAGTAAAACCTAATTTTGTAAATACAACATCTAAACAAATCAATACATAGAGATTAAACCTATATTTACAAATACAACTATTAGAATAAACATTACAAAACATCCATGAAGGATCTCAATCACAGCCAGGTGTTTAACTAAGCATATATAGAGACGTGAATCCTTTGAACATAACAAATAAATAAACTATCCATTAAAGTAATAAATTACAGACTAACGATAACATAGAGTTGTGAACTAGGGGTCGAATCCCTGAGAGAATAAGGCCACATATATCAACGTTCTAGAACCACTATCTTATCACATAAAGCATCCATAGCATTAGATGAAATCCTACTAAAATCATTAAAATAATTAAATAAAATATATCATCATTCGGTTAAGTAAACCAAGGTCTCACGCTACCACCTAATCATCGAATCCTAGAAGTGTTGGTTGAAGCCATACATAAACCAAGATAACCCAACAGTATTCACATTCCATAAAGCATTGGCTAGGAATCCTACTCTTAATTTTTAAATGAAATAAACTAAAATAACAAAACTAATAAATCAACCTTTGAAACCCCGAGGGTCACGTTTCCAACCCTCGGTAGAAGGAAGGGCCACACTTTTAGCGTTGAAATTATAACCATTTCCAAATCGCATTAAGAATTAAATGAAGAATAGATCTAGGTCTTTCCCCTTTACTTCTATAGAGAAGTGAAACACACATTTGAAAATAACAAATTTAAATTAACAGTCAAGATTCTACGAAGTTAGAACCAATCCACATTTACATTTGATAAAACTTACAGTGTGAGCATAGACCCCAATTATTCACACCCATATAGTAATTACAAACATTATTACACATAGTTCCATTGTTGTAAATGATACTGTGAATGTAGAAACCCTCTATTACTCCAGAAATAAAGTGCTTCCAACAAAATGCTTGGCCAAAAAATATTAAATAATAAAACCACATTTTCTAGACACGGTCTTGAATACACATAGCTCCAACTTAAATGCAGAGAATTATATAGAGCCAACACATCAAAACATAAAAAATAAAACCCACAAGTTACAACTTTTTTTTATCATTTAACAAAATTTAAAACCATTTACAGAGTATACATTATCTCCATTAAAAACTTACACAGACTTTAAACCAAAATACAATTTTTTTCCTAAATTAAATCAACGCAACATATAGGAACATAGAACAACATTCAACCATGAAAATCCAAACATAGTTTCTCATTAAAAAAAGAAAATTCACCACAGTAACAATCAAGTTTACATTCTCAACAATTTCCTGGACATGCTGATAAAGAACCCCCAAACCCCATGAAATGTCTAATCTTCACTTCATTGACAAACAATGGCATTTTAGAATGGAGATACATGACAAACTACTAATAGAGAACCCACAAATCCTTTCAAAAACCATAATGACCAATTAGATGGATAAGGGTCCCTGCATATGGGCTTACCAGGTGGTGACTTGATAGCTTATTCCCTACCCACACTCATATGTTACTCAACCACCGAACCTACCACAAAAACCATCCAAAAAATAGAATATGTCTCAGAAAAATAATGAACCAGTGAATGATTGTAATCTACAGGAAGAGAACTTATCTTAGCTCTTCTAAAAATGAGCTTGCAACTCCATGTCCACACATTTCCTCTACTAGCAAAAGCCCTAGCGAGGGGGCTCTCTCCCATCCTAAAGTTCACCATGCAAATGAGAGGAATCAAAACCCTAGTTTTGTGTTTAAGCATGTTCCAACATGGAGGAATCCACACATCCATCACATGGCTCATCTTAAATGTGACAACTACCCTCCAATATATATTAGATTTTTATCCCTTTCCTATAAGTTATGCCTTGTTCATTATTGGTTTTTTTTACACCAAGACCTTAAACCCTTAGTGTTTAGGGTTTGTAACCTTTTTTTGTGCTAGGTATTGTCCCCTCTTTAGTGCACATTTGCAGCATAGGCTCATCAAGAGAATGCCTGCGAAAAAATGAATACTACACACATTATTTCATAAGAACTAATTAATCCCAAGTCGTAGGAGTTTCCTTACCTTTCCGTTTGAGTCATTAGGAAAATCCAGCCACTCCTACCCCTCTAAAAGTATAGGTAAGTTAGCCACATAAGTTTATTAAAACAAGACTAGGTTACCTATTTAAAATATACCTTTCAAACTGGTATGAAACAATAAATGGTATAAAGATACAAAACATTAGTATACAAATAAACGACATAAATATACAAGAACATCAATATATAAATGAACGACAATAAACATCATTGCAATTATAAAACAAGAAAATAACCTATGATAAGAAAACCAAAACATGAACATAGGTATTGTGTCCTATTAAGTTTTTACAATACTGAAGATTAGTATAGATGTCCCTCTAATCTTAGTAGTTTGAATGACCTTACATATTTTTGTTTTTGTTTTTAGGGACATTACATCCATATAATAGTAATGATGGTTAATGGGCATTTAGGGAGGACAATAATATATAGAGAAAGTGCATGATAAAAGAATGCATATGCCATTCTCACTTTAGTTTCACTTTAAATGCTTTTTATATTTAGCAGTTCAATTTTGTTGAGAGATTGTTTGAGTTAGTAGTTGCATGGACAATTAGTTAGAGTGCTTGACATGTGAAAATTTTCTAAGATTAGATGGGGCACAAATCCCTAGAAGGGAGATGCATGCAGGTAGAGTTTCACTCTCGCTTAGTGGGTGCACCTTCCTAGGACCAGTTATTTCATGCAGGTTGAGGGAATTAAGGTTTGAGGAAAGTCTTGAAGAATTTATCAATGTATCAACTCTTATAGTATCCTTGATTTTTCACATAGGTGGATGGACAAGATATGATAAAGTTATGAGAAAGGAAGTCACCTCCTCGCCAATTACAGTAATGTTGGGAATTGGGATGTGTCTACAAAGCACATTCTAGTGTAATTTGTGATCTTCCATAGAACATAAGTATCAAAACTACATAACATAACAACTGTAATAGTCTATATCTTCCCATGCGTTGGCATACCAATATGTCCATAGAAAGCAATCGACAAGTTATTTTTTTTGTGAGAAACTATCAAAACTTTACCTTTTTATGAAATTAGATTTATGAACTAATTTATGAACTAGTGCCATGCTCACTTTAGTTTCACTTTAAATGTTTTTTATATTTGGTAGTTCAATTTTGTTTTGAGATTGTTTGATTTAGTAGTTCCATGGAAAATTAGTTAGAGTGATTCACATGTGAAAATTTTCTAAGATTAGATAGGGCATAGATCCCTAGAAGGGAGATGCATGTAGGTATACTTTGACTCTCCTTTAGTGGGTGCACCTTCCTAGGACTAGTTATTTCATGTAGGTTGGGGGAATTAAGGTTTGAGGAAAGCCTTGAAGAATCTATCAATGTATCAGTGCTTATAATATCCTTCATTTTCTACATAGGTGTATGGATAAAATATGATAAAGGTATGAGAAACGAAGTCACCTCCTCATCAATTATAGGAATGTTGGGAATTGGGATGTGTCTACAAAGAACATTCTAGTGTAATGTGTGAACTTCCATAGACCATAAGTCTCACAACTACATAACATATAAATTGTAATAGTCTAGATGTTCCCGTGCATTGGCATACCAATATGTCCATAGAAAACAATCGACAAGTTATTTTTATTGTGAGAAACCATCAAAATTATGTCGTTTTATGAAATTATATTTTTTAACTAATTTATGAACTGGTTCCACTTAAATTTTCTTCCAATGTTTTAAGTGTCACATCTTATGAATATGTTGGTTCTCCAAACAGACAATTTATTGACAAATACTAATTTTTTGATTTTTGCCTTCTAGGAATTTTGTCTACTTCTAGACAAATATATTAATTATAGTGATAAAGATTTCCATTTGATCTTGAATCAACCATCACATTCCATATCATCGTTGCATAAATAGGAAATAAAACAATCTATTAGTCATTCAAAATTCAAACTTCATTATGAGCCTCAAAAGCATAAACCCAAATGCATATAGCTATACACCTTAGTTTGATTTTAGAAATCAACACAAGGAGCTACAATATATATTTGAAAATTTCAAATGTCCTTCCCATAAGCAAATTCATAATCTAAAATATACCTCAAATCATCCTATCTAGAAAACCAAAAATATGGAATAGATGAATAAAAAATGTTTGTGAGTGACATATTGAGAAGATGCATAATGCCCTTCATAACTAATCGTATGTTGGAAGAAGCACACTTACAATAACTGGTGGATAATTTTAAGCACCAATCACTTATAGTAAATGACTCCATGCAGTTGTTTGGTTTCCCACCTTGCCCGAGGATTGCTCAAAGGTTTTTTAAGCATATGAAAACTTTACAAGATACTACAAGTTCCATTTCCATGGATTCCCATTATTTAGCTTATAACTTTTATTCATATGCATGCAATCATGTAACTTCATATCTTATCCTTATTTTATATGCTAGTTTGAAATGGTTACTTTATTGGCATTATGTGATATATATGTTGTATTGAATTCACTAGAAGTGTTTCATAGTTTCTTCAATTCTGTCTTACGAAGTGTTATACATAGTAAATTTATTGTTTACAACTAAAATACCTTATCCTTATTGTATATGCTGGTTTGAATGTTGTTAATTTATTAGGATTATCTGATATATATGTTGTATTGCAGTCACTGGAAATGTTTCATAGTTTCTTCACTTCTGTCTTACAGAGTGTGATACACAACATCGATATTTTTTATAGCTAAAATATCTTATCCTTATTTTATATGATGGTTTGAAAGTGATTACTTGATTGGAATTATCTTATATATATGTTGTATTGCAGTCACTAGAATTGTTTCATAGTTTCTTCACTTTTGTCTTGCAGAGTGTTATAAATAGCATAGATATTTTTTACAACTAAAATTCTTACCAAAGTGTTGAATCAAGTTGTTTGTGATAACAATAGATTTTTTGGTTTTGTCCATTTATAATTTTATTGCATGTACAAGAATGAAATTTATCCAATTTTGACCTTTCTTATGAGGTGATGATAAAAAATATTGTTATTGTATGAAATAGATATGGAATATATACCTTGAGAGAGAAGATAAAAGTTTGACCCTTGGTTTTGTGGGAAAAGGGGTTGTTTCCCCACCTTGATTGTACACTGTTTTATGACCACTCTTGTTGAACTTTGACCTTGTGTTGAACCTTGTTGGTCCTTGTTCTTGTTCCTCCCTCTTCTAGTGTGCTACCTTGACTGTTTTGTCATGATGAAATACCTTTATTTTTATGTACTCCTGTTCATCCTCATTGAAGATACTACTATGTATGGTAGAGTACCACAATATAATGGACATGCTAGAGTGTGGGCTGAGGCTGCATATGCACATTTGAAATGAGCTTCTATTTTCTTGACGTATGAATGTACTAAAGGACATTCATTTCTTGCAGCAATGGGATTAAAAGTTCATCCTCATTTCTAGATTGTTTTGATTAATACCTTGTGGTTTGTATTTGTCCAACTCCTCCCTACAACTACCTATATCTTTCTCTCTCAGGTATGTCCATCGTTTAGTTAGTGACTTGTCTCCTAAAAGACAAAGTATGATCATAATATATAACTGAGTATATAAAGGAAAGTCTAAACCACATTGTTTTATCCTTTCTATATGCTAGTTTAACTTGGTAATTAATTTATTGCTACTGTTGTTATTTATTGTTCTTGGATGCATTAACTTTAACAAAGGGAGCTTTGGGAGTGCTAAGTTGAAAGAAATGAAAACTATGTTATATATGTTGCCACATTGTTTTCTCCTTTACGTATTCTAGTTTAAATTAATGAACAAGTTCATTAATTTATTAAGGTACTGATGTTATTTATTGTCCTTGGATGCTTCAACTTTAACAAAGGGACATTTGGGAGTGTTAAGTTGAAAGAAATTAAAATTATGTTATATATGTTGTATTGCAGTCACAAAAGTGTTTCATAGTTTGGACCTTCCTTATACAATGATGATAAAACTTATTGTTATTGTATGGAACAACTATGGACTATATACCTTAAGAGAGAAGATAAAATTTAAACCCTTGGTCTTGTGGGTAAAAGGGTTGTTTCCCCACCCTGATTGTACACCTTGGTATTGTGGGTAAAAGAGATATTTGCTTACCTAGATGGTAAAAATTTGTCTTGTGGGTGAAAGGGTTGTATTACCAGTTTGTTATGACCACTCTTGTTGATTTTTTATCTTGTCTTGAACCTTGTTGGTCCTTATGCTAGCTGTTTAGACTAAGCTATGAAATTTTTTGGGCTACTAAGCTGGGGTTTGACCTTTCCTGAGTCTGCTAGACTGAACCATGACTGTTCCTTGGGATTCCTTGAATTGATGTGTGGTCTACTAACTATTCTGAGGTATTTTCTATGAGTGTGTTTTTCTTCATGGCTACCATGACCTTTGAGGTTTCTAGTATTGAGTTGTGACTTTGTGGGATGACTTGGATCGATCTGTGATGTTATGTGATGCCTTGGAAAGAACCTATGTTTTGACGTGAACTATGTTAGGACAAACCAATGATATATTTGGGTTGTTTGGATAGAACCATGACTGTTGTGGGCTATTTGGATAGAGTCATGGACCTTGTGAGTTGATTGGACTAAGCCGTGACCTTTTTTGCACTGCTAAGATGGGTTGTGACCTCTGTTGAGTTTGCTTGACCGAACCATGACTATTCCTTAGGATTCCTTGACTCGATCTATGGTATGTTGACTATTCTAAGGTATTTTGTGTGAGTGTGTTGTCGTTGGTGCCTACCATGACCTTTTAGGTTGGTAGTATTGATTCGTGACCTTGTGCATTTGCTGGGACTGATCTATGACCTTGTGGGATTCCTTGGATTGCGTCGTTGCCTCCCCTAGGAAAAAACCATTGTATTTGTGGGTTGTTTGGATATAACCATGACCTTTATAGGTTGTTTGGACAAATCCATGATGTGTGTGAGTTGTTTGGACTAAGTAGTGACCTTCTTTGGGATGCTAAGGTGTGTTGTGACCTTTACTGAGTCTACTAGACTAAACCATGACTGTTCCTTGGTATTCCTTGAATCAAGATGCGGTCTTTTGACTGTTTTGAGGTATTTTATGTGACTATGTTGTTGTTGGTTACTTCCATGAACTTTACTAGGGTTTTTGTGCTCTTATTTAATCCCGTTGCAACATATCGATCATGTTTAGACTTTATAGAGATTTCTTGTTCCCCTTTTCATCCTCCTTAAGGATACTACTATGTATGGAAATGTGTTGCAGTTTGATGGACGTGCTAGAGTGTGGGTTAAGGCCACCTATAGACAATTGAAAGGAACTTCTATTTTCTTGATGTATGATTGTCCTAAAACAGTGTCATTTATTGCAGTAATGGGATTGAAATTTCATCCTCATTTCTAGATTGTTTTGATTAATACCTTCAGGTTTGTATTTTTTTCACTCTTCCCTACAACTATCTATCTATACCTCTCTCATATATGTCTATTGTTTCGTTAGTGACTTGTCTCATAATAATATATATGAGTATATAAAGGAAGGTATAAACCATATTGTTTTCTTGTTTTTGTCCATTTTTAATTTTATTGCATCTACTTGACTAATTCTGTTATACAGCTATGGCACTCTGTATCCAATAGCCATGTAGATTAAATTACTAATTTCATATTAGAAATTGTTTTTTTTTGTTTAAATAGTGGAATTCCAAGTGGGAATTTTTGACAAAGTTGAATAGTTGTGGGATATTCACTAGTTCTCTTTCCAGGTATAAATGATGGTGGGATTGGAATAGTCTATCTTTAATTTATTTTTTATTTTCTTTATATATCAATATGAACATGGCTTCATGCCTTAATTGTAGGTTAGTGATTGTTTAAGTCATCTATGAATAAAATGATCATATAAGTATATATACTTCTTGTCAACAAGAAAACTCAAAGGGATTGTTGCTAATATTTCATCTCATTTCATTTCCATTTATCTAGTGGATAAGAGTACTTAGAGTTGATTCCCATTCTTCTTGTTGTGAAATGTGAAATATACTAATTCAAGTTTTGGTCCTTTTGAAGTTAAGACGGACATCCAAATTTGATTGAAACAATCTGAAGGTTATGTAATATATTCATGGAACTTGAGAGAAGCATGCACTTTTGTTCAATTTATAGGGAATGGTGGCTTTGCCTACATTGGAGGAAAATGAGTTCGGGACACCATTTTCTCATCCTGTGCTTCTATATAAACTAAAATCCTCCTTTCCATGGAATCATCCGCCATTATATTCAAGTTACTTATGAAGATTTAGTCAAATTCAGATATCTTGGCATGACTTTAGATGACTCAATAGATATTTTAATAATGGATGCATGCTTTTCATTCCTATATATCTATAATGGCTTAATTGCAATCAACACCTCACCTAGTGTTAAATAAGGACATGCATGAGAATAACCTATAAATTTATGGTATTTTTCATTTTCCATCATTCAAGCATCCAAATAATGATTTCCAAGTTACTATAGATCCATAATGGCTTACCTTGTGCTAGTCCTTCAAATATATTTTTTCACTTAATAAATGCAGTTAAAGGACTTGAATACTAGCAAGGTAAACCATTATGGATCTATAGTAACTTGGTAATCATTATTTTGTATGCTTGAATGATGCAAAATTTGTTTGTATCATCATTGTGAGGAAATAACAACTTCTTAAAGGCTGTTAGCTCACTAGTAGATCACCAGGATAATTATAGGCAACAAGTTGGTGGTTTGATTCCTCCATGCCCTATCATAAATTTGTGACTAAGGAAATCACTAAATTAACATATAAAAATATTAGTATCTAATTTACAATATCTTATAGTATGCCTAACATTTAGTTTTATTTAGATTAGGAATTAATATGTTATCATATATTAGTTTTTTTATTCATATATTTGGTCATTAATTCACTAGTGGAAAATGAGACATTAGTGACCATGAGACCAAAACTTTTGGTCAGCACAGTTTTTTTCAAGGGATAAATGAACAAAACTGATAAATTTAATTGAGGTAACTAAAAAAGACCAATTTTGGTCTTGTGAAAAAACTAAACTGAAAAAGACCAAGATAAATAACCAAATTTGGTCACGGGGTATCTAGACGAAAAATGACCACATAATAATTGGTCATTATTTGCGTATTTTTAGTTGTGTCACTCCAGCAATGGAAAATTACAAATTTGACAATGAATTTGTATAACTTACTAAATTCTAACATGACGTATGGATTTAGAGGGGTCTTCGATTCCATCTGTCGTGTTAGAATTAAGCAAATTCTAGACCCCCTAATGTGTCACAACTTAGTTATTGACACCAATTTAACTATCATGATAAGAAACACTTGTTACACTACTAAACTAGGAGTGGTTTTGAAACAACTTTTTAAGAAAATAATTTAATTAGGTCTCTATTCTACCCATTTTTTTCTTTTTCTTTTCCTTTTCATTTAATTATTTTTTTATGTTTTTGTCTCAAGAAGAAAGTTATGGTGGCAAGGTGAAGCAAAATTGGGGGTGATAACATTTTGGGTTTCAATAAAAACTTACTTTTCATTTCACTGGAAATTAGATGGGTTTTACAAAGCAAGTTATTGAAAATGGTTTAGGTTCATAAAATTCTAGATTCAGGGATTGTTTGCAATCAAGATTGAGGCAAGTAATTATTGTAACATATCCCATTTAGCAAGTGTTTAATTTAATATATCAAACAGTTGCCTTAGTAATCCCATTGAAGACTATGTTTTCATATTCACGCTTTTTGGGAACTTAGGGCTTGTGGTTTCTTTTCTTATTTCTATATTCCTTTGTTGGTGGATGAGTGTTACATTGCCAATAAGGTACACAATTTTACTCGATTTTCAATATCAAACCCCATTATATTTTGATAATAATTTCAAAGTAGAAACAAGTGAGAAAGATATATTCAATACTAAAATTATATTACTTGTTAAAAACAAGACCGCAGAGAAATTAAAAATATACAATTAAATATATAAACAAGATCCAAAACACATTAAACACATTACAGAGAGACACAGATATAAAATGGTTCACTCAAACAATGGGCTACGTCCAAAAAAAAATTTCCAGTCCTTTTATTACCGTCCAGAAAGATGAAGGGATACAACCTGTAGCAATACCGTCGCACTTCCTCCTCATGCTCTCATAGTCTCTCTCACACAATCAAAGAGATTGTTTACAATACTACAATATACAATACCATACACAACTGTATTACAATTCTTTTCTTTTATAGGGGAAATACCATGGAAAAATACTACGGATAACCCTATACCATGGGTCTGCAAAACTATTGTCCAACAAATATCCCCAAAAAAATTGTACTCTACAATCGTTCCCTGAACCCTAAGGTTAAGGAATGAGTGTACAGTACACCTAGGGTACAAACATGAATGAATAACATCTATGAATATGGAATATGAGTCTCCACAACCAAAACTCTCCCACTTCGACACCGATCACAGCAACTCCACCGCTGTTGCACTTGCTGGACTATGCTTTGGACCTTGGACTTGGATAATTTCTTATTTTCAACTTCATGCTTGAAGGCCAACAAAATATGAGCAAGAACTCAGTTTCTCTCTGGTTAATTCATTTGTCAACATGTTTGTAGGATTCTATCTAGTATGTGTCTTTTCTATTTTTAACGGTTCTTCATCTAGAACAGATCTTATGAACTGGTAGTTGAGCTATATATTTTTAGTCTTTGAATGAAAGTTTGAGCTCTTTGCAAGATGAATGGAACTCTGGATATCATTCTACAACCTGCTATTCTCCTTCTTCTTACCCAATTCTTCCATGAGCCTATGGAACCAAATCATATCCTTACTAGACTCTGTAGCAACAACATACTCTGCTTTCATTGTTGAAAGTGCAACAACCTACTGCAGTTTTGAAATCCATAGTAAACACATACCATATGGTGCTCCTCCCGCTGTCTTTATCACCAGCAATATCTGCATCAACATATCCCTATAGTACAATGTATCAACCTCCAAAACATAATTCATGAGAAGTGGTTCCTCTCAAATACTTGAGAAACCACTGTATTGCTTTCCAATGCTCTTTACCTAGATTATTGATATACCTTCTTACATATCCTACTACATGTGCAATATATGGTCTTGTGCACACCATGGCATACATCAAGCTTCCAATTGCTGATGAAGAGGGAATCCTAGACATGTAATCCATCTCTTCCTATGTCTCTCGACACATCTCCTTACTTAGTTTGAAATGCCTGGCTAAAGTTGTAGTAACTGATTTTTCATTCTGCATTCTAAACCTATGCAACACATTTTCTATGTACTCACGTTGAGGCAACATCAATTTCTGATTTTTCCTATCTATTGTTATTCTCATACCAAGGACTTTCTTTGCAGCACCGAATTCCTTCATCGTAGATGATTTAGCTAGATTTATTTTGAGCACATTTACATCCTGCATGTTAGACCCAGGAACAAGCATGTCTTCCACATATAACAACAACATAATATATATTCCGTTATCTAGCCTCTTGAAATAAAAAAATTGGTCAGAATGACATCTATCATAACTTTGTTCTATCATAAACTTATCAAATTTTAAATACCACTACCTTGGAGCTTGATTCAGGCCATACAAGCTCTTCTTCAAACTCCAAAACAAAGTCTCCTTCCCTTTAACCTCATATCATTGTGGTTGCTGTATATAAATATCTTCCTCTAAATCCCCATGGAGAAAGGTTGATTTTACATCTAATTGTTCAAGATGCAAATCTTGTACTGCCACTAGACATAAAACAGTTCTAATGGAATTCATTTTAAAAGAAGGAGAAAATATTTCATCAAATTCTATACCTTGATTTTGTGCAAATCCCTTTACAACAACTCTAGCCTTGTACCACTTCTTTCCTCGATCTTCTTCCTTCAAGCTATAAACCCATTTATTTTGCAATTTCCTTTTTAATGCAAGAAACTTAACAAAACACCAAGTCTAGTTCATTACCAATGAGTCCATCTCCTCATCCCTGCCTTGCTCCCACTTGTTTATAGTTTCTACCTCCATTGCTTCTTCATAACATTCTGGTTCACCGGAATCAATCATCAATAAATAATACAGTGAAGGAGAAAATTGTTCAGGGGGTCTACTTAACATGGTATATTTTCATACATTGGCAGGATTTCTAGTACCTGTTGGTGATCTTGATTTTTTGGTGCCTTTGGAACATCATTTTCTTTGATTTCATCAAGCACTGTGTACTCTATGTTTTCATTTTCCACTTTCTTTCCCTGCAACTGATCTTTGTACATAATCTTTTCATTGAATACTACATCTCTACTCCTAATGATTTTATGATTTTCAAAATCCCATAAGTGACACGGGGGCTTCACTTGTTGACCAATATCCTATCACGTTAGTTCATATTGTGGGTTTTAAAATTATCAAAAATTGAACCAATATATTGCAGGTATTGGGGGGTGGGTGAGGGGTTTAAGGTGGGGGTGGTTAGGGTGGTTTATAAATATTGAGGTATAAAAAGGGGTGGGGAGGAGGTTTTAAGTATTGGGAGGGGGTTTCAACAAAAATAGTTTGGATCAATATCTCTGGAAATTAAGGGTATTATTTAATATCCCATGATCGCACGTGCTATGTGAGAGGTTCACTAAGTGAAGTCCTTGTGATAAGTGATAACCAAAATCATCAACCCCGTATCCAATAAAGGTATATTTCTTGGATTTAGCTTCAATATTTGTTCTATCATCTTTATAAATATGGAAAAATTATTCACAACCAAAAGTTCTCAGAAATGAGTATTTTACATGTTTACCTATCCATGCCTCCTCTAGAATCCCACCATCCAAAATGCTTGAGGCCCCATGTTTATCAAAAAAACAGTATTTTTTACAACATAAACCCAAAACAGTAAGGGAAACCATGCACGCAATCTCATACACCTTGCATGATCCATGATCATTATGTTCATCCTTTTGGACACACCATTTTCTTGTGGTGTTCCAAGGACTGTCTTCTCTCTGTGAATCCCATTGTGGGAACAATAACTGTCAAACTCCTTGTTGTAGTGTTAAACTCCATTATTAGATATGAGACATTTCAACCTTTTTCTTGTCTCATTTGTAGCCAAAGATTTCCACTTCTTTATAGTATCAAACACATCAGATTTCTATCTAATGCAATGAACCAAGTTTTTCTAGTTGCATCATCACTAAAAGTAACATAATAATGAGATCCACCAAGAGATTTTACTTGAGTTGGTCTCCATATATCCATATGGAAAAGCTCTAACTTTTCACTCTTCTTTTGTTTCCAAACTCTAAGAAATCTAACTCTCTTTTGTTTTCCATAAGCACAGTTCTCACAGAATTCCAAACTTACCTGCTTCAGATCTGGAATCGGTTTCGTTGAGTGGAGAAAAAACATTTGTATTGTACACTCGTTCCATGAACCCCAAGGTTTGGGAACGAGTGTATAGTACACATGGGGTACAAACAGGACTGAATAACATCTCTGAATATGGAATATGAGTCTCCATAACCAAAAATCTCACACTTTGAGACCGATCATAGCAACACCAACGTTGTTGCACTTGCTAGACTATGATCTGGATCTTGGACTTGGATAATTTCTTATTTTCACCTTCATGCTTGAAATCCAACACAAACCGAGCAGGAACTCAGTTTCTCTCTGGTTATTCCATTTGTCAACATGTTTGCAGGATTCTAGCTAGTATGCATCTTTTCCATTTTTAACAGTTCTTCATCTAGAATAGATCTTATGAAGTGGTATTTGAGCTATATTTGTCTAGTCTTCAAATGAAAGGTTGAGTTATTTGAAAGATGAATGGAACTTTGGCTGTCACTGTACAACCTGATATTCTCCTACTTCTACCCAATTCTTGCATGAACCTATGCCACCAAATCATCTCCTTATAGGCCTCTATAGCAACAACATACTCTGCTTTCGTTGTTGAAAGTTCAACAACTTGTTGTAGTTTTGAAATCCAACTTACCGCTATGCAACCCATAGTAAACACATACCCTGTGGTGCTCCTCATCCTGTCTTTATCACCAGCCATATCTGCATCAACATATCCCTATAGTACAATGTTTGAACCTCCAAAACATAATGCATGAGAAGTGGTACCTCTCAAATATCTAAGAATCCATTGTACTGCCTTCCAATGCTCTTTACCTAGATTATTCATATACCTACTCACATGTCCCACTACATGTGAAATATATGGTCTTATGTACACAATAGCATACGTCAAGCCTCCGACTGCTGATGAAGAGGGAATCTTAGACATGTAATCTAACTCCTGCTGTGTCTCTTGAAACATCTCATTACTTAGTTTGAAATGTTTGGCTAAAGTTGTACTAACTGGTTTTGCATTCTAAATTCTAAACCTCTGCAACACCTTTTCTATGTAGTCACATTGAGGCAACATCAATTTCTAATTTTTCTCCTCTCTTGTTATTCCCATACCAAGGACTTGATTTACAGCACCGAAATCCTTCATCATAGATGATTTAGCTAGATTTCTTTTGAGCACATTTATCTCCCGCATGTTAGACCTAGGAACAAGCATGTCATCCACATACAATAACAACATAATATATATTCCATTATCTAGCCTCTTGAAATAAACACAGTGGTTAGAATGACATCTATCATAACCTTGTTCTATCATAAACTTATCAAATTTTAAATACCACTACCTCGAAGCTTTCTTCAGGCCATAAAATCTATTATTAAACCTGCAAACCAAAGTCTCCTTCCCTTTAACCTCATACCCTTGTCGTTGCTGCATATAAATCTCTTCCTCTAAATCCCCATGGAGAAATGTTGTTTTTACATCTAATTGTTCAAGATGCAAATATTCTACCATCACTAGACTTAATATAGTTCTAATTGAAGTCATTTTAAAAGCAAGATAAAATATTTCATCAAAATCTATACCTTTCCTTTGTGCAAACCCCTTTACAAGAACTATAGCCTTGCACCACTTTTTGCCTCCATCTTCTTCCTTCAACCTATAAACCAATTTATTCTGCAATGCACTTTTTTATGCATGAAACTTAACAAAATACCAAGTCTAGTTTCTTACCAATGACTCCATCTCCTCATCCATGCCTTGCTCCCACTTCCTTCTAGTTTCTACCTCCATTGCTTCTTCATAACATTGTGGTTCACCAGAATCAGTCATCAATAAATAATACACTGAAGGAGAAAATCGTTTAGGGGGTCTACTTAACATGGTATATTTTCATACATTTGTAGGAGTTCTAGTATATGTTGGTGCTATTGATTATCTGGTGCCTTTGGAAATTCATTTTCTTTGATTTCATCAAGCATTGTGTACTCTATGTTTTCATTTTCCACTTTCTTTCCCTACAACTGATCTTTGTAAATAACCTTTTCATTGAATACTACATCTCTACTCCTAATGATGTTGTGATTTTCAAAATACCATAAGCGATAACCAAAATCATCAACCTCGTATCCAATAAAGTTACATTTCTTGTATTTAGCTTCAAGCTTTGTTCTATCATCTTTATCAATATGGACAAATGCTTAACAACCAAAAGTTATCATAAATGAGTATTTTACATGTTTAGCTATCCATGCCTCCTCTGAAATCCCACCACCCAAATCACTTGAAGCCCAATGTTTATCAAATAACCAACAGTGTTTACAGCATCAACCCAAAATAGTAACAGAAACCCTGCATGCAATCTCATACACCTTGCATGCTCCATGATCGTTATGTTCATCCTTTTAGACACACCATTTTCTTATGGTGTTCATGGGATTGTTTTCTCTGTCTGAATCCCATTGTGTGAACAATAACTGTCAAACTCCTTGTTTCCATGTTCACCTCCATTACCAAATCTGAGACATTTCAACCTTTTTCCTATATCATTCTCAGCCAAATCTTTCCACTTTTTAAAAGTATCAAACACATCAGATTTCTATCTAATGCAATGACCCCAAGTTTTTCTAGTTGCATCATTAATAAAAGTAACATAATAATGAGATCCACTAAGATATTGCACCTAAGTTTGTCCCCATACATCTGTATGGTTAAGCTATAAATTTTCACTCTTGTTTTGTTTCCCAACTCTGAGAAATCTAACTCTCTTTTGTTTTCCATAAACACAGTTCTCACAGATTTCCAAACTTACCTACTTCAGATCTTGAATCAGTTTCCTTCAGTGGAGAAAAGAATTGTTTACTGTACACTCATTCCCTAAACCCCAAGGTTGGGGAACAAGTGTATAGTGCACCTAGGGTACAACCACAATTGAATAACATCTCTGAATCTGGAAGATGAGTGTCCACAACCAAAAATCTCCCACTTGCAGACCGATCACAACAACTCCACTGCTGTTGCACTTGATGGACTATGCTTTGGACCTTGGACTTGGATAATTTCTTATTTTCACCTTCATGCTTAAAGGCCAACAAAAACCAAGCAGGAACTTAGTTTCTCTATAGTTACTATGTTTGTCAACATGTTTGTAGGATTCTAGCTAGTATGTATCTTTTCCATTTTTAACTGTTCTTCATCTAGAATAGATCTTATGAAGTGGTACTTGAGCTATATATTTTTATTCTTCAAATGAAAGGTTGAGTTATTTGCAAGATAAATGGAACTCTATTTGTCACTATACAACCTGTTATTCTCCTACTTCTTACCCACTTCTTCCATGAACCTATGCAACCAAATAATCTCCTTACTAACCTATGTAGCAACAACATACTCTGATTTCGTTGTTAAAACTGAAACAACCTGTTGCATTTTTGAAATCCAACTTACCGTTGTTCCACGCATAGTAAACACATACCCTGTGGTGCTCCTCCTGTTGTCTTTATCACTAGCCATATCTGGATCAACATATCCCTATAGTGCAATGTATGAACCTCCAAAACATAATGCATGAGAAGTGGTAACTCTCAAATACCTGAGAATCCACTATACTGATTTCCAATGCTCTTTACCTGGATTATTCATATACCTACTCACATATCCCACTACATGTGCAATATATGGTCTTCTGCACACCATCGCATACATCAAGCTTCCAACCGCTGATGAAGAGGTAATCCTAGACATGTAATCTATCTCTTCCTATATCTCTCAACACATCTCCTTACTTAGTTTGAAATGGTTGGCTAAAGGTGTACTAACTGGTTTTTCATTCTGCATTCTAAATCTCTGTAACACCTTTTCTATGTACTCACCTTGAGGCAACATCAATTTATGATTTTTCCTGTCTCTTGTTATTCTCATACCAAGGACTTTCTTTACAACATCGAAATCCTTCATTGCAGATGATTTAGTTAGATTTTTTTTTAGCACATTTATATCATGCAGGTTAGACATAGGAACAAGCATGTCATCCACTACAATAAAAACATAATATATATTATGTTATCTAGCCTCTTGAAATAAAAATAGTGGTTTGAATGACATCTATCATAACCTTGTTCTGTCATAAACTTATCAAATTTTAAATACCATTGCCTTGGAGCTTGCTTTAGGCCATACATGATCTTCTTCAACCTGCAAACCAAATTATCCTTCCCTTTAACCTCATACCCCTGTGGCGGCTGCATATAAATTTCTTCCTCTAAATCCCCATGGAGAAAGGTTTCTTTTACATCTAATTGTTCAAGATGCAAATCTTCTAGATCAGGTAGATCGGAGGTTTGGAGCTGCTCGAATGAAGTAAGAACGAACGAAGCGTGAATCCATCCAACAACTGATGAAGTGGCTTATTGGTCCAATCAACCTATCCAAATGGTAAATTTGCTAGTTCAAGGGTGGCCTATCGAGTTATCCTACGTGAACCTAGCCTTACCTAGTCAATTCTCCTCCGTGAAGTCATCCTCACCTTCTCTACAGTTAGGCGAGCCCTTTCATCCTTGTAATATGGTAAAATATCCTTATCACTTGTTGCATTGTCTAGGTGTAACAACAAATGCAGAGGAATCTATTTCAATTATATATCCCAATTTACTAGTATTACATGAGATAGAACATCATAATTCTACATTATATTCTTTGTGTAAATATAGGTGTCAAGTAATCCATACTAGACTTAAAATAGTTCTAATTAAAGTCGTTTTAAAAGCAGGAGAAAATATTTCATCAAAGTCTATACCTTTCTTTTGTGCAAACCCCTTTACAAAAACTCTAGACTTGTACCACTTCTTACCTCCATCTTCTTCCTTCAACCTATAAACCCATTTATTCTGTAATTCCCTTTTTTTATGCAGGAAACTTAACAAAATACCAATTCTAGTTTCTTACCAATGAGTCCAACTCCCCATCCATGCCTTGCACCCACTTCTTTATAGTTTCTACCTCCATTGCTTCTTCATAACATTCTGGTTCACCAGAATCAGTCATCAATAAATAATACAGTGAAGGAGAAAATCGTCCAGGGAGTCTACTTAACATGGTATATTTTGATACATTTGTAGGAGTTTTGGTACCTGTTGGGATCTTGATTTTCTAGTACCTTTGGAACTTCCTTTTCTTTGAATTCATCAAGTATTGTGTCCTCTATGTTTTCATTTTCCACTTTCTTTCCCTGCAACTGATCTTTGTACATAACCTTTTCATTGAATACTACATCTCTTCTCCTAATGATTTTGTGATTTTCCAAATCCGATAAGTGATAACAAAAATCATCAACCTCGTATCCAATAAAGGTATATTTCTTGGATTTATCTTCAATATTTGTTATATCATCTTTATCAATATGGACAAATGCTTCACAACCAAAAGTTCTCAGAAATGAGTATTTTACATGTTTACTTGTCCATTCCTCCTCTGGAATCCCACTATCCAAAGCGCTTGAGGCCCCATGTTTATCAAATAAACAACATTGTATACAACATAAACCCAAAACTCTAAGGGAAACCCTACATGCAATCTCATACACCTCGCATGCCCCATGATCGTTATGTTCATCCTTTCTGACACACCATTTTCTTGTGGTGTTCGAGGGACTGTCTTCTCTGTGTGAATCCCATTGTGTGAACAATAACTGTCAAACTTCTTGCTGTAGTGTTCACCTCCATTATTAGATCTGAGACATTTCAACATTTTTCTTGTCTCATTTTCAACCAAATCTTTCCACTTCTTAAAAGTATCAAACACATCAGATTTTTTTCTAATGAAATGAACCCAAGTTTTTCTAGTTGCATCATCAATAAAAGTAACATAATTATGAGATCCACTAGGAGATTGTACTTCAGCTGGTCCCCATACATCTGTATGGACACGCTTTAAATTTTCACTCTTCTTTTGTTTCCCAACTCTCAGAAATGTAACTCTTTTTTGTTTTCCATAAACACAGTTCTCACTGAATTCCAAAAATACCTGCTTCATATCTGGAATCAGTTTCCTTGAGTGGTGAATCTGCATATTGTTCTCACTCATGTGGAAAATCCTATGATGCCACAATGCCGCATCTATTTCTGTGGAAGCTACAGAGATAGAATAATCAGTATTATGAGGACATAAATATAATGTACATACCCTATCTCATTTTTTTATTACCAGTGATCCTTTAGTGATCTTCAACCACATTTCTCCAAACGTAGAAAAACAACCACTATCTCCCAACTGCCCTGTTGAGATCAGATTTATTTTCATAGTAGGAATGTGTCTTACATCTTGTAGCAACCATTCACTTCCATTATTTAACTTAATCTGTACCTTACCCTTTCCAACAATTTTACATGGTTCATCATCCCCCAATAAAACATTTCCAAAATCACCTTGAAGATAATCATGAATGAATTTACTATGGGGTTTAGCATGACATGAAGCCCTTGAATTTACTACCCAGTAATCACTAGTATGATCTAATGAAAGAATCGAATCATCTTGTAACACATCACCTGCTACATTTGCTTCCTGAGTATTCTCTTGTTGCTTCTCACCTTTCTTCATTGGTACTCTGTAGTCTTTCTTTAGATGTCCTTTCTTACCACAGTTCTAGCACTCTATTTTTCTGAATCTGGACTTGGATCTTCCCTTTTTAGACTTTCTGCAATTTCCTAGGCTCCTTCCTCTCTCATTTTGTCTCCCTCTACTCTCCATGGTCAATGCATTACTTGATGTCTCACCTGTTCTTTTTCCTCTTATTTCCTCGCTAAGAATAACACCAACAACATCATCAAACTTAAGAGTGTTTTAACTAGGGACACAGTCACTTACATCCTTGACCAAGCTATTCCAGCTTTTTGGAAATGAGCACAAGATTAGAAGATCCCTAACGTCATCATCAAAGTTCAGTTTTAGAAAAATTAACTAACTAGTAAGTGTATTAAGCTCATTTAAATGTTCAGCAACAGATCGACCTTCCTATATATTCATATTAAATAAACACTTCAACTAAAATACCTTGATGGAAGCCAAGGTTTTTTCATAGACCTTACCCAATGCGCTCATAATACCACCCTCTATTATTTTTTATTTCTAAATATTTAAAGCCACTGACGAAGCCAGGCATATTCATATTGTTCCCAGTGAGTTTTTGTCAAGAACCTCCCATTCTTCATCTTTCATAATCATCGGTTGTTTTGTGTTTCTGCCTAATGACAAGTACAAGTCCTTCTTGAACATATAGTCCTCCATTTGCATCTTCCATAACTGATAGTTTTGGACGTTAAATTTGTCGAACCTAAACTTCCCCTCTTGTGCCATTTCTCCCACTCAAAGTGGGAACCCTTCTTTCCTACAAGTTTACCATCCATATAGACCTTTTGGATCAGATACCAATTGTTAGAAATAGGACCATAGAGTAATAACATATATACAATTAAATCAATAAAAAAGATGCAAAACACATTAATCACATTACATAAAGACACAGATATAACGTGGTTCACCCAAACAATGGGCTACATCCACACAGAAATTTCCAGTCCTTTTATTATCATTTTGAAAGATGAAGGGATACAATCTGCAGCAATACCGATGCACTTCCTCTTCACACTCTCACAGTCTCTCTCACACAATCACAAAGATTGTTTACAATGCTACCATGCAATACAATACCATATACAACCGTATTACAATGATTTTCTTTTATAGGGGAAGCACCATGGGAAAATACTATGGTTAACCCAATACCATGGGTCCGCAAAACTGTTGGCCAACAAACATCCCAATTTTTTTGTATTTTACACTCATTTCCCAAATCCCAAGGTTGGGGAACCATGTGTACAGTATAATTGGGGTACAAACATGAATGAATAACATCTCTGAATCTAGAAGATTAGGCTCTACAACCAATATTACTACCTCACTACCATAAGCCAGGAATATTACAATCCATTGTTGGCTCAATTTTGTAACCATTCAACCCATCTAATTTTAACGGATAATTCATAACATCATTTACGAGCATGATCCTTCTATAATTTTTTGTGTGCTAATCCTTGGTGATAACTATTTGAAGAGAGGAGAAAGATCCATGTGATCAATCCATCCAATGGGAAACTCATCTCTTGTATTCCCGAGATGACAGAACTACGATTGAAAGATCTACCCACCTTCCTTAGAGTAATAGACTTATCGGATCTCATGTTTCAAGACACCAAATACAAGGCACATTCTCAAGTCTTCTCTAGTTTTTCTTAACACTTTCGAATATGGATACACATTGCTACACCAACCTTGGAAGATTGGAGCATCCTGTCATTTATAGCTAATAGATTATTGTCAATAGAGGAGTGTTCAATATTTGACACACCAGTAAATCTCTTTCCAGCAAACAATCTTGAAAACAATCATAACATATACATGCTCCAAGCATTGTCTATAAGACTTACAAAGACAACCATTATCTAAAATAGGGAAGCCATACATAATACCTATCATGCATGGCATGTCAGTCACATTCCTCCACCCACTTTTGATGAAACAAAATATGAATATGAAGATACCAATATCTACACCAATAATGAAATGAATGAGTGGAAAACACTACCAAGCTCAATTCCTAGAGGTGGCATTCATATGAATAATATTGACATGCGCGACCTTTGAGAATTTGATATCAAACATGCATGGAGTCATCCAGAACTATCAACAACCACAATAGACTGTGTGTCAAATTATATTGACTACAATCGAAGGAATGGACAAGTAATGTAGGATATGACTTACCGGTATACTACAACAAACACATTATCCCCCATGTAACAGATGGCATTGGACATAATCTTGCAGCATTCAAAACAACAAGGAACTAAAGAACCATTACGGATGATCATTCAAGGAACTACAGGAACATGTAAATCCTACCTTATTAACAACATGAAGAAAGAATTATATTCTCAAGCAGTTGCTGGTCACAACCCACTATTGTTACTTCCACCAACTGGAGTTGTAGCATACATGGTACCACTATACATAGAGGGATCTGAATTCCTATCAAGAATATGCAACCTTTGCATAGACAAGCACTATCAGTGTTGAAAAAATAAATGAAACATATTCAATACATTCTCATTGATGAGATGACCTTCATCGGGCCTAAATTGTTTGTACAAATTGACAGCTGCTTGCGTGAGTGATTCCCAGAAAATAATAACCACTCATTCCGCAATCGATCTATAATTCTTGTCAGTGATTTAGGCCAACTATCATCTGTCATGGAAAAACCTTTATATGTAGGAGCAACTTTGGGAAATCATTTATGGATTGAATTTAGAATCATCATAATCCTAGAAACAATATTTCGATAAGAAGGGACTGATGTTGGATTCATTATCCAACCCACACACCTATTTGATCAATGTTTTCCTAATTACCAACTATCCTAATTTTATTGACTCAAATTGGCATCACACTACAACAAAAACTGGATTTAGCGTCGAATTTAGCGCCGGATTTTAGTGTAATTTTTTCCCAATTGTGGTGAACAATCCGGCGCTAAACCTGGCTCTATTGTACATTTTCGTAAAACGCCGTCTATTGCATCTTTTTTTCCGTCCTTTTTAACATCCATTTTTGCGTCCATTTAAACGCCCAATTTTGTGCATCTAATGTTACGCCTTTATTTGCGCCCAATTTTTCAACTTCTATTACATCTTTTTTTGCGTCATTTGTTACATCTTTGTTTGCACCCAGTTTCACGCTCATTTTTGCATCCAATGTTGCGTCTTATTTTGCTCCTAGTTTTTCATCGAGTCTTACACCCAATTTTGCACCATGTTTTACATAAAATTATGTGTCTAATTTTGCATCTAGGTTTGCATCCAATTTTAGGCCCAATATTGCGTCTATTTTTGCATCCAAATTTACTTATAATGTTGCATCCCCATTTGCATCTAATTTTGTATCTTGT
>LPNX010345495.1:0-43599 GCA_001517045.1 Pseudotsuga menziesii
ATATCCTCTGTTGCATTATTAAGACACCTACTAATTTTTTCGCGGAGTAGAAATAGAGAAAAGTGCTTATATATACTTACTTGTTGGGATTGAAGTGAAGATTCCCTGCAGGTAATTCTCTGTGTAAAAGCAGGCCTCGATTTGGACCACGAAAAAGGTGGAGGTAATATGTTTCTGATTAGATTTGCAGAGATCTTTGTACTTGCTGTTATTATTTTTCTACAGTATGTGTTTGTAGATTCTAGGATTTGAATATTGTTGTTGTTTAGATAGATTTCCAGCTTTATCACTACCTAGGGATTTTCAGGATTATTCTTTGAGTGCAGAATATGAACAGTTATAGTGAGATCTAGGCACTTTTTCAGGATCTATCTAAATTTTTATAATCAATTTTCTGTGCAGCTACCCTTACCTTGTAGAACGCTTACTACCAGAGAAACGTGATTACTAATTTATAATATTAAGGCTGCAGCCTTATATGCCATCATTGTAAAGGAAGTCATGATCATTTTGATTGGCTTCTGTGGATGGTCTCATCTTCTCGGAGAACTAGTGCAGTGAGAGGTATTTTGAAGGTGGTTCTCAACATTGCTAAGATTACTTCTAGTTATGTAGGATGCACCGATTTGTCAAGTGAGATTGAAGTGAAATGATTACGAGAGGTCAATTGAATGATACATTTTTAGATCTTTTCAAAATGATCCAGAATTTTGAAGTCAGATATGAGCCATCAATTGATATTTGATGGTTTCTCAATTTAGTTGCGTATCTCATCTAACACTTGCAATATTTTTTTTTAACAGACGCTTTTGACATTTCTACTTTGTTGTATCTCAGCAGTGGAATATCAGTCTACTCATCAAGTTAAATTCCAGGTGCAAGTCCTGGGTGATTATGACATAAGAGTATGGACTTAGCCAAATGAAAAATAGTTGTAATTACTGATTCAGATTTTTAAGGGCCATCATATTGGTAAAAATAGGTTGCTTGTGGGCCTGACAAATTTGGGCCAGTTGTAATCCTCTTGGAGCTAGACAGAAGACAATTTCCACTTTAAAAAACAAAAAATTGCATCCATCACTTGGGTGTAAACACAAAAAAACATAAACTTGCATCCATCGCTTGGGTTTAAACACTAATATATGATATAGGGTTTGATTTATCGTGTAAGGTTTCAGAGAACCCTCGTGCAGCAACTAGATTTTGCAATTATAGGATTAAGAAGAAAATATTAGCACATATTGGAAAATAAAAAAAGATTGCCAATAACCATTGCAATTGGCGCAGTGGAAATGAAACTGTATGAAAATCTGTAAACATTCACACAAACCCTTGGACGGCAATCGGGTATTAAAACATGGCACAAGAAGTATATAATTTGATGTGAAAAATGAAAATAACAACAACAACATGCATCTCATACATCAAATAAAGGAAAAAAATGGAGAGGAAAAATAGTGATCCGAATTTCTGGGGGAATATGGTCTAAATTCGGATGTATGAGTCATAAAAACATTTAATGAGAGGCCAAATGCTCTCAGTCATCATAAAAGCATTAAATGGAGAGGCCACCCTCTCTCATCCATGGTAATTAACAACTCATGGTTTTGTTCCATGGTATGGCTTCAAGGCACTTTGTACCTCTCTCATCCATGGTATTTCACAACCCATGGTTTTGACCCATGGTATTGCCAAAGAAACATTGTAACAATGTTATAAAAAGGATCTATTCCTTCCCAATAAGGCATGGAAGGATTTTTGGCATCCTACATTTATCTTATTTTATTCATTTATTGAGTTATTGGTGTTGAGTATCTTTCTGAGTATGGTTTGAGAGGTGAGGATGAAAGAACCCTCTTTGAGCCTCACCCTTCCATGTCACATATTTACTCTATGTTATTCTATGCATCAAATGTTAACAATTTTATAGCTTTAATTCTCTCCTCTCTTGGCATCCAAGCCTTCCGGGTCTCAGCCCCCAAGATCCATATCAGTGGTATCATAGCAAGTACGCTCTCCATGGGAATGAGGATTTGAGCATAGTTCGGGTTCAAAGATCTGCAGACTATAAGCATCACAGTTGGTCCTCAGGCAATACATGATATCTAAGTTTCAAGAGGAAGTTCCATGATCTCTACAACATCTGATTTTGCTCTACAAACCCTTGGCATCCTTTGTGGTCCTCTACAAAATTCAAATGGATGCCAAAAATTGCATAGAGAGTTTTAGAGGCTATTACATATCTCATTGGAAATATATTTCTGTCATCTAAAATGGGTATTTTTCAGTTTCTCATTTACCCTCCTGGTTTGTGAGATATGCTTGTTTGAAGCAACCTATGTTTGTACACAGTGTGACCTCACGTACCACAACTTCAAAAAAGTACCATAAACTCCAAAAAACATATAAAAGGATCTACAATATCTCATTGGAAATATATTTTTGTTAGCTAAAATGGGTATTTCGCGGTTTTTCATTTGGATCTTTGGTTTGAGAGATATTATTGATTGAAGCAACATGTTTCTAGAAAACCAATGCGTGCTCGTCCCTTGAGCTTCGGCAACCATTTTCTCACTCGAGAAAGTATTTTATATGGATGGAAAGGTCTCTTCAATATCTCAAATGGGTCTTCAATGGAATTCAATTTCATCACCTGCATCAAAATATATGAATGGATTTGCAGCGAGATATCAACTTCACCAAAGACCAATTTTTTTTACTTTTATGAAATCCTATTGTAATCATGGTTATGGGTTAACCACACAAAACCCATGGTTATGGGTCAACCACATAAAACCCATGATTATGGTTAGGGGTCAACCACACAAAAGCCACAGTTATGGTTAAGGGTCAACCACACAAAGCCCACAGTTATGGTTATGGGTCAACATAAGGGTCAACCACACAAAACCCATGGTTAAGGGTCAACCACACAAAACCCACAGTTATGGTTATGGGTCAACCACACAAAACCCACGGTTATGGGTTAACCACAGAAAACCCTTCTCTTCATTGGCAATTGGCACATTGTAATCATGGGTCTCTTTTTAGTATGAAATGATGGGGACCATCATTTTCTAAGGGGGGAAGAATGATCCAAATTTCAGGGGGAATATGGTCTAAATTTGGATGTATGAGTCATAAAAGCATTTAATGAGAGGCCAAAATCTCTCAGTCATCATAAAAGCATTAAACAGAGAGGCTACCCTCTCTCATCCATGGTAATTAACAACTCATGGTTTTGTTCCATGGTATGGCTTCAAGGCACATTGTACCTCTCTCATCCATGGTAATTAACAACTCATGGTTTTGTTCCATGGTATGGCTTCAAGGCACATTGTACCTCTCTCATCCATGGTATTTCAAAACCCATGGTTTTGACCCATGGTATTGCCAAAGGAACATTGTAATAATGTTATAAAAAGGCTCTATGCCTTCCCAATAAGGCATGGAAGGATTTTTGGCATCCTACATTTATCTTATTTTATTCAGTTATTGAGTTATTGGTGCTGAGTATATTTTTTAGTATGGTTTGAGAGGTGAGGCTCAAAGAACCCTCTTTGAGCCTCACCCCTCCATGTCACATATTTACTCTATGTTTCTCTATGTTATTCTATGCATCAAATGTTAACAATTTTATAGCTTTAATTCCCTCCTCTCTCGGCATCCAAGCCTTTCGGGTCTCAGCCACCAAGATCCAGATCAAATAGACTAGCATACTTAGCGAGCCATGCAAGAAATCCCTTGACCTTGGTGAGAACAATATCTTCGAGCCTCCAATGTCTGCAGGCAGCAGGAGCCTCCATTGTCTACAGGCAGCTAGTTTTCCTCCTCATTTTTTAGTCGGTGCCATGTCATAAAACCATGATGGAAACAACAAGTGTAACCCTTATTATTATTCCTGAGTACTGGCATACCCTGAAAAAGAATTATGCCCTCCCGATTCTCCTCATCCACAATTTCCAAAACACCATTAATTCCCAGATGCCACAATAGTGTTAATGCCTCTAACAATTGGTTACCTGTTAAATTATCGATTAATATTTTACAGTGGCAATATTTTCGTGGCTGGAGGAATGGGCTCATGATGGAGGATATGTTGGCCATGCCTCCTAGGGATATTCTATGATATGGAAAAGGTCATACAATGTAAATATATTTAATTTATATGAATAAAATATAAAGTTTTATTGATTTTCTTTGATGGGTAGTATTTATTTGGTTTTCAAATTATTAAGAGCATCACATTCCACCCTTTTTTACCATGTTTTACACCTTTCAATAAAATAAACTACAAGGGTAATTTAATAAGAATTTTTTTGTATAGGTTTCATATTAAAAAATGATCATTTATTTATAAATTTTAGATATGCGTGGTTATTCTGACAGGTGGAAAGCCAGGTTGGCTTAAATAAATGACCATGTGATGTAAATTTCATAATTTCGTTTTGTATGAATTCCTAGTGATGAAACTACCTGGTTTTATTCTTTGAGATTCCCATGAGACATCAACATTGTTAGAGACACTCTTATGACCAGGTCTAAAATTGTTTTTAAAAACTTCCACACATTTATTGAAAATACAAAAACTTGGTAAATATTGTGGAATCTATACACAAATATCCTAGACCCAATCAAGTCAGATATAGTGCATTTCAATCCCAAAATTTTTGTGGCTCCTTGGAAAATGTAGGAATGGGCTCATGATTGAATCAGTTGGCCGCAATCGATAGAATAAAGAATGGAACACCGATTGCAAGAAAATATTATGATGGATTTTAATAATTTTGATGGTTCGCTCAATCTCGACCCAACCCATTTATATTGACCCAACCCATTTATATCTCAAGATTTAACATCTCCACCCTCCCATTGATATATAATTTCTTCTTTGGCATGTTTATGTATAACCAATAGGGAGTTTAATCCCCTCCCTCCTGACCACATAGGCTTTCATTTGTTCTTCTTAAAGTTGTTTTTTCTTTTATTTTTTTCACTAATGAGAAAAAAATAAAAAAGGTAAAAATTTAACAAAAACGATTTAAGAAAATTAGCAAATAAATCGATTGCTATATGGATGTTTTCACCATAACGTCATGTTTGATGTGTTGTCATGGGCCCTAGTCTATAATGTCATCTCTATGTGGGAAATATTTGGATTACAAGCAAGAAATGGTCATTTCAAGCTCTGTGCGACCAAGAATAATTATCATTGATTGCGCCATATTATCAATTCAAAACATAACGTCTAAGGGTAAGGGGCTCAAGGGTCATGTGTGATGCCCTATACCACCTCAAAGGTCCTATATACTACATAGATAATATTTAGCCAATGAGTAAGATATGTCGGTCATTTTTAGGTTTGACACACCAAGTATGGCTTTTAGTCCTTTGGCCATGATTTGATGTGAAAATATTTATTGGGCCAAAACATTTTTCCTTAGGGCTCATGAACTATGTGTGGGGCCTTAGGCCACCACAAAGCCCTATAAAGGGAATATTGGCATGTGAGAAAGATATATTACCTCTTGTATGAATTTTGGTTAACCATGGTTATTTTTTGTAACTTAAGCAATGGCAAGTTCAAAATACATAGCCTTAGGCCATAACATTTGCATTTGGCCTATAACCAAAATATGGTCGTAGAAGATTCTACACAGGGCATAACGGAGAAATAGGAAAATACAACAACGATGGAGAATCCTTTTCATTTGTTCTTAGAAATCATGCTACCTGACATAATATTATAAAGAAGCCACATGAGTTGATTCAATACCCAATTCTTTCCATCTTCGTTATTTTGATTCAATTCCAAATTCTCTCCATCTTCAATGATCCTATTGAAGGAAAATGCACTGATTTCTTTAACGAAATGTGGAAGCTGGAAGCTGGGAGGTCATCTAGAGGGTTCATGAGAAATCATTATCATGACTGGTACTTGAGTAATTGGCGGTTCAAGAGCTGCTTGTTATAAATCCAAAGCTTCACAGTGTTGAGCACCTGATTAGTTAGTCCCTATAACAGAGTAGGCTCACCCGGTTCATTCTCAGCATCCAACGATCATATGGATTTGGACCCTTGTCCCCATAATTTATGTACCCTCATAGATTTTGAGGTATGGCTACTCATATTAGGTGTCCCAGCTGGGTCTTATCCTGGCTATTCCTAATTAGTCCATATGTGTGAATCCGTCTCATAAAACATAGTGGTAAATGCCAATCTGTAGTAATACAAAATCCAATCGCGAGATAGCGATCTAAATTTTTGTGACCTAGCATTAGTAGAACCACCAACATAGGTATATATTATATAGTATCTGAGAGAGAAACATCTAAGACAGAGACAATAGAGGCATCAATAGTTGTAGAGCTTCTAGTTTACTTTGGTCCATCCCAAAAAACCAGGCTTTGAATGGCCTGGCCTGAGAATCAAGACACCCACATTTTCAACTGGGGTCCCTGAGAAGTCCTCATGGGAAAAATAATATTAAATCCTCTCATGACCAAATTGGGGATGGACCAGACGAACCAAATTGATACTCATAACCCTGAATCCATAGATTGATTTAGTAGAAGCCCCTTTGGGACATGGGTAGTTGTACATAGATCTATATTTGAAAAATCCTTCATGTTTTTTTTCGCCTCCCTATGAAACTTCATAGGTTTCAATCTATATTTTAATTTGTATAATGTAAAAGTAAATAATATGTGTATATATTTAATTATATTAAATCACATAACATATGAACTATACATATTTATTTATATTAAATCTTTTAACATATGAACTATAGTAACATATTTATATTAATTATATATTATTATTATATTTACATATTTTACCATTATTAAGGTGAAAGAAGTTTATATATCATAAGGGTGTTTATAAAATATTTACCTATTTTATAAATTCGGTTAAGTATTATATTTACATTTACTAGAAGTATAGTATGGATGAACTATGAATGTATGGATTTTAACATAATTCCCTAAAATGAAGCATGTTTTGTTGGGAGAAAGAAAATTGGAACAATTTCAATGGTATGTTTCCCTTGTGGTTTGAATTTTGCACTTTGGTGGGGTGTTTTAGAATAATCCCACTTGTTATGCATGCTTTAAATGGTAAACATATCCCATATGCTTTAAATGATGACGACGATGAACTAGATGACAATGAAAGTGATGATGTTTTTGATGATGACGATGATGGAAATGATGATGATGATGATGATCATCATCGTCTTTGTCATTGTCATCATGATTATCACAATAGTAATCATCATTGGCATAATCATCATCCATGTCATCATCATCGCCATTGTCCTTGACATCATCATCATCATGATTATTGACATTTTCATTAGTTATTCATCATTACCTTTGGCATAAGAAATAACATCTACCCAAAATATGTGATTAGTGGAAAAGGGTCATGGAGGACACACACGATTTATGCATGACAAATACCAACTTATTTTTTAAAATGATCAACATCATCATTCTCATTGTATTCATCATCATTGTCATTGTCATCATCACCATCATCATCATTCATTTCGTTGCCATCATAATCATCGGTAATGTCGTCATTTCCATTATCCTCATCATTATCATCATCATCATAATTGTCATCATCATCATCATTGTCATTTTTCTCCTCATTATCAACAACATTATCATCATCATCATAACCATCCTCAATATCATAATTGTTATCCTCATTTTCATCTTCAACATTTAGGTGTAAAAATGGATGCAAAAGTGGATAAAAACATGGATGCAAACATGGATGCAAAAAAAGTAGGCACAAAAGTGGGCGCATAATGGGGTGCACCAAAAATGGATGCAAAAGGTGATGCAAAAGTGGATGCAAAAATGATGCAATCATGGAAGCAAAACATGATGAAAAAATTGGCGCAAAAGTGGATACAACCATGGATGTAAAATTGGATACAAAATTTGATGCGAAAGTGGATGCAACAAAAGTAGATGCAAAAGTAGATGCAAAAGTAGTCGTAACACCCAATGCAAAACCCGATGCAAAAGTGGATGCAAAAATGGATGCATAAAGGGATGCAATAACTGATGTAAAATTGGATGCAAAAAAGATGCAAACGTGGATGCAAAAGTTGAAGCAAAAGTGGGTGTAAAAGTAAGCACAAAAATGGGTGTGAATTGGGATGCGACAAAAGTGGATGCAATAGTAGATGCAAAAAAAGACATAAACATGGATTCAAAAAGGGATGAAAATGTGGGTGAAAAAGTGGACGAAAAAATGGATGCAAAAGTGGATGAAACAAAACGAGATGCAAAACCAAACTCAAAATAGGATATAAACTTTGATGCAAAACTTGGCACATGAAGGGATGCAAAAAAAGAAGCAGAAGTGGATGTAAAAAAGGATGCAAAAGTGGATGAAAACAAGGGCGTAAAAGTTGAGGAAAACATGGGCATAAAAGGGGGCGCAACAAGAGTAGATGTACAAACTAGGTGCAAAATTAGGTGCAAAACTAGGCTCAAAACCTGTCGCAAAACCTGATGCAAAACCTAGCACATAACCAGGTGCAAAATCTGGTGCAAATTATGTCGTAATTTGTGCCAGATTTAGAAAAAGGACGCAAAAAATGCCTAAAATAGCACCAACCCATGAAATTGCTCTATTTTGTCGAAAAAATGAAGAAAAATACACTGAAAGATGGTCTAGACGCAAAAAGGGATGCAAAAAGAGACGCTAAATCCAGATTTTGTTGTAGTGATAGAACTTACAAAAAGGCCCATTAAATGGGCATTGGAAGACTTCTCACATGAAAATTTAGCGTTATTAATTTATTGGACAAAAATATTACTGTAAAATAGATATTAGAACATGTGGAAGGAGCTAAGAATCTCATAATAATATTTTAGGAGCTGATCTCCCTGAATGGTGCCCAAGACTCAATAATGGAGGCTTGGAACTAACATTGATACCGATCTGAGAGCATAAGTGAAGTCTCCTTTACTAGAGCTTGAATTCCATGGCTGGCTGGATTTTATCATAGCATGACATTGGCCTTTAATGGATTATCATTGGTTCTCTATGGTTTGCACTGAATAATGGAAGAGAAGAGAAGATAATGGAGGCTTGAGGCACATCACCCAAGGTGACTGAGGCATCAATCATACTAGAATCTTATATTCACTCATCACCAAAACATTAATGATAAAAAATATGAAATGGTGTTGGACGGATTCTTTTATAGTCTTGAGTGACTTGTTGAGCAAGTTACCCACTTGCAAACCCTAACCCTAATCCATGAATGCGCCCCACTTGAGGAAAATAGCAAGTCTAGCCTTAATATGTTGTTTCCATTCTTGCATCACTCAACCCAAAGTGGAAATTCACCCTCCTTGAGAAAAAGTTTCCTTCTTTATGACTGATGATGTTTCCTTGCTTACATCCTTTCACCAAAATGGAAATTGCGCCCTCCTTGACCAAATGTTTCCTTGCTTGCATGCTTTCACCAAAATTGAAATTGTTCCCTCCTTGACCAAATGTTTCTTTATTTGTGATTGACTGGTTTTCATGTAATTTCCTTCTTTTACAATTTCCTTACATTTCCTTTCTTTTGACAGTTTCTATTTTTTTATGACAAATTTCTTTTTTTCGTTTCTATCTTTTTGGATTGAGTTCTTTTTAGCATTTTCTTGGTTTGGTGTAGGTTTCCATTTCTGAATGCCAACTCATGGTCCACTTGGACCAATGTACCCTCCTTGTCACCCAAGACAATTACAACTCATCTCCACATTAATTATTTTTCATAATATTTAATTACATACAAAATCAAAATTGGAATTTTAATCTATTACATGGCTCCATAGTATTAGTTAATTAAAAATTCTTAGGAAGGATTGATTTAATTCACTTCTTAAACCCATATACACTGATAAGGTCAACACTTTCAATGTCCTTCCAGGAAGGGACATTATAGTCCTCCCCTCCCAAGTCTGCTTGTCCTCAAGAAGAAGCAATCCAGGGTGCTGCAAAATGTGTTCACCCTCCCAACTGGAATCTTCAATGGGAAACCCTTCCCATTGCACTAGTTTGATTATATCCATTTCCCTAATGACTAACCATTATTACACAAAATTATCACCTGGTTAAGATAACTGAGTAGAATTCCTAGATCCCACTGTCTCCTTTGAAAGGATCCAAATGTTCCTGCCACTTTTGGAAAGTTGATATTCCAAGAAATTCCAGGGTCCCAATGTCTCAACAACATCCTCCCAAACATCAATAACAACAATAAAAATTCATCATCATAGAAAATTAAAGTGAGGATGTGAAAACCATACCACCACACTGAAAATTGAAAACTCTCAATGCAACATTGAATATCTGTGAGACTTCCCCACCCAGCATAAAATTTCTTATGTTCCTGAGGCACACGAGCACTGAATCTCACAATTTTGTTGCTACAATGACATAGGTGTGAATCCCATGTCCCAAGATAATTATTGGAATCCTCCAACAACCATAGATGCCCATGTTTCTCATAGAAGATGTAGGATGTGTCTGGTGAAAATCCCTTGGTGTAAGGAAAAGGTACACCCTCCAAGATGCATAACTCCAACAAGTACCTACCCATCCATGCCATGAATGAAAAAATCCTCCAAGTGTCAGGTCCATATGGGAATCTTATTGCTTTCCCATGTGCACAATCCCAATGTCCTAACTCTCCACCACTAGTCATGTAATAACCACCATGAATGGAGGAATCAAATATAGGAAATGGATGCATTTGTTGCTACTGAGAAGTGGGTGGTGATCTTATCAAATCCCCTTGTATGAGTGTTGGAGCCTCCTACTCCTTAATTGGAACAAAAAGAAAGAATCCCTTCACCCAGTTATCATTCTCATGTGTTGTAGTTGCAGTAAAAAGTGTAGAGGATGGAAATTCATGAACCAAATTGAAACTTCAGTAATACTCATCCACCAGGGAAGTGGGAGAATCCCTGACTCTTTTTATTGATTCATAACATGTACCATCTTGTGCCTCCTCCGAAATTCTACATCTTTCACCAAGAGGCATCTTCAAATCTCTTTGAAAAAGTGCAATTGCAAATCCTTCAAGGACATGCAAATCACAATGCACCTCATGTGCATATGTAGTGGAGGTATATGGTTTCTATAAAATATATCTTTCTGGCTTCCCAGAGGGTGGGACAATATCAGCAAATCCAAAATACTTATCATATACTTATCATAGAAGCAAAAATATTTTTTTCATTGATGAATCTCCATCTTGGCTATGTATTCATCCTACCAATATATGGATGAATACAATATTTGGCTTGGTAATTTATGTGGAATTTAATCAGCCACACTCTTTAAAGCTAAGTCTTCTCTCTATATAGGTAGCTCATGAGGCCTCTACTCCAATGCATGCGTGTCAAACAACTCCATATAGATGTAGGAAAAACTTGTGCATCCTTGAACCTCCATCTCAGTGATGTACTTGCCTATCCAATACCTAGACAAATAAGTACCTTTACTTGCATATCTGAATGGTATGTATTCTTCAATGTATTGCTGCAACATTTCAAATGTTTTACCAAGATCTTCTATGGCATCTCCTTTCACGAACACTTGCAAATCAAAACATTCCTCATGTTTGTCCTCCGCATGAGGTTCCTTCATCACCTCCACTATGTAATCTACCATATGAAAATGACCATATTCCATGTAAAATAGGGTGTGTGATGAAATCAACTCCTTTCTAAGTTGATCATTCTGCATTATTGATTCTTGAAGGCCCCTTTGTGTGCTCTTCAATGAATTATTGGTGATCTCCAACTCACTAGTGAGCCTTTCTGATTCTTCTTCTTCCTTCTTGAGTGCACTATGGTACATTTTAACCATAATGAGGAGATGTTATATGTAATATAGTAAGTTCATATAGCTCTCCTTCATCTTTAACGTGCCTTCTTTAAGTGCTATGAAATCTTCCAGAAATTCTTCTCCTTCCAACCCTCCTATAGAATCTTTCAAACAACATCTTGTCACCAAGGCATTGGTGTCAACAAATTTGTTCATGGATTCCATAAGCTTCTCTCTATCCTTCTTTAGTGATCCACTAAAAAAATATTATCCACCAAGGTTTCTCCTTCCCATGGCTGACACATAATATCATCTTGTTTGTGGCATGGATCCATAGCATAGATATCATTCTCAACATACTGACCAGCTTTAGAATTTGTTGCAAAATTACTTCCATGATATACAGTGAAGGGTATCTCTGAAGGTTGACATGAAATGTGATGTTTGAAAAAATCAAAATTCATATCATACCTTGGAATTTAATCTTCATCACCTTTATGTAGGGACACTATGGCGACAAATTCTCTGGTTCACACCCAAGTGGTGTGGCTTTGTATTCTTCTTCATTATGAGGCTCAAGAGGTGACTATAAATACGAATTATAATGTTATTTTGGATGTGATACAAAATATGTCTCACTACCCTCACATGAACCAACATCCTTATCAATGATCCATAGATAACCCACAAATAAGTTGGAAGTGCATTCATCTTCCCTTTCTTCTCCCATGCAGTCACCTTGCACTGAATTGTACTCCACCTCATGAATCTCTTCCTATACTTAATTTCTATTCTTCTCTAGGAAACTTGAGACTTCTCTATCATGAATGGCACTCATGTCACAACTTTTAGAATCTATGTTTGAAGAAAAACAAAAAAAAACTCATAAATATTGAACATGCAAATGGCTTTGATGAATCTTCACCTTTGGTTCCTTCTTCTTATTATTTGATCAGAGAGGTGAATTATCAATCAATGTTTAAGTATACAATATCCATTTTATAAGGTTCATAATATTTCTTTAAATTTAGGGAAGGTTTGGGTGAGTTTTAGGAAAACTAGTAAATTTGGCCTAAAGGTTTCCTGCGTAGAGGAGGCTTCTCAAACACTGTATGGACTCAATGAAATAAGGTTCTGTAAGTTTTTTTATGTTTTGGGATGATTTTATAACCTACATAAACTTAAAAAATGCAAATTGATTTTACGTATCATACATAGCATCAAAAAATGTAAAACTAGTCGAAGAGCAGGGGTAATGAAATAAAAATGAATTTCGATGTTGTAATTTATAAGACCTGAAAATAATGAATATTAGTGGTTTATATGACATATATATGCATCATATAACTTATATATATGCTTACCATGTCCATTACATCACATTTAGTGCATATAACTTACAAAAAGGTCCATTAAATGGGCATTGGAAGACTTCTCTCATGAAAATTTAGCATATGAGAAGATAAATATTACTATAAAACAAAATATATTAATATAAAAAATAAATATTACTATAAAACAAATATCAGAACATGAAGAAGGATATGAGAATCTTAAAATAATATTTGAGTAGTTGATCTCCCTCAATGGTGCCTAACACTGAAGAATGGAGGTTTGGGACTAACACTCGACACTGATATGAGAGATGAAGTGAAGTATCCTTCACTGAAGCTTGAATTCCATGGCTAGATTGTTGGAATATAGGACAATAATGAGGGGGGGGGGTGAATAATTATTAATAAGTTTTAACAATTTAAACCACTTTTTAATTTATTCATTGACACACATAATCAACAAGAACACACATAACACAAATTTAACGTGGAATCCCAATTGGGTAAGCCACCAACACTTCCTATTATTGCAAAATTGTATTTTACAAATAGTTTTTTCCTACTGCTATAGACAAGGATGGTATTACACCCTATTTACCAGCAACTACTGGAAGGAGGATACGATCCCCTGGTTTTATCAGCTACTACTAAAAGGATGATAATACATCCTATTTACCAGCTACTACTAAAAAGAGGCTACGACCTCCTGCAATCCTGTTTCCTGCCCTAGTGCCACCCTACCACCCTAATATGTTTTATTAAACTTCAAGATTTCTTTTACTTTCAATCTCTGTCACAAACTCATATTACTGGTCTCTGCCTCTTCTATCTACTGCTACAATATGGACTGCAGAGACAATTTATTTCACTCAACATTACGTCTATAAATACCTTCCAACACATTTTCTACGAATGCATCTCATCATAGTTGTGCCTTTTCATTCTTAGATCGTGCCTCTTCATGAAAACACAATTATTCACCTTGATAATTTTTTAACTCTATTTAGGTTTATCAGTTGTGACTTTCCACAAAAAAAATCTTTCCAAAATTGCCTCTCCACAACAACCTTTCTGCAAGGTGCCTTCTACAACTTTGCGGGTTGCAGATGCGGGTGTGCATTTTGTTTTTTCTAGAACTTTTTTCCGCAATTTTTATTTTTGCAACAAATTTTCCACAAGTTTCTTTCTGCAACGACATTTCCGTTTTGAATTTTTTACATTTTCCTTTCCGAAATTAACTTCCTGAAATTGTAGATTGCATATTGCTGACAATTACCTTTCCGCAATTTCCTTTCCGCAACTAGATTTCTGCACTTTCCTTTCTACAATCATCTTTATGTAATTACTTTTCCATGACCATCCTGAGCCATTGATCCATTGCAGACTCTTCCCTGACCGTTGATCTGAGATCGGATTATAGAATCTATAGATTGCGGAAATGTATTTAGACTTTTCTCGAAATTGTTTCCGCAATTCGTCTTCCACAAAAATTCTTTCATGCCATCAATTTCTTGCACACTCTTTCCCAATCGTCAATATTTAGATTATATTCGGATTGCGGATTGCGGGTTCTCCAAATTTGTTCAAACTACTTCCGCAATTTTCTTTCCGCTAAACTTCTTCTGCATTGTCAATTTATTACAGACTCTTTCCCGACCATCTATCTTAGATCATATGTGAATTTTGGATTGCGGGTTTTCCAAATTTATTTGAACTACTTTCATAACCTATCTCCCGCAACTTTGTTTCTGCATTCCTTCTGAACCATCGATTTCATGCGGATTTAATCCTGATCGTTGATTTGAGGTCAATTGTGGATTACGAATTGTAGATCAACCTTTTTTCGAAATGATCTTACATAATATCCTCCCATAAATCTAATTCCACAACTTTTTCTGGGCCATTTATTTCTTGCGGAATCAATCCCGACCTTTAATCTTAAGATAAAATGCGGATTTCATCTTAACAGTGTGAAACATCACTCTTTCTCATGCAAATCCTTTGGCTTTCACTATGTTCACCCTGCCATCAAATTTCATTGGTTATTCCTTTGCCATTGCTTAATTATTTTGACATCAATTGACAACTATTTTCAACAATATCCCCCTTTGGCATCGATGGAAACATCTAAACATTCTCCCCCTTTGACAACAATGACAAAGTATAACCTTCTGACAACTCCCCCTATCGACATATCTCCCCCTGGGATTATGCTTCTTCTCCTACAACTATTGTAAGGAGATTACTCACAACTTTTATCTAAGATGCTCAAAATATTCCTTGGGTAGTGGCTTGGTAAAGATATCAACAATCTGTACTTTTGTGTCAACATACTCTAGTTTGAAATTTTTTTGGGATACTTGCTCTCTTAGGAAGTGATACTTTATTTGTATATTCTTTGTCTTGGAGTGCATGATAGGATTTTTTGACATATTTATGGCATTGGTTTTGTCACAATTTATTACTATTGAGTCCTCATACTTCACAAGTAAGTCTTCTAGTTTCTGCTTCATCCAAATGACTTGAGTACAACATGACACAACAACAATATATTCAGCTTCTGCCGTGGAGAGTGAAATTGAGGATTGTTTCTTGCTAGACCATGATACCAAACAATTCCCTATGAAGAATGTTGCTCCACTAGTACATTTTCAATTATCAACGCTTCCTTCCCAATACGCATTAGCAAATTCTTTTAAGATGAAGTCTTGACTTTTTGGGTACCATAACCCATACTCCATAGTAACTTTCAAATATTTGATTTTTTTTAATTTTTTTTATTGTTGTTACATACGTTTATTTTGGGCTTGACTGGAACCTAGCAACCAAACTTACAGCTTGCATCACATCAGTTCTTGTAGCTGTCACATATAGTATGTTTCCTATCATGGATCTTTACTTGGTATGGTCAACTCCCAAAGATTCATCATCCTTACTTAACTTACAACCTGTTATCATAGGAGTACTAACATGCTTGGAGTCTTCCATCTTAAATTTTTTAAGCATGTATTTGATGTACTTGGTTTGAGAGATAAAGATTCCTTTGTTTGTTTGGTAAACTTGTAATCCCAAGAAGAATGTTAGTTCACCAAACTTTGACATTTCAAATTCCTTCCTCATTTCAGAAGCAAAGTTTACACTTAGTATTTGCAAATTACTTCCAAATATGATGTCATCTACATAAAAAACAACAATGATCATATTTTCATTTGCGATTTTTAAGTAGAGATTACTTTCAGTGGCCCCTCTCTTAAATCCTTGTTTCTTTAAGTAGTTGTCCAGCGTTGAAAACCATGCCCTTAGAGATTGTTTGAGACCATAGAGTTCCTTTTTCAGTTTGTAAATAGAGTCTTTGTTTTCTGATGAGAGAAAACCTTCACGTTGTTCAATATAAACCTCTTCTTATATTTTTCCATTAAAAAATGCAGACTTAACATCCATTTGATATACTTTAAAATTTTTATGGCATTAAAGTTCTAGAAACATTCTTGTTACTTCAAGTATTGCTACAGGGGCATACGTTTATTCAAAATCAATCCCTTACACTTGAGCATACCCTTTACATACTAATATTTCCTTGTTCCTTATCACTTGACCATTTTGGTTGAATTTGTTCCTGAATACCCATTTAGTCCCTATAATATTCTTGTCTTTGGGTCTTTGGACAAGTTCCCAGGTTTCATTTTTCTCAATATGATCCAATTCTTCATTCATGGCTTTGATCCACTCATCATTTTTGTTGGCTTCTTTAAAATTATTAGGTTCCACTACTAAGACTAGGGCTTGTTCACTAAAATCATAGTTATCTCCTTGTACTGACTCCAACATCTTTGTTACCTATGATCTGTGTTTCAGGATGATCCTTTTGTACTATTATATATGGATTTTTTGTATAAGATCTTGTAGAATCTTCTTCACCTTCCTGTGTATATCCATTCTCTATTTCTTCTTCTTCATCATGAATTCTTTCATCCTTTCGCAAGTCTTCCTTTTCTTCGTCATTTAAACTTTCATCACCATCATGAATTTTTATTCTTCTTGGTTTTGTGTCATCTATTCTTACATCTGCACTTTCTATGATCTTGTATAACCTTTTATTGTAACATCTATATGCCTTCGTGGTGGATGAATATCCTAAACATATTCCTTCATCAGTCCTAGAATCAAACTTACCAAGATCATCCTCGTTCTTTTTAATGTAGAAATTGCTGCCAAATAATCTGAAATACTTGACTGAGGATGGTCTTCCAAACCATAGTTCATAAGGAGTCTTGTCCTTATTCATTTTGAGTTGTCCTCTATTAAGTATATAGACAACTGTGTACACTGCTTCTTTCCAATATGCATCTGACAACTTTGCTTCATTAAGCATTGTTTTGGAAGCTTCTTGGATTGTTCTATTCTTCCTTTCAACAACACCATTCCACTGAGGAGTCTTTGCAGCTGGAAATTTTCTTTTAATCCCATGTATCTCACAAAACTTATTGAACTCATTTGAGGTAAATTCTCCCCCATTGTCTAATCTAAGACACTTGATTTTCTGATTTGTCTCATTTTCAACCTTTGCTTCGAATATTTTGAACTTTTTCAAAAGATTCTAATTTTTCTTTGAGAAATGTTACCCAAGTCATCCTTGTCTAATAATCAATGATTAGCATAAAATAGTATTCTCCTTACATACTTTTAGTCCTTGTTGGTCCACAAAGATCGGTGTTAACTATTTCGAGAGGACGTGAGGTCATATGTTCTTTTGTTTTGAAATTAGCTTTATTTTGCTTCCCATGTTGACAATGTGTACAAATTGAATTTAGAGGTTTCACAATTTTAGGCAAGACTCTCACAACTGCTTTGTTACTTACCTTGAAAATGTTATCAAATTTTAAGTGTCCCATCCTTCTGTGCCATAACCAACTTTCATCAACCATACTCAAGTAGCATTGATTTTCATTTTCTAGGATGTATACATTGCTTGAATTCCTTACAACAGTAACAACAATTCTTCCCGAGTCCTTTTTCTGATTTCACATTTCTCAGAGTAAAAAATACAAATGTTCCCTTGGTCATACGTTTGACTTACACTGAGGAGATTCGGCTTAAGGTTTTCTACCATCAACACATTTTCTTCTTTGATTTTGCTATTGACAATAGCTGTACCTTTGCCAATTATTTTGGAAGACATATTGTCTCCAAATGTGACTCTACCCTTACTATCTTTTCTTAGCTTTATGAACTTGTTTGGTTCACCTGTCATATTTTTTGAACACCCACTTTCCATATGCCATAGATTTTGTTTCTCTATTGCGCATAGGGAAATAATGGATGTCTCCTTTTCTTCCCTTCTCTTCCAATCCTTCTTTTGTTTTTATGTCTTGAAACTCATTTGAAACAGTCTTCTTTGTAGGAGTCATCAGTTTACAATTTATTGCCATATGTCCATGGTTATTACATTTGTAACACTCTAGTTCATATCTTCGAAGAAGTGTAAAAGGGTTATGATTCCTTCCTTTTGGTTTCTCACTAGGTGAATTCTTCTTGTATTCATGAAACTTTCCATAGGATATGAAATTTAGGGCTTTGTGAACAAAGTTATTACAAGAGTAAGAATGAACAAATAAGATATATAGATATCTATTTGTCATTGGTCTCTTAAGCATCGCATTAGTCTTGTTTCTGTCATGAGAGTTTGGAATATATTTATTGCTTTCTTTAACTGGAATTTTTAGTGCAAGATCATAGTTTTTTTTTTCACCTTCGTTTGTGAAAGAGGAATATTTTGGCCTATATCCTAATCCAGATTTATCACTTGATGATGTTTGTCTATTTAGGATATCATCTAATATATTTGAGCTTCTCTCAAATTTATATTTCATAGCTTCTTCATCAAGCTTTTTCCTAAGCTGCGTTATTTATTCTTCAAGCTTTTCAGATTCTTGTATTCTTCTTTTTGTTGGTTATGGATCCTGATCTCTAGATATATTATTGAGCAGTTGTGTTTGTACCCCAGGTTTACTGTACTCTCGTCCCATCCGGGGGGTGTGGACATGTGTTGGACAACAGTTTTGTGAACCGTAGTATTTTCCCATGGTATTTTCCCCATAATAGAAAATCATTGTAATACAACTGTGTATGGTATTGTATTGTATTGTATCATTGTAAACAATCTCTGTGATTGTGAGAGAGAATATGAGAGTGTGAAGAGGAAGTACAGTAGGGTTGCTCCAGGTTGTATCCCTTCATGTTTCTGGACGATAATAAAAGGACTAGAAATTTCTTTGTGGATGTAGCCCATCGTTTGGGTGAACCAAGTTATATCTGTGTCTCTCTGTAATGTGTTAAATGTGTTTTTTGCATCTTGTTTAATGTTTTAATTGTATATCTATTATTGCTCTGTGGTCCTATTTTCTAACACTTTTGAGCTGCAAATTTAGGTCCTGTTCAATCCTTTCAGCCTCTAGAAGTTAAGTTTCCAACTTGATAATGACATGGTTTTCCTATTTGTTCTCTCTCTTGCATTTTCAAGTTCTTCAAGAGCACTAATGAGTTCCATTTTTAATTATACTTCTCCTTCCTCATCTGATTCACCATTATAGGCTTGAGCATCTACTCCCATGAATATAATTTATGTTTCTTCATCTCCACTTGTATCTGCATCTTCACTATTGTCCATAGTGTAAAGAATTTATTTTTTCTCATAGTACTTCTTTTTGTTTCTTATTTTACCCTTTTTGAACTTCCTTGAGGATTTTCTCTCATCACTATCAACTTGTTTAGAGTAAGGACATTTTGAAGAAAAGTGTCCAATTCTTCCACAGCCAAAACACTTTAGGGGTAGTTTTCCTTTGTATTTTCCAGTACCTCTTGTTAGTTTTTCATCAATTAAGCTAGCATTATGATCTTAGGATCTTTTCACTGAGAGAATAACAAGTACAACAATAAAACATGAGCACATCACAAGATATAAGAGACACAAAGAGTTTTCCTCGGGGAAACCATAAAGGAGAAAACCCCGCAACTTCCTCTAAGATAGAATCAACACCAAAATAGTAAGAGATCTCCCAAAATAGCAGTAGCCTTCTGTCTTCTGTCAAGCCAAAGTATTTCCTTCTCCAAAGGTGTGCCACACTTGAGAGAGCAAGTGATGTACTTCACAAGTGATAAATAGAGAGACACACACTCTCTATTTATATTAGTCCGTTCACTTAAGTTGCCATTTCACACGTAGGCTCAACCCTAATAATTACTACTTGAGCCTACTCGTTAATTAGTGTATAATAACTCAAGTGCCCCAAAACTGTGGGGACTTACCTAATGACTTGATATGACTTGTTTACATTATTAATCCTCCCGATCGGATCATCGGGGTATGACCACATGACTCAAATACATAATAGAAAACATCCCGGAATAGACATCGGGTTACAATACATATGATACATAGAAGAATGCATTCCGAAGTTACATATACATCAACACTCCCTCTTAACTAGGAAGGTATTCTTTCAACACAATTTTCAGCACTGGTCTTCTTCTCTGTATCAACTGGATCATCTTCGTCTTTGAGTCATATTCAAGTCATCTTCGTCTTCAAGTCATCTGGATCTGGATCATCTCTCGATCTGGATCATCACTCGATCTAGATCATCTCTCAATCTGGATCATCATCACTGGGCTGGATCTGGATCATCACTCGATCTGGATCTTTACTGCTGGATCATCATTACTGGATTTGGATCATCACTCGATCTGGATCAACATTGGTGTTATCTCATGATTCTACTCATCATCGGAAGTCTTTACAGAGCCAGTCCTTTTTCATACTGGATGTACCATCTCAGAGCTAGTCCTTTTTCATACTAGATGAGGCATCATAGAGCTAGTCCTTTTTCATACCAGATGTGGCATCCACTTCAGAGCTAGTCCTTTTTCAAACTAGATGAGTCTTCCCAGAGCTAGTCCTTTTTCATACTAGATGAGGCATCAAAGAGCTGGTCCTTTTTCATACCAGATGTGGCATCCACTTCAGAGCTAGTCCTTTTTCAAAATAGATGAGTCTTCCCAGAGCTAGTCCTTTTTCATACTAGATCAGGCATCACAGAGCTGGTCCTTTTTCATACCGGATGTGGCATCTACTTCAGAGCTAGTCCTTTTTCAAACTAGATGAGTCTTCCCAGAGCTAGTCCTTTTTCATACTAGATGAGGCATCACAGAGATGGTCCTTTTTCATACCAGATGTGGTATCACAGAGCCAGCCCTTTTTCATGCTGGATGTGGCATCCTTCCCATGGAAGGAACCAATCCTCTCACCATGTCACTGCCCTTACATCTGACCATGGAAGGAACCAATCCTCTCACCATGTCGGAATGGAACTGCACTTATATTTGACCTACTCTTCAAAATGGCGGTAGCCCTTACATTTGTCCTACTCGACAGAATGGCCGGCACTCACATTTGACCTCCTCGTCAAAATGGCGGTAGCCCTTACATCTGTCCTACTCGACAGAATGGATGGCACTCACATCTGACATGGAAGGAACTAAATCCTTTAGCCATGAACAGAATGGCACTGCCCTTACATCTGACCTGCTCATCAAAATGGCGGTATCCCTTACATTTGTCCTACTCGACAGAATGGCCGACACTCACATCTGACATGGAAGGAACTAAATCCTTTAGCCATGAACATAATGGCACTGCCCTTACATTTGACCTGCTCGTCAGAATGGCGGTAGCCCTTACATCTGTCCTACTCGACAGAATGGCCGGCACTCACATCTGACATGGAAGGAACTAAATCCTTTAGCCATGAACAGAATGGAACTGCCCTTACATCTGACCTGCTCGTCAGAATGGCGGTAGCCCTTACATCTGTCCTACTCGACAGAATGGCTTTGGATCTCCAGCACTCATATCTGACATGGAAGGAACTGAATCCTCTCACCATGACAGAATGGCTCATCCCTTACATCTGACCTGCTCGTCAGAATGGCTTTGGGACTCATCACTGTCTCTAGGAGGAAACCTCGATCTGGAGAACACCAAGTCTCTCTCTGAAGTACTCAAACTTCAGCCTAGCCAATGGATTCGTCAATACATCAGCTATCTGTTCCTCCGTTGCAACATACTAGAGCTTCACTACTCCTCTCTGCACCATATCCCTGATATAGTGATACTTGATCTCGATATGCTTCGACTTGTCATGGAACACTGGATTCTCTGACAACTTCACGCAACTTTGGTTGTCACAATGTATACAAGTAGCATCCAACTGGAGATCAAATATATCAGACAGTAACTTTTGCAGCCATACTGCCTCACAACTAGCTGAACAAGCTGCAACATAATTTGCTTCAGCTGTACTCAGTGCCACACATGATTGCTTCCTACTAAACCAAGAGATCACACCTGATCCCATACTAAAGCAACATCCAGAAGTACTCTTCTTGTCGATGGCACTGCCTGCCCAATCTGAATCAACATAACCCTCCAGGTTAATCTTCTGATTCGCATCATACTTGAGCCCATAATCAATTGTACCCTTCAGGTACCTCAGAATATGCTTTGCAGCAACCAAGTGAACACTTCTCGGATCTGTCAAGTACTGGCTCAAGGTGTTCACAGCAAAGCAAATATCTGGTCTCGTGTTCGTCAGGTACATCAATGACCCAATCATCTGACGATACATCGTAGCATCAACCGTCTCTGAAGAAGCATCACTCAATAGCTTCAGGTTCTATGCCATGGGTGTGGCCATAGCCTTGCAGTCCATCATCCCAAACCTCTTTAGGATCTCTACTGCATACTTCCCTTGTCCAAGGAAGATTCCATCTGTACTCTGCCACACCTCCATACCTAGAACAATAGTGCATCGACACATAACAGGAGCATTACTAGTCTTCCGCCTTCAACCTTGAAGCAAAGGTTGGAATCCAATTTACTATCGGTAAAGCCTAGAGTCATCAGTAATCTGTCCATCCTGTCGTACCATGTCGAACCTCAATATATTCTGTAGTCACTCCCTCTGAAGCGAAGCATCATACTCCCTCTTTCTTCTGTGCTCTATGCACTGAAAACATTCTGTACCGGAGTGACAAGTAGCTTCCTATGCTACTAATATTCTGTGTGACCATCTAGTGTATAGACCTGCATCTTCAACCTTGTAGAAAAGGTTAAGATCTTCATCAAGCTCATCATGTATTTGTTTCAACTCTTACTGGCTACAAATGTCTCTTCGTAGTCTAGGCCTTCCTTTCTTGAGAAGCCTCATGCTACGAATCGTGCTTTGTATCCCACGATGTTTCCATCTATTGCATGATGGAACTATGAACTTCTCTTCAGGTCTCGATACTGCACCCAGACATCATTCTTCTTGAACTGATCTTCCCTTTCTTCTTGGTGGCTGGAAGGTTCTGCATCAATGATGTCACTGCACTCATCATATTGTTCATTGTCTTTGAACTGTCCTCACTTGTTCTTCGGAACAAGTCTTCATTCTTCTTTGCTTGTAGATGATTATGTATGCGATATTTCCTACAAGTCAAATGCAATTGTATGGTTAGAAACATTTCAAAAGGAATATTCATACTGGCTAGTTATTATGCATAAATATATGATCATGCAACTACTTTAGCCAATACAACATTCATCCATATCTCACTGAAACTTTCTAGATGCCTTCCATCTCTACCAGGACAACATTGAGATTGTGCACTAATCCAATATGTCAGCAAAGAGGTTTCATTCTAGATAAGTAGCAATGGAGAATTTGTATAGCACCATGAGCTACTTACCCATCACATGCATATTAGTAGTATACTATCATTAATGCAAACATCCTATCATGCATGATACATCAACTGAATATAAACAAATGCATAACAAAATAATATAATGAAATGACAATTGAATACTTATCTTTCTTTGTTTCGAGGGTAGACTCCTTCTTGAGCCTTTAGCTTCATCGTCTTCTTCATTCATAATAGCATCGTTTCTTATCCAAAATATAAGGTGGATAAGAAGTTCTTCAAGAGTTGAGTTCTTCATATTCCTCATTGCTTGAGGGATATTCTTTGGATGGAAAGATCTTGATCTTCAGTTGCTCCCACCTTCTCTTCTTGAGCTTCCTCTTCTTGTCGAAGTCTGCTAAAAGTAATCACTTCCTTCTGCCACACATTCCTTGCATGAATGAATCCCATGATCCTGGGAGGCTAGTAATGGTGGCCATCACCACTTCTGCATTCTTCACTTCTTCTTTTACCGCTTCAAGTTGTTCTTGATTTGAGAGACTCTTATGACTGCATGGTCTCTGCATTCTGGATCTTCACATTCTTCAACTGGTTTCTCAAGGTCATATTCTGATTTCTGTTCTTCCCTTCAAATAGCTTGGTCAAGGAATCAAACATCTTCGGTGTCTTTTAGGGAAGACACTTGTGGTACAAGTTGATCCATGACTGAATCAACCATGATCTTCTTGGACTTGACCAAGTTCTTCTTGTGTAAGGCTTCTAGCCTCATCTCCCTTTGAAACTGGAACCTCTCTACTCATGTAGGTGTCCAATCCATTTTCTTCAGAGAAATCAAATACTTCTCTATTTGGAATTTGTCAACTTCCCCAAGCTTGTCACCAAGCTGATGTGATATATCATATTTAAATGAGAACCTCAAATGGAAATAGCAAAGGATTAGATCTTACCGATTTGAGGTGTCCGTCCTTGTCCCGGAGATCGTTGATCTAGGGTTTGTCGCAGAAACCCTAATTTTCAAAACTTGGAATCTTTCAGATATAATTGGATAAACAGATATATCTCTTCAAATGGATCTGTCCAATGTACTCCTTTTCTGAAAACAGTGGAGGGAAGCTCCCAGAACAGGAAGCCCTAATTTTCTGATTTCTTCTGTAGAAATGCCTGTTACTGTTTCTGTGATATCTCTGAAATTACTGATCCTCTATATCTAAAATTTCTCACTGAGGTAACCTTGCATGTCCCTGATCCAAAACCACAGGTTTCATCAGAATTGGTTTCACCATTTGGGATTTATGATCCTTTTCCCAAGGTGACCTGTTACAGGACTGTTCATAACAGCAAAGTTGTACAGCATGCCACGTGTCACTAGTTCATCTTCTAAGTCTGATATTCAGACCACAGAAATTAAAGTCTGTTCTCTTTCTGTAACATCTTCAGGAATTCCATTTGGACCTTTGTATCCCAAGATATTGCAGATATCCCCAGGTCTCCTGTTTATGAATGATTTCTGGAAGAGGAAGGAGCCCTAACTTGGAGAGATCATATCTCCCAGAATATAGCGAATATGAGGCTTATTTTTGGACAGAGTGTTAATCAGGATTTTATCTTCGGCCCCTGCAATTTTCAGCTTCTGAGACTTCTCCAATCTCAGAATATAGCGACTGTACCAAAACTTATCAGTTTTAGTATTTAGGGTTTCTCCTAGCTCAGGGTCAAACTAGGGTTTGACTTTCCTGGAGTTTCACCCAACCAAATTTCTTGATCCAGGTCTCTAAAATTCGGTTTTGATGAGGAGAAAAATCCTATTCTGGTCTCACTAAAAAATTCCTCTTCTGAAGAAAGCCCTAATTTCCACATCGAAACTGAAAATGCTTGAAATTGAATTCCGCATCGACAGAAAGATGCACCCTTCAATGGAGATTCATCTTAGCATAATTTTGCTGAAAATATGTGGAGGAAGATCCACAAAATAGGAAGCCCTAGTTCATGTAGATGCACAATGTCTTCTTCTTAGGTTAGCTCTGATACCATGTTAGTTTTTCATCAATTAAGCTAGCATTATGATCTTAGGATCTTTTCACTAAGAGAATAACAAGTACAGCAATAAAACATGAGCACATCACACGAGACAAGAGATACAAAGAGTTTTCCTCAGGGAAACCATAAAGGAGAAAACCTCGCAACTTCCTCAAAGATAGAATCAACACCAAAACAGTAAGAGATCTCCCAAGACAGCAGTAGCCTTCTGTCTTCTGTCAAGCCAAAGTATTTCCTTCTCCAAAGGTGTGCCACACTTGAGAGAGCAAGTGATGTACTTCACAAGTGATAAATAGAGAGACACACACTCTCTATTTATATTAGCCCGTTCACTTAAGTTTCCATTTCACACGTAGGCTCAACCCTAATAATTACTACTCGAGCCTACACCTTAATTAGTGTATAATAACTCAAGTGCCCCAAAACTGTGGGGACTTACCTAATGACTTGATATGACTTGTTTACATTATTAATCCTCCCGATTGGATCATCGGGGTATGACCACATGACTCAAATGCATAATAGAAAACATCCTGGAATAGACATTGGGTTACAATACATAGGATACATAGAAGAATACATTCCGAAGTTACATATACATCAACACCTCTCTCAAGTTTTTTTAATAAAGAGGGATTCTTCATCATCTGAAATATTTGAGTGGTTTTTTAGATGGAGCTTCAGACTTCTTTGATTCTTTTATGCCTTTAAATTCTGTCCCTTTTCTTGAAGGATTGTTCTATCCCATTCTCATCTCATATGAAGTGAAGATCCCATGTAGTTCATCCACTGTTAATAGATCAAGGTCATATCGTTCTTCTAGAGTGGACACCTTTGAGTCATACTTCATTGGAAATGTTCTTAGTACCTTGTCAACTACTTCTATTTCTTTTAATTCTCCTCCAAGGATTCTAATAGCATTGACAACTTCATCTACTCTTAAAAGGTATTCTCCAATATTGTCTTCTTCTTCCTTTTTTAGGATTTCAAATTGTCCTTTATATGTCTGAAGTTTGGATTCTTTGATTTTGGATGCCCCTTCATAGCCAATCTTTAACTTATCGCAATATTATTTGGCAGTCTTGCATCACATGACTATTAAAAATATAGAGTTTGTCAATCCACTCAAGATTGCATTTATATATTTTCCATTACCCTCATATTGGTCTAGTTCTAGTCTGTCTGTAGGTAGGTTGTCTGCTATTTTATACTCCTTTTTAATTGCTTCCCAAACCTTCCATCAAAGAGACATCAGATGGAATTTCATTCTCACACTCCAGTATGCATACTTTTCTCCTATGACTAATGGTGGTATGTTGGTGGCTAACCCTTCTTGTTGATCCATAGTGGTTTTTAAGTAGAATATTCCTTCCAATGGTTATACTATAGTGAAGGAACCTGCTCTGATACCAATTGTTGGAATACTGGACAATACTGAGAGGGGTGTGGGGGTGAATCAATATTGATAACTTTTAACAATTTAAACCACTTTTTAATTTATTCATTAATACACATAATCAACAAGAACACACATAACACAAATTTAACGTGGAAGCCCAATTGGGTAAACCACCAACACTTCCTATTACTACAAGATTGTATTTTACAAATAGTTTTTTCCTACTCCTACAGACAAGGATGGTATTACACCCTATTTACCAGCAACTAATGGAATGAGGCTACTCCCCCCTAGTTTTATCAGCTACTACTGAAAGGATACTACTACACACTATTTACCAACTACTACTGGAAGGAGGCTATGACCCCCTGTAGGCCTGTTTCATGCCCTATCACCACCCTACTGCCCTAATATGTTTTATTAAAATTCCACATCTCTTTTACTTTCAATCTCTATCACAAATTCATATTACTAGTCTCTGCCTCATCTGGATACTGCTACGCTCTGTACTGTAGAGACGATTCTTTCACTCTGTTGGAATATATTAAACCCACTCACAACTTAGGATAAAATAATTAATCATTATTTGATTAATTATTCACCCAATAGCTTAATTAGTTGGCATCCACTTGCACCTTAAAGTCAATGCATGCCATCCATATCCTAGGAATGATTTATTTCTGATTCTGGGTTCATCTAGAATTAGTATACCGGACCTTATAGCAGATTCTGCTTTTTTCTGCTTTTCTATAAAAGCTAGTCAACTAGGAAACTGGGAGCTTTTGTTTCCAACCCATCCTCCATTAGTTTTTCTCCATTTTCTAGGATTAGCATGTTATTTCCATCTCCTTGACAACTCACTCATGATTTTTCCAACTTGTGAGGTCCTTGATAGATTTAGCAAGTGCTTTATCCACCTATGGGGGTTTGCTATATTTTGGTAAGTCATCCTTTTTGAGCTTTATGAGTTGTTTCCATACAATTCGACTTTCCCATGAGGGAAGCACTATTTATGTACTCTATTATTCATAATTATTCAATGGAAGGATACACACCAATATTCATCTCTTCATTCATGTGATTCAATCTCTTTTCTTCTCTCTATTTTTCCTGTGTATGCTTGTGAGAATTCTTAGTAGAAAGATCTATTTCCTGTGATTCTTCTTAGCATCATTGCTCATAGCATTGATCTATTATTTCTACATGGTATCAGAGCTACAAGGTTGATCAATTTCTACAGAGTTGAGGAGCGCTTCCAATCTCCTATCCCTCTCTGAAGAAGAGCTTGTCTAGCTTACAAGATTTTCTCCAAGTTTGCTTTGCAGGTTGTAGAGAGTATCTCTTAGAGCATATCAACAACTTCAATATGGATTCAAAAGTTCCTCTACTATCTCCTTTCAAATATGCTGATTGGAAGCCAAAGATGAGTGCATACTTGAAGAGGCAATGTCTCTTTGATGTCTCCATTGGTGCATTGAGTGAACCCGAGTCTTATGAAGAGAAGATTGATTGGATAAATAATTGTGATAGAGATTATGGAATTATGTGTTTGGGAATGTCTCCAAATATATATCATCTCATAGATTCTGCTGAATTTCCATTTGAGCTTTGGAAAATTTTGGACAAAGCTTTTGGTTTGCAGGAAATTGAAGATGAAGCATGGAGCGAACCTAGCATCTCCTCTTGTTCTCTCTCTCAAGATTTATTGGCCTCTACATTCTCTAATGAAGTTGATAATGATGAAGAAGTTTCTCATACAGTTCATGTTGCTGCTTCCCTCTTTCATTCGAATGCTTCCTCCTTCAATGAAGAAGCAAATATTGAAGAGCCATCTTTTTCTGTGTCTCTTGAAGGTGATTTTTCTTCTTGTGATATTATTGATGAAAAAGAAGTAACATATGGAGCTGCTACTGATATTGATTATGATCCTATAACCCATTCATTGTTCTCTCAATCTCCTATCTTAGATTCTGAGATCTATGTGCCAGATTCTTTACACCTCTTGCATACCTCTCTCATTGATGGTGCGCAACCTAGTGACTTATAGGATGTTTGCTTAGCCACATCAAGCCTTATTTGTGTCATACCACTTACCTTACTTGATCTCATGTGCTTCAGCATACCCTTTTTTGTTCTTGGCATCAATACTCAGAGCCTTCTTGAAGATTGTGAACATCTCATTCTGCCCATCCATCATTCAGATTTTTACACTTATCAGTTTTTCCCAGTTGCTCATAATTTTCCTAGTCTAGCCCTATATCCTCATGGAGCCATTGAATACTTTGTCCTTGCTGTTCCATATGTTAATATTTCTGATATATCATAGTTTTATCAGCCTCATATCAGATCTATACAGGTGCTACATCAGATTGGAAGATTGACATGTGATTCACATCACAATTTTGTAGCTATTCAGGGAATTGGGTGTGAAATAAATTGTCTTATTTTTTGTACTCTTTGGAAAGGAGTATGCACAGATATATTTTCCATTTCAGATTATGTTTTCATATCATATTTTGACAGCAGCAATAAGCATTCAGATAATTCTCCTACTTCATCAGATGATGAGATACAAGGAGTCTCTCCTCTTCCTTCTTGCAGGTTCTACACTCCAGCGCATGATCATGGAGTTCATGATTTCTTCAGCAAGTCCTTCATCCAGAAGCAGTTCAGTCAGCTCATTAAAGTGAAGATGAAGATATGTTGAAGAAATATTTCAAATTTTGTGCCTTGTCCTATCTTGAGGGAGGATTTTTTCCATGTGGTTTTGCCTCTTTCCTCACTTTTCTGGACATAATAATTGTAAAAGGGTGACCATAGCCTTGTTGCTGGGCCCTATATGCATCCATATGCATCCATATGTTTTGTCATACCATCATAAAGTCAGATTTATAGGGGGGTGTTGGAATATATTAAACCCGCTCACAACTTAGGATAAAATAATTAATCATTATTTGATTAATTATTCACCCACTAGCTTAATTAGTTGGCATCCACTTGCACCTTAAATTCAATGCATGCCATCCATATCCTAGGAATGATTTATTTCTGATTCTGGGTTCATCTAGAATTAGTATACCGGACCTTATAGCAGATTCTGCTTTTTTTGCTTTTCTATAAAAGCTAGTCAACTAGGAAACTGGGAGCTTTTGTTTCCAACCCATCCTCCATTAGTTTTTCTCCATTTTCTAGGATTAGCATGTTATTTCCATCTCCTTGACAACTCACTCATGATTTTTCCAACTCGTGAGGTCCTTGATAGATTTAGCAAGTGATTTATCCACCTATGGGGGTTTGCTATATTTTGGTAAGTCAGCCTTTTTGAGCTTTATGATTTGTTTCCATACAATTTGACTTTCCCATGAGGGAAGCACTATTTATGTACTCTATTATTCATAATTATTCAATGGAAGGATACACACCAATATTCATCCCTTCATTCATCTGATTCAGTCTCTTTTCTTCTCTCTATTTTTCCTGTGTATGCTTGTGAGAATTCTTAGTAGAAATATCTATTTCATGTGCTTCTTCTTAGCATCATTTCTCATAGCATTGATCTATTATTTCTACACACTCAACATTCTATCTATAAATACCTTCCAACACGTTTTCTACGAATGCATCTCCTCACAGTTGCACCTTTTAATTCTTAAATCGTTCCTCTTCATGAAAACACAATTCTTCACCTTGAAAATTCTTTAACTTTATTTGGGTTTATCAGTCATGAATTTCCACAACAAAATTCTTTCCAAAGTTGCTTCTCTGCAACAACCTTTTCGCAAGGTTCTTTCTGCAACAACTTTGCGGGTTTCAGAATGCAGGTGTGCATTTTGTTTTTTCCAAAACTTGTTTCTGTAATTTTTCTTTCTGCAATAGGATTTCCATAAGGTTCTTTCTGGAACAACCTTTCTGTATTGACTTTCCCGCATTTTCTTTTCCAAAATTAACTTCCTAAAATTGTGGATTGCGGACAATTACCTTTCCACATTTTCCTTTTCGTAATATCCTTTCTACAACTAGATTTTCACATGTTCCTTTCCGCAATCATCTTTCCACAATTACTTTTTCCATGACCATCCTGAGCCGTTGATCCATTGCGGAATCTTCCCTGACCATTGATCTACTATCGGATTGCGGATACTACGAATTATAGAATGCGAAAATGTATTTCGACTTTTCTCTAAATTGCTTCCGCAAAACGTCTTCTGCGCTGTCGAATTCTTGTGCACTCTTTCCTGATCATTGATCTTTAGATCAGATGCAGATTACAAATTGCAGGTTTTCCAAATTTGTTCAAACTACTTCCGCAATTTTTCTTTCCACAAAATTTCTTCCACATTGTTGATTTCTTATAGACTCTTTCTCAACCATCGATCTTAGATCAGATGTGGATTGGAGATTGTAGATTACAAGTTTTCCAAATTTCTTCGAACTACTTCTACAATCTGTCTCCCACAACTTTGTTTCCACATTCCTTATGAACCGTCAATTTCTTGTGGATTCAATGCTGACCGCTGGTCTGAGGTCAAATGCAGATTGTAGTTTGCGGATTGTGGATCAACCTTTTTCCGAAATGATCTTATGCAATATCCTCCTACAAATCTATTTCCGCAACTTTTTTTGGTCCAATGATTTCTTGCGGTTCAATCTCGATCGTTGATCTGGAGATAAAATACATATCTCATATTAACATTGCGGATCATCACTCTTTCTATTGTAGATCCTTTTGATTTCACTAAGTTCACCTTGCCATCATGTTACTTGGTTATTCCTTTGTAATTGTTGAATTCTTTTGACATAAATTGACAACTATTTTCAACATAGATGGCTATTATCAGAGATCAAACTTGTTTTTCAATGGATTCTCCTTGGTTCTCTGTGGTCTTCACTTAAAAATGGAAGACAAGAGAAGAGAATGGAGGCTTGGGGTGCATCACCCAAGGTGACTGAGGCACGTCACTCAGACTATAAGATTAGATTTACTCAACACCAAAGCATTAATGATAAAAAATGTGAAATGGAGTGGGAAGCATTCTTTTATAGACTTGAGTGACTTGTTGAGCATGCCATCCACTTGCTGAGCCAGTTACCCACTTGCAAACCCTAACCCTAATTCATGAATGCACCCTCCTTGAGGAAAATATAAAGTATAGCCTTAAGATGTTGTTTCTCTGCTTGCATCACTCAACCCAAAGTGGAAATTCACGCTCCTTGAGAAAAGTTTTCCTTCTTTATGATTGATGATGTTTCCTTTCTTACATCCTTTCACCAAAATGGAAATTGCGCCCTCCTTGACCAAATTTTTCCTAATTTGTGACTGATTGATTTTCCTGTGCCTTCCTTCTTTTACAACTACCTTGCTCTTCCTTGATTTTTATAGTTGCCATCTTTTTTATGATATATTGATTTTTCCTATTTCTATATTTTTGGCTTCAGTTATTTTTATCATTTTCTTTGTTAACTCTAGGTTTGCATTTTTGAATGCGAACTCATGGTCCACTTGGACCCATGTGTCCTCCTTGTCCCCTAGGACAATTGCAACTCATTTCCACATTAATTATTTTTCAAAATAATTAAATACATGCAGAGTCATAATTGTAATTTTAATCTATTACATGCCTCCATATTATTAATTAATTAAAAATTCGTAGGTAGTATTGATTTAATTCACTTCGTAAACCCCTAGCCATTGACAAGGCCAACACTTTCAAAATCCTTCCAGGAAGGGACATTACAAAGATAATCTTGAAGATTATTGTTGAAAGGTTGAAACCCATTATGGGTAAATTTGTATCAGTATAACAATTTGGTTTTTTGTCAAAATGACAAATTTTGGATGCGGTTGGGATTGTGTAGGAAAGTCTACATTCGTTGAAAGTCAAGACGCTTAATGCTTTTATACTAAGATGGATCTAGAGAAGGTCTATGATACGATTGATTTTTCATTTCTTTGTCTCATTCTCTTACATGTTAGGCTCACCTTGTAGATAATGAATTGGATAATGTCTTGTGTATCTTTTGCTAGGTTTGCAATTTTAATCAATGGGTCCCCTATGTATTATTTTAAAGGATCCATAGGGATATTTCAGGGTTTCGAATTGTTTCCTTATCTCTTTATACTGGTTATTGAAGGGAAAAGTAGACTTCTCCTGAAGGAAAAGGAAAACCGGTTGATCAAAGGAGTCAAGCTTACTAGAGGGTTGGCATTGACTCATATCCTTTTTGTCGATGATGTTATGATCTTTGGTGATGGATCACTATCTGAATGGGTTTATATCAAGGAGATGGTAATCTGTTTGATGCAAATAATCAGCCAATGCTAACAAAGGTTTTTCCTTAGCTTGAAAGACTCAAAACTAGAACAAAACACCTACACAATAAAGAATATCTCTTTAGGATTAACTAAACTACTAGAATTGACTGCTCTCTTTACCTTTTTACATGCTAAAAAGGTATGAACCTTTATGTGCTTGAGCTATGGAAAGATCCTACAATAGACAAAAAGGAAACAAACTAAGTGACAATGACAAGATAATTTGTAATCCTATGTAAAAGACCAAGGATTTAAACAATATACAAAGAATAAGAACAAGATATACAATGTTTATGGGAAATAAACTATATTCATTAGAGGAGATTTCAACTCAAAATGGGCCTCCTAAAATGAATTAATAAAATAATAGTTAAAATAATAAAATAATATTTATTAATTTTGGAGGAAGAAAAGAAAAAAACCACATTTTTGTTTGTATTTTTTACATATCTCCCCGTGTTTTTACTCAAATTTCGATCGGGAGGGGGTCCATCAAAAGTATGCCGAGTGGGTACTCGTTGGATGTGGAATTTAATTCCGCATCCAACGAGCTCTCCCGATTGAAATTTGAGTAAAAACACGGGGAGATATGTAAAAAATACAAACAAAAAAAGTAGTTTTTTTTATGATACCTATCCCCAAATTTATATTAAAAACGTTTTTAAGACCTATACGGTATTTCAAATTTAAAGCAATTTCATTGGCTAACACATGATGACATGGAATTTGAATAAAAGTTAAAAGGCCCATTTTGAGTTGAAATTTCCTCTAATGTGTGTTAAAAAATAAAGAAGGAGAGAACACGACTGATGGGGTCTTTCCTAAAAACTTTAAAATTTTCTCCTATTCACTCAAGAGTCTGAGGTAATTTGGCCACAATTTAGATGCTATCACATGTTATTCCTCCTTTTTTCCATGAGGGGTGAGCTAATATATAAAGGATTCAAAGGATAGAGTAGGTTGAGGATTCCATGGGAGAGGTGGAGGGATCATCCCTAGGATAGGATATCTCAAGTTCCACTTGTCCTGGTTCATATCGACGAGGCTCCATGAAGTCCATCTTAGATAAGCCTCTTGAAACCTCTCATTTTTGACTTTATAAGTCGAGCAACACACCTTTTATGAATACGACAGATGGTGTTAGGGGATCACATCCTCTTGTAAATGGGAAGCAAGCAGTGTTAGCTCTCTTTGAAAATGGTAAAAGGGCATTGCTGAGATGAGTACCATTGGTTGCATATAGGGAAAGTGCGGTGGTGGTTCAAAGTAACAAATTAATCTTTCCCACTCATTTTTCAACTTCAATATTTGAGGAATTTAAGGAAAACAATGAGATACCTATCTCATAACATGGTGTTGATGAGAATTAGGTGTAGTAGAATCCCCCCCAAAGCATGAGGCTAGAGGGAAAGAAATATGCTTTGTAGGAACAATTTATCACTTCGAGGAAAAGGTCCAAATGTCAGAACTCATCAACAACTAAGGTGATTCTGCATTACATTTATACTTTTATACATATCTAAATGACTCACAACATGGTTTTCGACTAATAAAATGAAGATCCATGTGAGATATAAATAGTCATGGATACTAAAATACAACATAGATCCATGCGATGAAGACTCAAATTTTGACATAGATACCAGACATACAATGTATATCTATGTCATATGGATGAAAATCTGATCATAACCATGAACATACAAATTTGGATCCATGCTATGACTCATACAAATACTCCATTGCAACCCAGGGAAAGTAATGAATGTTCAACATATACCCAGGGTCTTCATCTCCTCTTCAACAAAGTACAATTCTATCCACGCGAATAATTTTTTTGAAGTCGAGCATGGTAGAAACCACTTGATTACTGGTCAATGATGAAAACCGTTGACAAGTGTGAGGGAGATAACCATTAATGTTAATGATTCCCAAGGTACCACAGTACATTCCTCTGAGTGTGAATGGATGGACTGATATAGAACACTTGACTGAATCTTTTGATTAAAGGACAATGATGAAAACCTATTGCTGATCAAGGTACTGACTTGTTTCTAAGACTAATTCTTGGAAGATGTGCTGAAGTCGACAGGAATAGTCTCGTCGAAGGATGGCATGATGAATACCACATCAATGACAAAAAAATCAGAACAAAGTTATGTTATTTGAGTATGAAGTACCCACATGGATGACTCAAAAGTAACTGACACAAAATAGAAGTAGTTTTGAATACAAATGGTAGCTCTCAATATACAACTTTCCTTTGAACATTGGGTGGCACAACCAAATACTTGATAACATTGACTTGACGAGGCAGATACCAGGACATAATACGACGCTAGATAATGCATTCTTTGAAAAAGACTCAAAGGAGTAATATGACTCATGAAAGTGGATCGAATCAGAGTCAAGTTGAATACCCAAATGTTTGAATTAAATGTGGATAACTTTCATGTTTAAAGGTGACTAGCTACCATCTTTACAAATGAAACATAGTTTCCTTCCATTAATTTCCCCATCATAATTGATGAGTGCCTCTTTACTTTTTAATGAGTTAAAAGAGGGTAACAAAACACTTGTTGTAGCTTATCATTGCATAAGTCCATTATCATATATATTCCGAACTTGAGAAAGGAGGGGTTCATTCCCAAAAAGGGTATTTCAATGTTTAGTTTAACGATTCCAATGAAAGGAAACTCGACGTCGTTCATGTTTAGAGAGTTTTAACGGTACTAAAGAAGACACCGAAAAGGTCCTTTTTCATAAAATTTAGTCTTCAAGGACCGAAAAAGTATAAAATTTAATACCTTGGAGAAATCTTATAGTCAAAGAATGGAGTGTACCTTTTTCATAAATAGTCTATCCTAACCAAAAAAGGGGTAAAATACCATCGGAAAGATGATCTTTCAAGTACTTTTAAGAGCGTGAAAGTGACAAGTTCACTCATAAATCTTTTCTTATTTTGATAGTCAGAAAAGAGCTTAAAGAGGACTCCGTTGGGGTTTCTTTTTCGTAAATAGTTTTAACGAGCCCAAAAAAGAAATAAAAGTAAACTCAAAAACTTATTTCTAGGGTTTAACGACCACGACTACAATTTTTAAAAAAGCGCTTGAAACCTTTTTCATGTTTTAACCAGAGCAAAAAGAATGTAAAAATTAAGCTCTCCAACATCTTACTATTTTTAACGAGCTCAAATATTAGTTGAAAGAATGCTCAGGGTATCTTCTTCATTTTTTAACGAACTTGCAATAGAGAAAGAACTATGCTGAATACGTTGTTTCATGGTTTAGAGAGCTTAGAATTAAAAAGAAAGTATGCTCAACATGAGTATTTTCGGTAGTATTTTCCCAACATGATGTTCATAGGTCGTTACTTGCCCATGCTAGAAACTATTAAGTAAATTAAATCCAACATAATGTAAAGAGGTTGGATACATTCCCCCAAGCTTCATTTCTTCCGCTTCTCTTTTCGTCATCCAAGTAAATCCTGGACTACACCTAGGAAAAGGTTCATCAGAGATGGAGGAAGAAAGAGGATCAAGTGATACATGCAGATGAAATGAAGGTTTAAGTATTGAGTCTTGACACAATGGAAGGATCTGTTTCATTTTTTAATGAGATTTAAACAATCTTGAAACAGAAAATAACTTTACTCATAATGACCTATTTCATTTTTACACAAGCTTGAAACAGAAAAGAACTATTCTTGTGGAGATCTGTTTCATTTTTTAACGAGCTTGGCATAGAATCAAAACTATGGTCTCTTCAGTTCTTAACCAACATGATGTTTAGAGGTTGGTAGGTTTCCCCCATTACATAAAAAGCTAGTGGCTTAACTCCAGTACAATGTCTAGAGATTGAAGACATACCCCCCTAAGCTTCCCCGTGATAGGAATAAGCTATCGGTTTACAAACGACTGAACTCTGGCATGATGTCCAGAGTCGAGAGACATGGCCGATGAAGGGGAAGGAACCACATGAACATGTGGGACATTTAGGGAAGTCTGATGATTAGGAGTCATACAATGAGCAAGGTTAACAAAAGAAAGTTGATTAATGGTCACAATCTTCCCATCATGGGGAAAATGCACCACTCAAAAGAGTATGGACACTACAACTTTCATAACGTAAACATACTCTCATCCAAAGAGTAGATTAAAATCTAAGGGAAGTTAGACTACCATAACATCAATGCAATCAATTTTCCCTCCTAAGGTAATAAGAAAATGAGGAAGGATCCCTAAAGGTGCAGTATGTCTTCTATTAAAAGCCAATGTTTCATCAGAATCTGGCACAAGCTGAGGAGAACTATAGCTTTCCAAGCAGTTGAGGATAGGATACTAACAAAATCTCCTTCATCTACAATAGTGCGAATCATGATCCTAGAAGTAACTTGCACATATATTTGGAAAAAAACTCTCAAATGAATACAACATTTTGTTGGATTACTCCAATCAAAGGAAATAATCTCAGTACTTGGAGAGGGTTTTGTTGAAATAGACATAATTTCCCCTTGCGTAGAACAATCAAAACTTACTACAAAAACATTAGATGTTTTCCTTTCTCTCTCAACTGGAAGAGAGGGACAAGACACATACTATATACAAGTGACTAGTTCAATCTTAACACTCTCGGGTGAAAGAGTGGGATCGGGTGGAGAAGACATCAACTCGACCACTTTAACTTCACTCTTCAAAGGAAGAGCGGGATCAACTATAGATGAAACTGAATTGACCACGTGGTTAAGTAGTGGTGGGTAAAGAGACAACTTATGATAACCTATTGGAAGCTAGTTGACGAGGAATAGTAATATCTTCCAAAAACCTTGAAGCTTAATCCATGTGAGGACAAAGGTAAGTAAGGTGCATGTCCTTACACAACAAGCAAGTATTTCTGACCTTTCCTTTTCGATTCTTAACCATAGAGTCACTGGTTTATTGGGTATCATCAAGATGATGACCAGAGGCTGATGACACAGCGTGTTGGGAGGCACTAGACCACACTTCCAAAACTTGGGAAAGACCAAGACAATCCTTTAGAAGGCGATAACCCTCAGAAAGTCTGAATGGAATTTTGGCTTACGAGTAGTTTTCGTAGGTAATTTAACACTCTCACTAGAAAGAGTATTTGGTTGTGACTTGGTCAAGAGTCTTCCTTTATTCTTCTTAATATTCCTTTTGTTCTTCTTCTTATTTATCTGATTACTAGTACTACAACTTTCAACATGAGAAGAGGGAGAAAGGGGAGAATACACAGATGCCAAAGAAGGCAGAGGATTCATAAGAGTTTGGTGTTCTTGTGAAGGAGAATTAACATCAGAGACACAAGGTATGATTTGAATAATTGGGCTAGAGAATAACCATATAGGTAATCCTATAGTCAATCCAGGAAGACTCAAAGTGGACATGAGAGGCAGGGATAATTTTAGGGGCGAATTTTAGCCCAATGGGCTATTTTTCCATGTTTTTCTCCCAAAAAACATTCGCCATTTTGCATTTTTTGAAGCCCTATTTCGCCCAATTTTGATGGGGTATATTTTTTTCACCCTAAAAATTACCAAATTATTATATAAACGATATAAAATCCTTGGAAATTAAAATATTTTTTGAAAAATATAGCCACTCATTTTATAGTTGACGTTTTAAGAATTGGTAATATTCGCCAACATTTATACACTTTTAAAAAAGTATGGTTCCTTAAAATCATCCTTGATGAGAGGAGGACCAACAATTCCAATTGAAGGAAAAAAAAAAGGTTCCACTTGAGAAGGGACCTCTTGGTTGGTAGTACTAGAAGGAATAGACATAGCTATACTAAAAAGATATATCTCTTTCTAAGACTTTTAAATTTATAGGAAATAAGCACTACTCAATCTAAAGCAACAAGCAAACATGTGAAAGGAGTGGATAAAGAGGTGGGATCCTCAAAGGATTATAAAAAAATCACAACTTGCTATATACTGCAGGGTCCAACAATAGAGCACGAAAAGGAGGGTTGGGATAGTACCCTTTCCTAAATACCTGACTACCAAGAAAGTACATGCATAGTAATCTCCTTGAGTGTTGTTCTTGGTGTATTGCGATGATAGGATGGCCAACAATATTGTCTCAGATGGTTCTAGGATCCCTAAAAGTGTCTCCCGATATACTCAAGGTTCATGGGATCTCAAATAGGTAGTAGTGTTGTCTAATGTAGAACCATATGAAAGGGGTCTTCCTATATACCATTGAGTACATGAACTACCTTTTGATATACCTCAAGGGCACGTGAAAGGCCATTTGATATACCAACATGTACGTGGAAGAAAAACACGATCCATAGGATGCAGTGCATTAAATAAATGACAACTTCTACATTTAAATATGTTAGAACAAGCATATAACCTAACACACAAGTTGATAAACATTTTAAACTTAAACTAGCACTTAATTTTATCTTGTATAGTTAAGTGAATGCATGGAAAGTTGGACCTGACTCAAAGCCATGCAAGTAATGAATTACTCTTTCCCACTCATTTTTCAACTTCGAGGAATTTAAGGAAAATGATGAGATACCTATCTCATAACATGGTGTTGATGAGAATTAGGCATGGGGACTTCACTTAGTGAACCTCTCACATAGCACGTGCGATCGTGGGATATTGAACAATACCCTTAATTTCGAGAGATATTGACCCAAAATATTTTTGTTGAAACCCCCTCTCAATACTTAAAACCTCCTCCACACCCCTTTTTATACCTCAATCCTTATAAACCACCCTACCCACCCCCACCTTAAACCCCTCATCCCCCCAATACCTTCAATATATTGGTTCGATTTTTGATAATTTTAAAGCCCACAATATGAACTAACGTGATAGGATATTGGCCAACAAGTGAAGCCCCTGTGGAATTAGGTGTAACATAAACACTTCCTAAAGGGATTCTAAAATGACTTTAAGTATGAATAAGTCTTTTTTTGTTACAATTGTAATGATCTAGCTTTAAAAGTTCATATTACTAGTCTCTTTCCCTTGAAGATGGAACATATCGACAAAGGTATAAAGTATTTAGAATATTTTCTTAAGAATAACAACTATAAGCATGAGGAGTGGAGATGGATCCTTAAAAGATTCATAGGAAAATGGATAATTGGACTTCTAGGTGGGGTTCACTAGGGGGTTGTTGCATTCTCATTACCTCTATCCTTCAGTGTATTCTTGTTTATTGGTTTTCATTATTACATGTCCTAGAAGGTGTGATAGATTTGATAAGGAGAACTATCTTACATTTTCTTTGGAGGGGAAAATAGAAGGAAGCAAAGTTTCACTTAGTGAGATGGGAGGCACTTTCTAAGCCTAAATATCCAGGTGGCTGGGGATTAAAAATATCACCCTTTTCAACAAGGAACTATGTGATAGAAGCATTTGGTGGGCTCTCTTCAATGAGGGACTCTGGGGAAATTTATTCAAAGAAAAATATATGCATAGGTTGCCTCTAACAACTTGGATGAGGAATGGCACCCCAAAGAATAGTAACACATTGACGATTTGAAGAAATGTGCTGAGGGCATTGCCTTTTATCTTACTTGATATTTGATGGCAGGTGGGAAGCGTAAACTAATTTATTGTGGGAATTGATTTGATTGTGGGCTTGGAGGACAACTTTGTGTTATCTCGTAATATTATTTGTCAACTTCATACGAGGAGGATTATTGTTCTTAAATAAGTATATTATGAAATCGAGTTGACCAATCCTCGCTAGTACTCGTCGATGGATTGAAATATTCAAGTGGAGCTGGATGTGGAATGGGATGTATTTGTATCTCGTATTATGGTAGACATTACTCTTACTTAAAATTTTGATTAGTTGTTTTGGAAATTTAACAAGAAAACATGTAAGGTTATGAACAAGCTAGCTTATAGTTCTCTTGCTGAGAAGCATCTGGAGCATCTGGATATTTGGTGGGTGTCTTCGATATGGAAAGAAAATTTACCATTAAAAATAAATTTCTTTTCATGGTTAAGTCTTAATCATAAAATACTTACCTGGGACGCTCTTTAGAAAAGGGGTTTTTGGGTCCATGAAGACATTGTCTTTGTTTTAATGCTCTTGAAACTATGGAACATATTTTTGGTTCTTTTTTGTTCTTTCAGGAGGTCTAGAATAACCTTTGTTTGAGTATGAATATTATGAAAAGTTGGGACAATTTGAGTGTGGATGAAAAGTTGGGACAATTTGAGAGTGGAGGATAATTTTAAAAATTGGCAGAATTCTACTACTTTCTATATTGACATTCCTTTAGCCATACTCTGGGAGGTGTGGAAAGCTCAAAATCTTGTTTTGTTCCAATAGGGAATTGTTGATTCCTATATCACTAGTGTTAAGGCCCTTACAATATTCAAATAATTTGGGTGTGGCCAACCTCGTGTTCGGTATAGAATTATCAAGAACCCAAGAATAAAATATAATTGAATCTTAGGTTTTTTTATGGCGCTGAGCAACATGGTCTCTGCAGCACTGGGATGGTTATCAAGTTTTAGCTGGAGCATATGTACTTGAATAGTATGGTAGTGGGTAAAGGAACTAACACTAAGGATGAATTACATGCTCTTTGGGGCCTTTTATGGTTCGTCCGTTAAAAGAATATACATTATCTTTAAGTGATGGGGGACTTGAAAGTTATAATTGATTGGGAAAATAGTGTCCATCATTTATAATCTTTAGAGTTTCTACATTGGCTAAGACAGGTTAAGGAACTGATTTTCCATTTTCAATAGTTTTCCTTTAGTAATATCTATAGATAATTTGACAGGGCTGGGGATGGCCTTTCCAAACAGGTGATCAGAAGCATGGGAGGTCATATTTTTTGGGAAAAACATCGTGGGGGTTCTATGATTGACTCTGTTCACATGAGTATTTTATAATTTCTCCTTTGGATACTTGTTTTGACAATTTGGATGAAGTAACTTGTTGCTTTTTTTATATATTCTTAAGCTAATTTCAAAGCTTATATGTTATAGTATGGATTTATGACTGAACAAGATGTATTGAGGATCAAATGGAATATATATAGATGAATATGATGTATTAAACAATGCTACCTATATTTTGTATTTATGATACAACTTATTACTAATATAAAATTGTCTTTTTTTGTAGGAAAAAACATAGTATTTACGATAAGGCCGTTTGGAAAACATGTGGATTTGTGTGCACCAATACTATACCTTTTAAGGATATCATAGACTAAAACTAAGTACTTTACAAAATATATGTTCTACTTATCTATGATATATTTGAAAATAATTTAATGTGAACCTACCTTCGAGCTCAAGGAATCGAATTCCATTTGTGATATAAAAACTAAAGCTCATTTTTCTATCAAATATTAAAACATTAGAGTTTCCCATTAAAACTTGAAATTACAAAGGGAGAAACAAACTCCGCGTTACTTCATGTTTATCCCCAAATGGGGTACATACGATCCATGGAGCAATTTAGAAATTTTGTCTTCTGATAGTTGATAGTTGGAGTAGTGACCTAGGGATAGCCGATACACCATGCAAATATAAATGATTCCTATCAAAAGGGATAGTATGAGTTTGCTACAAATCAATTCAGGTTAACCACCTCCCATGGAAGACTCATTTATCCCCACTCTATGGAAATAATGGAGGCAATGGAAGATTGGATCTCTACTTAGCTGCAACAACACAAATCTAGTGAGGGATACGTTTCCTTTGTCGATGATATGGTCTTTTGAATGTGCTCTAATATCTATCATACCATATGGTTTTTTGAATGCGGTCTTAATTATCTATAGTTTTCACTCTGCTAATTCATATCTACTCTAGGATTATGTATCTCTAGCCATTAGTTGTTTCCTCTCTACTGGCTCATTTTTCATTTGATTCCAATTTCTTGATTTCATATATAT
>LPNX010345495.1:45567-116801 GCA_001517045.1 Pseudotsuga menziesii
ACTTTCCACATTGGACTTCAAGAATAATAATCAATACTATTTAAGTGAATTTCATTTAAATTGAAAATAATGAAGAGAAAAATGAGTATAAACCCCCAAAAATTGCTTAACCAATGCAATGCACACAAAATATAATTGAGTTTCAAGAAAAAGACATTCAAAAGGCGCCCAACACACATTGATATTACAGAGGGCTTTGGGGGAAACTAAGAGCAAGAAGAAACAAATAAGGAAATTTCCATACACCAATAATTGAACTAGGTAAATAATTAAAATGCACAATTTGAAAATAACCACATCTTAAAAATTTGGAAATTAGAAATGTATTATCATTTTAAAATCATCATTAAAATTTTAATAAAATTACAATAGAGATAGATTCTCCTACATTCGACAAGTAGTATAATATTGAAATTACAAGTAGAACACCCACATAGTTTGTGGTTGGATCATGATGATAGGGATCAAATGGTTGAGACATAGCGATGGATGGACAGTTTGGAAAACAAATTTTTCCTCATACTCTTCTAGTTAAATAGGTCCAACTCTCAGTTATCCATGCCTAACTATATGTTATTATTAGAATTTGAGTTCCATTTAGATATTTAAGCAGATAGTTCTAATAATGTTTGCAGTAAATGGAGAATGAAGATACAAACTGAACAAAAACAACCACAGTAGGAAACAGATGAGTATTTCTCAGGAATTGACAGTATCATTCACAATAATTAAATTCGGTGGTACAATAGTTTACATAGGAAATTAATTCGAATCAATTAGGGATGGATTTGAATCTATCCACTAGATGTGACTATATCTAACTAACCATCTAACTCATGGTGTCTCAATCAATATTAGAGTCCAACAGATCAACTCCCATATCTCCAACCAACTCAATCAATCAGTGATAGCTAGTTAACTCAGTGCAATTGAGGTGGTAGGTGGGAAAAATCTCCCACTCCACATGCAACCATGCATTAGCCATGCATAACTAACGCTAGCTAACTGATTGACATCTAACTAAAAGTAACTAGAGGCTAACTAAGACTAAATATTTCTAACTCCACCTAACAGATGGAGGTTGGTTCTAGGACTCCCAGTGGCTCCTAAAATGTAGGTATTGGTCTAGGAGGTGCCCAAACTGATGCATGCACATGAATTAAGTGGCATTTAACCTCTAGTAGTGTTCCCCACACTCTAGTAACTGGTATAGGTGGCCCCATTAGGCAAAGTGGACCCAATGGTAATAGTGGACCCAATGGTACTAGTGGACCCAATTAATTAATTAAGTTTCCTAAGTTAGGATAAATAATATAATAGACAGTATGGTCAAGGGAGGATTAATAATCCTAACACCCCCCCTGAATCCTAACTTGGAAAATTGTGGGCCTTGGTAACAATACCATAGGTCACCCAAATACAATCTAAAAGAAATATTTCTTCTTAATACAAACAAGTAAATAGGGAAAACCTCATGGGAACCCCCCCCTCAAGATAAGCAGAAATCAGGAAATACAAGTTAAAAACTTGCAAAATATTTTGCTGCAATTTGCAGCACTATGCAGCAACAAAGCAATATTCTGGTTCTTCTATGCAGCAACATCCTGAATCTATGCATGTGAACCTTTGAATCCAAAAAAATGATTATTTTTTGAGGAATATTCCTCTTTGGAAGAATAACAATGTGCTCAACTGAATCAGGAATATAAACAGCTATACGGTGAAAACTGGACCCATGTAGAGCAGCTGAAATTAACTGAAGAGAGAGAAAAATTTCTTGAGAATTAGAAACATGTGAGGAAAACCCAAGAACCTTATATATTTCAGCCTTGAAAAACAAACCATGAGTGTTAAAATCAGCCCCAAATGTTAGGAGCAAGTGTCCAGGTGGATGCAGAATGTCTTCCTCTTTACTAGTTCTGTGAGGGGATGAGCATGTGACCAAAGGTAGAGAAGCCCTGGGACTATGGAGAGAGTATTATTGAGCTCCATAATCTGATATTTATTCATAAATAACCAATAATCACAAAATATAATATCAGAAAACTCATAAGAGAGAACTAACATCGAATCCTCAACAACAAGATTTAATGAGACTTACGGTGCTTGATTTGTCACACCAAAATTGATGAAACTAGTTACAAGCAATACTGAAAGCTCTTGAATATTAAAACCTGAAACACATATTATCATATCAGAAAATAAATCAGATCCAAATAGGTTCATACCAGATCCAAAGCTGTGCAAATATATCAAATCCCCAGCAGCAAATTTGAAGGAGACTTGCGTTACTTGATTTTTCACACCAAAATTGATGAGAGCAGCTACAAGCATTACTGAAAGCTATTGAAACTTAAAAAATTAACCAAATAATATCAGATCATATCCAAATAATATCATATCATATCCAAATAGGTTCATATCATATCCAAGAGTGTGCTCCATCGAGATGGTAGATGCACAGTTTTCTCCTTCTTCAAAATTCTGATTTTTGGTGCATGCAATCAGGTAGGAATTTGCTAGAAGTTCAAGATCAATGAGAGTGAATGGATCACTCCTAAAATATGAAATTATTACCAAAATATCCATGGTATTACTTATCTACACACCATCAACATCATTATAGATATAGAAATCAAATTCCTCTTTCCTTTTCTGAAACAATCACCGGTAAACTAAGCACAAAATTTAAAGAATTACTGGAGAATTTTTGCAAAGAATGGAAGGAGTGTTTTTCTTCAAAAATAGAGATTCGAATTTCTTCTTCTAGATAATCCATGTGAGGATATGAGATATCAGATATATCATACACTTCAGGAGCAACAGGATAAGGAGTCACTCCAAGGAGACTTTCTTCAATTCGAATTGAATGTAGGGAAAATTCTGCTTCTTCTTCATCTTCAACAATTTTATTTTCTGTAGGAGAGGGCACGAACTCATTATGATGGATTTTATCTGAACATATCTCAACATCTGGGAGTTTAGATTCATCTCCCATATTTCTTCTATGTCTTCTTGATAGAGGGAAGGTGATCAAGGATTCTTTGGAAGCAACCATGTGGTTGGATGCTCCAGAATCTATCGAATAAGCCTTCGACAAAGAAAGGCTTGCATGCAATAATATCTAATATTCTTCAATATACTCTCCATAATAAGACATCTCTACACCTTGTGGAAGGGAAATATTGTTCTGTACACATAGATCTTTCATCTGGTCGAGGGTCTTCTTCATGGACGAGTCTTCTAGATGAAAACCCCTCATACAATAGGGATACTTTTTGTTTTTCTTCTTAGAGCCAGAGGCTTTGATTCTATTTAGGCTTCGAATCAACTGCTTTTGGATCCTTCTTCTTTGATTTCCCTTTGGATTGCGCTTTGATAGATTCAGTAACTAGGAGAGCCTGATCTTTGGAGGTCTTGATGACTCCCATTCGAATCAACTTGTCTTGCTCCTTGATTAAGCACTCAGAAAAGGAATCTAAAGAAGGAATTTTATAATCGGGGAAACCATGCCACTTGAAATGAAATATAGAAATAAATACAAAATACTAAGAACGAAATTTTCTGAGTATGGAGAGTAAATTTTAATAATCCTTTCTTCCTATTCTGCACTGTTTTCATTGAAGTGCAAGAGACATGAATTTAGTAAAAAATTTCTCAATAGTCTTGAAACTGCTAGGATGTAAGGCTACTGACTCATTCTCCAGGAGGTTCCCCGAAGCTCATCTTGTTTTCTAAACAAGTTCTCAAGCTTCTCCCAGGATTCTCTTGGTGTCTCCAGACCTTCAAGGTGGAAGAGGAGATATCTGGATATATGAGTGCATAGATAACCGGAATATTCATCACAACGGTTCAAAAACGTGTTCTTTTCAACTGGCTGATGAGGCTCTTCCTCCTTTCCTTATATTATCCTGAGGTATCCATGCTTGCACAAGGCTAGCTGCATATCCACCCTCCAATCAATATACTTGTAAGTTGTAAGGATCCAAGGTGTAGGAGATTCAAAACTCATAATTGCTCCAGCTGAAAGATTGCAAAACTTCACACAAGCTACGTAGCACCTGTAGTTTTTCACTGCAAAACACACTAAAAAATTTGAACTGTTAGAATCATTGTTTTCCTCTCAACATGAACATGTTTTCAAGGTCCATCATGCCCTCTCTGATGCTCTAATTAAATCCAGAGCTAGCATATAATAATAGGGGACTTCTATGGAAACCCAGCTGCTTCTGATGTTCAATGGGGAGAAAAAAGCATGAAACCTGCCTGAGAAGTCTTTAATACCATATTATAAGTTGAATGTCATTTATATCTTTAATCATATAGTTCTAATAATTTTTGTAGTAAATGGAGAATGAAGATACAAACTGAACAAAAAAAACCACACAGGAAACATATGAGTATTGCTCATGAATTTACAGTATCATTCACATAATTAAATATGGTGTTACAATAGTTTACATAGGAAAATAATTCAAATCAATTAGGGATGGATTCAAATCTATCCACTAGATGTGACTGTATCTAATTGAACATCTAACTCATGGTGTCTCAATCAATATTAGAGTCCAACGGATCAACTCCCAGATGTCCAACCAACTCAATCAATCAATGATAGCTAGTTAACTCAGTGCAACCGAGGTGGTAGGTGGGAAAAATCCCCTACTCCACATGCATCCATGCATAACTAGTGCTATCTAACTAAAATTAATTGGAGGCTAACTAAGACTAACTAGTTCCAACTCTACCTAACTGATGAAGGTTGGTGCCGGGACTCCCAGTGGATCTTAAAATGTAGGGATTGGTCTAGGAGGCACCCAAACTGATGCATGCACATGCAGTAAGTGGAAGTTATCCTCTAGCAGTGTTCCCCACACTCTAGTAAATATTATAGGTGGCCCCATTAGGCCTAATTGACCGAATGGTACTAGTGGACCCAATTAATTAATTAAGTTTCCTAAGTTAGGCTAAATAATCTAATAGACAGTATGGTCAAGGGAGGATTAATAATCCTAAAATTTATCACCGACATCCTTCCTGTTATCCATTTAACAACTATTGGTTATTTTTTATTTTATCTTTCACATTATTCTAGTTATCTTCCATAAACAATTGGTTATCCATTCATCAGCTATGAGTTATCCATGCATCGTTACCAGTTATCCGTTCATTAGCTATCGATTATTTTTATATTCTTTTTTTAACTGTTTATTTCATATTTTGAATGACTGCTATCATAATCAATCTCAACAGTACACTTGTCTCATCCTCGTCCATAGATGAAAAAAAATAGGCCGTAGTCTACCCCAAATCTCAAATAAAAATTCCTATCGGCGTAATAAATCTATATTCACTTACGATTTACATGTAGTATAATATTGGAAGGATACACGGCCTTTCAAGTGCACTACTTACATGTAATATAAATGTGGTTAAATAATTTTCAAGGAGACATGTCACTATTATGATAATCTAGAAAATGAGATGGCAATCTAATTGATGTAGATGGTTCATTAGAAATATGACCTAGTATGTATGGCAATATACACACACAATATATGACATGTCTATGACTGAAAGGACATGAAAGGACATGCATTCTCAATCATGTTTTCTACCTACAATGGATGACATGAGGATAAATGAAAAATAGATTATCAAATCTATAAACATGTAATTATATGGGATTTTTGTCATGACATGTGATGTGTATGTAAAAGGGAGCATGGAAGAGATATCCAAAACTACACTAATTTGTAGGAATCTCGATGTCATTGAAAACATATTGATAAGAGAATTTTTTTCCCATGAGGAAGTTGAGATCTATATTGCATTGTTGAACAAATATCAATACATCCTTACTTGGTCATAAGAGGAAATTCTAGGAATTAATCCTAGAATTTTTGAACATGAGATGAAGAGATATACCAATGCCAAACATGTTCATGAAAAGTTGCTACCAATCAACCCAAAGAAGGGTGTTGCTATCAAAGTATAGGCGAAGAAACTACTCCATGCAATATTCATCAACCCTATACCCTTAACCAAATGGGTGTCCAATTTTGTACATGTCCACAATAAATGAGGGAACAATAGAGTTTGTAATTGCTTCAAGGGTGTGAACTTATCTTATATGAAAGACAATAATACTACCAACTTCATTTATCATATTATCGATGAGTTTGTGGGGATTGAGATATTCCCCTTCATGGATGGATTCCCTATATACTACAATCATATTTAGATCCATCCCAAATATCAACACAACACAAATTTAATATGTCCTTGGGGCACATTTGCATATAGGAAAATTCGTTTCAGCCTAAATAACATTTGACTACTTTTTAGAAAGCCATGTCATATTACACATTCCTTGACACAAAACACATTTTCAAAGCCTACCTTGATGATTTGATAAATCGATCCATAAGGAGAGATGAACATCTTAAACATCTAATGGTAGTTTTTGACCAATGTCGATACTATAGGATTCATTTGAATTCTCACAAGTGTTTTTTTGTGTCATGTTTGGGTAATTACTAGGTTTCTTTGTATATAAGCATAATATTTTGCTAGACTCATTTAATATTGAGGAAATAATTCAATTTTCTCCGTCTTACAATGTCCATCGACTACAAAGCCTCCAAGGGAAGGCTAATTTCTTGTGATGATTCATTGCCAACTAAACCAAAGTGACAAAAGTTTTCATGAACAATTTGAAGAAAGGGGTCCCATTCGTTTAGGATTAGTTTGCTCAATTATCATTTGACACGATAAAATTGGATTTAATGTCTTCCCCACTATTAATTCATATGGACTACAAATATATATTTTATGTTATACTTAGTGACTTTTGAATCAACCACTTGTATGATGCTGGTTCAAGAAGGTGAACTACATCAGGAGCATGAACATGTGGAATGGTGTTGGAGTGGGAACATGTGAAATAATTATGGGAATATATTAGGTTATTTGAAAAGGATCTCTTATTCTTTAAGGATCTATTGTGTAACTTGAAGCTTTCTTATTTATATTAGATTTGTGCTCCATGTTTACATTTCTAATATGGTGTTTACTCTTGTCTCCTATGATAATTTTAAGAATTTGGTTCATAACACTACCCTTATGAAGCATTTATTCATTTATTCAATATAAAATCACACTATATTTTCCATGAATAACATTCTTACTAGATTAAAAAATCCCCAAAAATGTTTTTACTAGATGATAAAATGCCCTTCCCTATTCACATAAAAGATAAACCTTACCCATAGGAATGACATTGTAAAATGGGTCTTCCATGGATAACATATCAAAAATTTGTATATGGATATAATATCCTCTACCTTAAGATAATGTGCCTCACATATGAGGCAAACCCTACCAATAGGAAATAAGTGAGTCATTTTGGTCAATATGGAACTATGGTTATTAAATAAATTGAGTGAGTTAATAAGTAAACAAACTCAACATTTTTGGTGGGTTTATTTTTTTCAACTTGGAAAATATTTTCCTTGATGTACACATTCTTTTGAAATTTCAACTATCCATATCTTGTTAAAATTGATCCAAAGCCCGAAAGGAAAAGTTCCATGGTCAAACTTCTCATTAATTAGTGGAACTATAACTTTGGAAAAAATTCCCACCTAGGTAACCATCACAAGAGAAAAGAGGTTGAATTTATCGACTATTTAGTTTACCCTATAAATTAATTGTCCCCTTGATAATATTTTGTCCAGTTTAGAAAAATAAAAATGTTTTGAACATTAGATTTGAAAAATTGAGATATTTAATCTTTAAAATTGAATGAGTTAAAATGTGGACAAATTCAACATTTTAGATGAAACAAACATTCAATACGATCTATACATTTTTTTGAAATTCAAATTATTTGATTCTTCTTAAAATAAGATAATATCCTTAAGGGAAAAACTCAATGATTAAAGTTCCTATTAATAAGATGGAAATCTAACTAATTTTAGCAAATTTTTGTTTTTTTTGAGAAAAATAAGTAAAGTTTGTCCACTTTTTAAGTGATTCTCTCTCTCTCTATAATGAAAAAGAGGTTGAGTTTTTCCATTACTTGATTTATTCTATAAATTAATAGCCTTAATGGTAATATTTTGTCCACTATAAAAAAAAATTGTTTTGAATAATTGATTTCAAAATTTGAGTTAAAATGGAGTGACTTAAAATGTAGACAATATCATCTTTTCTGGTGAAACATACTTTCAAAATCATCTATTCACTTAAAAAAAAATTCAAACTGTCTTGCTCTTCTAAAAATAAGCTGATATCCTTAAAGAAAAAAAATGCATAGTTTAAGTTCTCATCAATTAGATTGAAATATAATTTTTTGCAAAGCCTTACTCTTTTAAACAAATATTAAATTATTGTAAAATAAACTAGAGTGGTAATGGAGTATTTGTTATTATAATTATTTATTAAATTAATAATTAAATAATTCTTTAAATATTTACTAGAGTAATTCTATTCATAGATGTTCATCCTAGATTGTAGGAAGATGATACAAATGGAAACCCTCAGTAGATATTCTTCCTAGATTGTAGGAAGATGATACAAATGGAAACCCTTAGTAGATATTCTTTCTAGATTGCAGGAAGATGATATAAATAGGAAACCTTCAGTATATATTCTTCTTGGATTGCAAGGAGATGTGTTAGGATTATTAATCCTCTCTTTCCTAATTCGTTCATATGTCTAAATCAGGAGTCATGTCTAAATCGGGAGTCCACCCAGTCTATTTTTAGTCACTAGCACCATTGGGTCCACTTGGCCTAATTGGGGCACATGTTCTAGTTACTAAAGTATGGGGAACACTAATTGAGGCCTACTGCCACTGATTGCACTTGCATACATTAGTTTAGGAGCCTCCTAGACCAATCCATACAATTTAGGAGCCACTGGGAGTGCCGATACCAACCAAGGTCAGTTGAGTTGAGTTGGTGACTAGTCAAGCTGAGTTAGGAGTCAGTTACATTCAGTTCTAGGCCTCTACATTCAGTTAGAGCTAGGTTTGCATGGATGCATGCAAGAGAGGTACATTTCTCACCTACCACAGTCAGTTAGCCTCATTCAACACTAAAGTAGACACTTGAGTTCTGTTTTAGAACTCCGTTGAACTCCGGTAATGGTTTAGACAAGGTCAGTTAACTATTGAGTCCTCCGACAATGATTTAGTCAAGGTCTTAGTTACCTACAGTCAAGTAGAGTCTAATCAATTCGAATTTCCTCATGTGGATTTGAATTGCATGTGGCTATTTAAGCCATTGTACTTCATTGTAATTATTATCTAATTACTCTTTGATTAATGAAAAGCATTCACAATTGCAAGCCATTTTTGCACTATTTCATTCTTCAATAACTGAGTAAATTGTGTGATCTATCCTGTGAGTTGTGTGTTTTTCCAGAGATATATGTGCTCAATTTAATATGTTATCAGAGCCTTGGAAAACAAGTCACTTCTCCTCCTCAGATATCCTACTGGATCATTTTTGAGCAAAATTGCTTCTTCCAGCTCTGCACCAGAAGCAGAAGGTTTACCACTTAATACCCCAAGTTAAGGAATTGTTGATCAAGATTGATCAACTATGCTGGGTGTGATGAAAAACTGAAATGTGCAGGCTATCTACCTTACGGTGCCCATTTTGTGTTTTTGCAAGTACAAATTCGAATGGATTCATCAATTTTGGATTCATCAGTTCCTCTTCTCACCCTACTCACAAACTATTCAGAATGGAAGATGAAGATGATTGCATCTCTGAAGAGACAAGATCTCTATGAGGTGTCTATTGGACTTGGTGAAGAGTCCATTGAGAGAAAGGATGACTAGATAAATGAATGTGATGCATCTTATGGAACAATGTATATGGCCATTTCTCCTAGTATGCGCTACCTCAAAAGATCTGTTAGAAACGCAAAGGATCTCTGGAAAATATTGGACAAAACCTTTGGACTAATTGATGAGGATCATAATAGAACCTTGGATAGGACATCTAGCACCATAAGCATCCCTGATCTAAAAATATTGGCATCCACTCTCTTTGATGAAGTTGTTCAAGATGAAGAAGGAACAAAAGCTTCTACACAGTCAATTCGAATTGAAGACAGTCTCCTTGCAGTGACTCCTTCTCCTGATGCTCCAGCAGTTTATGATATATCTGATATCTCATCTCCCCATATGGCTGAAATAGAATAAGACATTCAAATCTCTGATATTGAAGAAAAATACTGCTGCACTTCCATGCAAACATTCATCGATGATTTTCCTTTGAATTCTGTGCAAAATTTGCCAGTAATTGCTTCCGAAAGTGAAGAGAAATTTGATTTTTCTCCCTCTAATGTCTCTGCTGGTGTGCAAATATGTAATAAATTGGATATTTTGGAAGAAATATCAGATTACCAGAGTGATCCATTCACTCCCCATGATCTATATCTTCTATCAAAGTCCTGCAGGATTGCATGCACCAAAATTCAGAATTTTGAAGAAGAAGAAAGCCGTGCATCCATCGTCTCGGTTGACCATTTATTTGGATATGATATTAACCTTATTGGATCTGATATGATCTTATTTAGATATGACCTGATATTTCTAGGTTTAATATTTCAAATTCATAATATTTTAGTACTGCTTGTAGTTGTTCTCATCAATGGTGTGAAGAAACAAGTACCGCAAGTCTCCTACAAAACTACTGCTGGGGATTTGATTTCATTTCATAGTTTTGGATATGTTGTGAACCTATTTATATATTATTTACTTTCTGATCTGATATTATTTGGTTCATATTTTAAAATCCAATATATTTCAGTCATGCTTGTAGCTGCTCTCACCAATTCCGGTGTGAAAAATCAAGTACCACAATTCTTCCTAAAAATTGATGCTGGGGATTTGGTGTTAGTTTCCTCTTATGAGGTTGCTGATATTTTATTTTGTGATTCATTGGCTATTTCAGAAGCTATATTATATTTGGAGCTCAATTATTCACTCTAAACAGTCCCAGAGCTTCTCTACCTTTGGTCACATGCTCAGCTTCTCACAGAACTAGTAAAGAGGAATATTTTCTACATCTGCCTGGACACTTGCTCCTAACACTTGGGGTTGTTTTTACCACTCATGGTTTCCTGTTCATGGCTGCAAAATATCAGTTTCTTAAGTGTTTCTCACATGTTCTGAATCCTCAAGAACCTTTTTTCTCACTTATCAGTTGACTTTAATTGCTCCACATGGGTCCGGTCTTCATCCGACCGCTGTCTATATTTCTGATTTAGTTGAGCATATCATTATTCTTACAAAGAGGAAGATTCCTCCAGACATAATGATGGAGAGGTTCACATGCCAGGCCCCAGGATACCTGTGCACAAAAGAACTAGATTGATCCTAATTCTACCTGCTTAATTAGAGGGGGGGATTTTTTTCCCATGTGGTGTTTTCCCCAGTTCCTTGTATTGAGCAGTTACTTTACTTTACTTGATGTAATGGGTGACCTATGGTCTTAGTTACTAGGGCCCATAGATTGTCCAAGTTAGAATTCAGGGGGGGTGTTAGGATTATTAATCCTCCCTTGTCCAATTTGGTCATATGTCTAAATTAGGAGTCATGTCTAAATCAGGAGTCCACCCAGTCTATTTTTAGTCACTAGTACCATTGGGTCCACTTGGCCTAATTGGGGCACATGTTCCAGTTAATAAAGTGTGGGGAACACTAATTGAGGCCTATTGCCACTGATTTCACTTGCATGCATCAGTGTAGGATCCTCCTAGGGAAATCCCTACAATTTAGGCACCACTGGGAGTGCCAATACCAACCAAGTTTAGTTGAGTTGAGTTGGTGACTAGTCAAGCTGAGTTAGGAGTCAGTTACATTCAGGTCTAGTCCTCTACATTCAGTTAGCGCTAGGTTTGCATGGTTGCTTGTAAGAGATGCACATTTCTCACTTATTGCATCCAATTAGCCTCATTCAACACTAAAGTAGACACTTGAGTTGTGTTTTAGAACTCCTTTGAACTTCGGTAATGGTTTAGACAAGGTCGGTTAACTATTGAGTCCTCTGACAGTGATTTAGACAAGGTCTTAAATAACTACAGTCAAGTAGAGTCTAATCAATTTGAATTTCCTCATGTGGATTCGAATTGCATGTGGCTATTTAAGCCATTGTACTTCATTGTAATTATTATCTAATTAATCTTTTATTAATGAAAAGCATTCACAGTTGCAAGCCATTTTTGCACTGTTTCATTATTTAATAACTGAGTAAATTATGTGATCTATCCTGTGAGTTGTGTGTTTTTCCAAAGATATATGTGCTAAATTTAATAAGATGATACAAATGGGATTTGATCTAAATTTTTTTGCTTATAAATACAACTTTCAACCACTTGAGATAACCCACCAGGCACTAGCAGTTTTATAGAAAATATGACGACATAGATGTCGGATTTTAGACATAATGTTGTCGACCATTCAATAATCAACTTAGTTTTTAAACGTCGGTTTCATTTTGGTGGATATCCAATAGTAAAATAAATTCGTCGGATTTCTGAAATATACCCATCGAATATCTGACCATGATTATTTTAAAATTTCAGTCACAAATCCGACGAAGTTCATGTCATACGAATCGGATATCTGACAACGTGGAGATTGGAAGAAACATGGAAATATGACGACATGGAGATCGAAAATCCATTGTAGTTTACTTCATATTAGGTCGGATAACTGATGACTTGGAGCCGTCAATGGTATAGCACCATTGTCATATTTGACGGATATCCGATGAGAAAATTTACATAGGCCCGTCAGAAATTTGACGTCATTTCCCATTACCACCAACAACAATGTGATACTACTGACAAGCAGAACCATTGGTAGTATCACATTATCATTGGTGGTAATGAAAAATGACGTCAAATTTCCAATGGACTTGTGTAAATTTATAATAAAAAAATATCCCATGAGCCAATTCGGGCCAATTTGAGCTTGCATTAGCATTTTTCAAATAGTATTATCATAATTATATCATGGGATATACCAAACTGAAATTTGATGATCATGCTTCAAAACAATAATTATCCAGACACATATAGAACATCACTACTATACTAATTAGAAATGACAATACACCCGGAGACCTCAAGATGTAAAACTAGGTAAAGGGGAGAGGCTAACACATTGATTTGGAGATAGAAAATCCTATAACTTCATATGATAATATGTAAAACTAACTTAATAATATTGGACTACACTACCAACGATGGTTCATTATTTGAAGTATTGGGCTAACTATAACTAAAATGTAATCATCAATAGGTATATTCTTATGCATAACAAACCCATGGTTTGGAAGCATTGGAACTTTAGCACAATATAAATTATGGAAATATGAAAGTGATAACAATAGGAATGATATGCTATGGTGTAGAAATGTTTTTTCTTCCAACTAATTTCATCTTAGATTCTATGTCTCAATCGCTATTATCTGATAATGAATTTCATTGAAGCAAGTTGCAGAGCCCAAAGATGCTATATTCTTTGTTTTAATTGTTGTGGTATATTTAAGAATCCAAATATATTGTTTTTAGGTTCACATTTGACTTTTATTGGTGATCTAGACTATTTACTATTGGTGCATGTTGTATGAGGACAATGATTTATGATCCAAATTTACTTAAGTATCATCGTGGCTTGTGCATGAAGCAAGATGAACAATATTGACTATATATTATAATAATAGCATGTAAGGTTTTCAACATTTGATTCTATATACAAAATGATAAGATGACGATAACAAAAAAAGACAAGAGGAAAATCTTCCAAGTTGGCACATATGCATGGATGCAAAACACTATATGGTTTAAAATCATTTAAATTAGATGATTAGTTCTTACAAAAGTATCATAGTAGCGTGCCAAGTCTTCAAAATTTTGGGGCAATATCCAACTGTAGAAACAAGACATCTGAATGCAGAATTCTCTATCTAAAGGTATGCAATATGAACAAGAAAATATTTAGCTTCTATTTCTTTGAAAGAAAGAACTAAATCAAAATCACTCGTGATCTTTGATATCAGTTTCGAAAGACATAATGAATTTATTTGACATGTCAGAGTATTACTAAATTGTTATGCTTCTATTGAATTTTGACTTGTCAAAGAAGTACTTGAAACATGTAGAAATAAATAGAGTTCTATTTAAAGTTGGTCTAATCTACATGGTGTGGCAGAGAAGCTAAAAATACACATTTATATTTTCAATATTCTACATAAAAAATTAGTTGTGTATTCAATTCACTCGGTAGATTCAAATCACTATTATGAAAAAAATGCATATGTACAAAAACGGTAGATGGATAATCTTAATCACAGATAAACAAAAAGAGTTTATGGATATTTCCACCGATTTTAGATGGGTTAAAGAATGCATTTTGTTTCTTTGGGGACAATAAGAAAGCAACATGATTAGATCACTATAATAATGTTTTACTAATGCCGAAAAAGAGGCATCAATGCCTATTATAGACTTAGAGAAGCAAGAGGAAAATAGTACTTATATCTCAATAGGCATATGGACTGCAAGCAAAAAAATCAATTAAGGAATAATCCAGTTAGCAGTTTGAATAAAATGTGCTTGTATTTATTTTTCATTATACTAATTTCTCATGTATTTTCAATGTGTTGGGCATAGCCTTATTTTGGTTTGTTTCCAAACCAAGGGAAGATTACGTAACGTTGATAAGATCCTTGGATGGTTGCATTATTTATATGATTTTACCTATCATTTTGTTTATTCCTAGGTAAGAATTGTCATAAGAATAACAAGCTCAATATTGTGAAAATTAGCTCTCATTTAATTTATTTCCCTTCGCATTTTTAGCCAACTCCTTTTTTGTACAAGTAATTATTGAGGTTTGGTACCTTGAACAAGAACATTATGGATTTTTGATGTGGGGTTATGAGATGAGAGTCTTGACCTATCGTACTGATTATTTTCTCTACTTCTTGAGATAGGATACAGTAGGTATGACAACGATATAAGGTTCTCATACATTCTCAAGAAAAATGAATAGCCCCAAATGGAATCAAGTGTTACAACTCATATAGCATGAGACTTGTCCCAATTTTAATGACCCTGACCAAGTAGGATAGGTTTGGAGTATATTGTTCTTGGGCCCTTTATGTTGTATTTGGATGTACATGCATCATAAATATTCATCTATTTGGAATCCTTATCACACATGTTAGATATGTACAAGTTGATTTGATTAATCACTTGGATGGATATCACTTGTGAAGAGTCTTCTATATGATTCACTTATGAAAATTTAGATTTTGACCACTATGTTGGAGTTGAGGCATCCTAATGAGGGGTTTCCACTCATGAATTTGCTCATTTATTTTGTTGACCTCTAAAGCATTGTACCTTCGAGGATGTGTCATGCTTTGTTGTTTTGGTGGATCGCCTTAATTAGAGGAGATTCTATGCCCTCATTTATTCTTCAACATGATATATTCCCTAGTTGATGGAACACTCCTAATAGAATACATTCCTAGAGGATCTAAGATTCCAACGACTAGATTTATTGACTTATCAAGTGAGTATTTCCTTGGTGGAGGAGAAACCTAGGGATTATGGATGTTTTTGACATGGATTTGGATCCTTTCAATGGTTGACCACTTGGAGTAGTGAAGTAATCCTCTTTATCATTATTTTGACACATATTTTGAGGCATGGAGGCCCTACATGCACATTCTAGTAGAGAACCTACCTTATTTCACGGAGTTGGGAGTTGGTTTTGATATGCAAGAACATGATTCTATGTTGTGACACATTTTCTAGTTTTCTTTCATCCACATATATGGATAGAACACAATTTAACCCTTTTATTCCCTATTTTGTATTACAAATTTCACTGCCGCTTCCTTCTTTCATTTACTTTTTTTTTCCAGGTTTATAAATGGAAAATTTGAGGCCGGTGCAAAAATGTAAATTGAAGGTACACAACAGGAACCTTGTTCCTGATATAAAGAATCTTCACACCATTCAAAAAATTGTGGTTAACTTAGAATCAATTTTAAGTCAACATCTACTTCAAATTGCGTCTTTTGGATTTTTTTTGTTTAACATAGTAATTGATGAAACACCCAACTATATGGTTATTCTTGCCATATTGTATGTGCCCAATCTACATTTGTATCTTTTTCCTTCTTTCAAGGAGCCTTAAGTTTGTATTTAATATTTAAAAAAATCCTGACCATCTATTGAAAGTTTAAGAAACATACACTGAGTTGCTAAAAGAGAAAAATTCAAGAAGGAAAGACTTGGGATTCTAACACACGTCAGGGTCCATGTACAACAGGGTACCCTTGCATGAATTTTCCAGATATTGGCTCATCTGCAACAAGTTCACAACAAAACTTTAGAACTGATTTTGCTCCAGAATTGTCCCAAATCCATTTAAATATATAAAACAAGTAAGCACAATAAATACACAAACATGAAGGCAATGGTATGCATTTTATGTAAATTCTTTTATGAAATTGAAAAAAATAAACATGGTAATATCAAATATCATACATATTCACTCTTCAAATCTAATAAGGAACATGAAATGCTGATGGTGTTTTTCTCATAAGCATCAAAGAGAGTTATGTGATGCACATACAAGAGCACAGAATGGGGAGTTGTAAACCGTAATCTATCATGGATGGGAGTTGAGTAGTTCTAAAATAATAAGTCTTATCTCATATTAGGTGATGTTGAATATATCTCCAGTTGTAACCAAATTCAAAGTATCCATCCACTCCTCTCTAACTTCTCTCAGGAACACCGACAGAAGTGACTATGGGTCTACTCTGTAAGAAGTAGGCCTTTTATAACTAAATTGGAAAATTTCATAAAAATCCTCTAGCTAATCATATTCCCTCTAATTGATTCACAAAATATCATCTTTAATATCTAAACTTGAAATATTCCTATGTGGCTATCATGAAGGTGTCATTCATTTGGCCCCTAGTTTGAATAGTATTTCCCTGGAGACTCAAACCATTGAAGTGTTTGTTCCTTAAAATTAGAGGGAAACATCCTAATCTAATTATGAGTGTTGGTATTATACTCGTAAGCTCTAAAAAATACTTCAAATTTGAATAAGAATGTGTTAGGGTCCTCAAGAGTGATCCCATAAAAATGAGGAAGAGAAAATGAGTTAATGCTTTTTCATTTTAGTTTTCTCAATTGTTTCTTAGATGGAGAACTAAAAGACTATTGGTTGTTCTACTTTCTCCTCTACAATATTTAATAACATTATAAACATTTAAGGAGTCCAAAAGGTTCATACGTATCTTATCCTCAAGCTTTAGTAGATCTTCCAACTACTTTTGCAACAATATTGTCTTTTAGTTTATGTGTTTTGTATGGTGCTCCTAGAGCATCTTCTTTGGTAAAATATTCAAATAATTAATCTATCTTCACCTTGGGACTTCCAATAGATTATTAAAAAATACCTTGTTTTTTTTTAGTTGTTCAAAGTAATCCCTACCTACTAATCACTTTTGAGATTTGCAAGAATTGGGTGAATTTGGAAGAAGAAACCTTATTTATCCCTATGTCTATTCATGCATGCATGCTTAAAAAGAAATATCAGATTCCACATGGGAAGTAAATGGAGTTGAATATTAGTTTCCAAATTAGTACTTTATTGTTGGGGATGACCTACTCCACTAATAAAATTTGGTGCAATATATATTTATTTGGAAATGACACTAAATAGTGATAGGCTTCAACAATACTAAGGAATTAACCCAATATTTAATGGACATCACCTACTTCTGATTTATCGATTTGAGAATGTTACACTTTCAAAACACATACACTTTATATGTAATTGTAATAAATTTACCAATTGCAAATATTGATGATTCTAATAGTTTTGGGGATTTCTCATATTGAGAATGTTTTTAGCCTACTAAATTAAATAAAATCAAAGAAACCTTATAGAAGGGACAAATTGGTATCACACTTATGGCATACTTCCTTTGGTTTATTGTACCATCATACAAGAGGAATGAATTTAGAAAAATATTACTAACTACATCATTTTAATAGCTCCTCAGGTTCACCTTGTTAAGAGTATTCCACAATTTGTTTCCTTTTATCCCACCACTCACATGAATTATTCACTAAACAACAATAATTTTCACTAAGTTAAACTAATAGTATGAATTCAAATAATAGGAAAAGGAGTTTTTTAATCACACAACCATCATAAAATCGTATAAGAAATAAAATTTTGAGCAAGATTGTAACAACATCATAACATATAAATAATAATATGTTGCTATAGAAAGGATGGAAGGAATCAAAATACGCACCGCAAGAATGCACCCTTTCTCTACAACCATTAGATGATCACTAACTACCTAACTCTGAATTGTACCAACAGGCAATGAATTACAATTCAAATATCAAACTATTAATATTTTATTATCTAATTGATCCCCAAATGTTCAAAAAATTGTACATGTATGCATATTGTTCTTCTAAATCCATGTGTAGTTACCTAGTTTTTAAGGAAAAGTCATTGACTTAAAAAATGTCTACTTAATTATAACTAGCTATATGCTATTTTGTGTAATAGAAAGAGAATAATGAGGAACCACGTTCCCTCGATAAAAGATAATTTGTTGGGAGTTCTCAACATGCTCTAACTTCCCATCTAATGAAAGTTCAAGAAACATACACTGAGTTGCTAAAAGAGACAAATTCAAGAAGGCAAGACTTGGGATTCTAACACACCTCATGGGTCATGTACAATAGGGTACCCTTGCATGAATCTTCCAGATATTGGCTCATCTGAAACAAGTTCACAACAAAACTTTAAATCTTATTTTCTCCAGAATTATCCCAAATCCATTTAAATATATAAAACAAGCAAGCACAATAAATATGAAAACATGAAGGAAATGGTATGCATTTTATGTAAATGATTTTATGAACTTGAAATAAATAAACATGGTAATACAAAATTTCATACATATTCACTCTTCAACTCTAACAAGGAACATGAAATGCCAATAGTGGTTTTGTCATAAGCATCAAAGAGAGTTATGTGACACACAGAGAAGAGCACATAAGGGGAGTTGTAAACATTAATATATCATGGATGGGTTGCACTTGTTAGATATTGGATGAAGACAATTTATAAAACTTTATTGGTGCAGATAAGTTGGTTATGCTTTGGGACAAGAAAGTGTGTCTAATATAGACAATAAGGGTGATCAAGTAGATATTTAATAATAATCCAATTTTTATAGTGTTTTAAGTTAGAAAACTTAGGATAAAGATATATTTGAGTGCAATTGTCATCACTTATTATTAGTCAAGTCCTAATCAATAATTAGATGTTAGGGATATGAAATGAATAGTCACTTTCATTGATCCACAGTTAAAGACATATTGGAATGTGAATCGGTCAAATCGAATTGTTCTCTCTTCCAATTCATTGTGGTGTGAATCTACAATTGTATATGAAAAATACTAATAGGTAGGAGTAAGATGAGATAATTTTATTAATGTTCAACAGGTGATCATAAATAGGTCAAAGTAACTACTAGGTACATCAAAAACAATCTATAGTGGGAGTGTGAGTGGAGCTCATAAAGTAAAACATGTCTATCATCTAAATTTAAAGACCTAAAATATACAATCTATCATCAAAGAAAAAAAAGAAGATGCAAAGTTGGGATTCCTAGAGAAGAGAGAGTATCCTTCTCAAGAACCCTAGAGAAATGTATCAACTAGAGGCACCTAGAGTATGTGCTCAAATCACCAGAGGATCCATTTCCTACCGAAAAGGAGTTGTTTCTAACCTTTGGATTTGTACTAATAATATGTGGATATATCCTATCATATGAGGATGAAGCAAAGAAACCCCAAATGGAGGACTGTCTCGATGAACTAGAAAATCTAGAAAAAGAAACCTGGATGGAAGATTGTCTTGATGAACTGGACAATCTTGAAGCAATAGAATATATGCGTACAACCTGCTAACTTGAAGAGGTTTCTTTCAATTGGGATATAAACATTGTGAATCACTTCTAATGGAACATAATGTTGCACACAAGCATATATTCACTACACTAAATGTAGGGCATTAAGAAAGAGTAAATATCCCAACAATGTCACCTACAATTAACCATCTCTCAAATAAAGGATGAATTCCTTTTGGAAGTAGTGCCATTGGAATTCTGTGATTTAATTTTAGACATTCCATACATGTAAGGTACATCATCTACTAAGTCCAATATCAACTCATCAAGCTCCCCTAGGATGATGTTACATGTGTGGCACAAAACAAATTGCACTCAATTCTACAACACAAAGTTGTAAGTTCACCAAAGGTATCAAAATATTTCTACCTTTGATGGTATTGTTGTAATCCAAATATGAGTGAGTCATAGAATCACAAATATTCCAAGTCATTTTCCAGAACAAGATATGTAGCTAACTACCCTACTTGGGGATTGGAAGGATGTCTTTGATAAGCCTTGGAGAGTACTATCAACATATCAAGTGAAACACACCATAGATGTGGAACCCAACTCACCTTCACTCAACAAACCACACTACTGCAACTTGCTTTGAGAGAGAAAGGATATTAAGCACCAAATTGAAGAATTACTAAAAAGGCTCACATTGACCCAAACTCTTGCACATATGGTAGCCAAATCATGCTTGGAAGAATGATGCTACATGGAAAATGTGCATTCATTAGTAAAAATCAAATAAATTATAGTTAAGAACTTCCCTACATGGACGACCTGCTTGACAGCCTCAGAAGAGTAAGGTTGTTCACTAATATAGACATGAAGATAGGTTGTCACTAGGTACAAATACAACATGATGATAAAGGGAAAACAACCTTAGTGAGGGCCATTCAAGGGGTTAGTTATATATTGCAGCCTCACTAATGCACAAATCACTTTCATGCACTTCGAAAATGGCATACCATGACCCTTTAGTGGTTGGCTCATCATGGTGTGACTAGATTAAAATAAAAAAGAGTTATCTAAACCACACTTAGGAAATCAAAGTAGGAAATTTAATCTACAACACATTGTTCACATAAAAAACTTGATTCCTTAACCAACCATGTGGTCATTGCATGATGGAAGAGAAATCCATAAGTAGCTACACCTACAAAATGAATGCACAATGAATTCTTATTGAACATGAATCTGGAGAATCCATGGATTCATGAACAAATGTAGCTATAGACTATAATAAAAATAACAAGGAAAATATAACAAAATAATTAAAGGAAGTTATAGCCATTAAATAAATAAATAATAATTAGAAATATACTCTATGAATAGATGGTATTCCACAACCAATTGCAGCTTTGAAGTAGGCCCTTACTACAAAGAAAACAGGGTGTTCAATTCCTCAAATTGAAACAATACACACAACAAGAAAATTAAAATAATAACTCTGATCTTCCATTATCTGAGAAATTTCAAATCACAATGTTCCAATGAAAGAAAACTAGTTCCAACTCTTGTTGTCTTTCCTAGCTAATCTATCATAGACTACAATGATTGATTAAAATACCAATAATCTTAGGGGTTCTATAGAAGTTGGAAAAAAATATAAGGAATTTATGGCTCCTCCAATATATTTCCTACATATCAACAATACGTTTTTGTTCATTATGAATAATCTAAGAAGTTGCCAATTCACTGAGTTTCGTAGCTTCTCCACTTGTTGCGTATATTGTTCATTATGAATAATATAAGAAGTGGCCAATTCATTGAGTTTCGTAGCTTATCTACTTGTCATGTGGATACCTTGAGTTATATCCCAACATACTTAGTGTGCCATAAGGTGACATGAATGTTCTCAATACCTATGATCTCTGGAATTTTGAATTAATGAAATATTCGTAACACAAATCGAGTTGTGAAGTTTACAACACACTCTAACTTAATAAGTATTTTGTAGCACCAATCCATTCAACTGTGAGTTCTGCAGAACATGTATCTTTCACATAGTGCTGAGCCATCATAAAATACAAAATTTGGCACCATAGCATTCCACAACATAGTATTTGGCAACATAGCATTTTGCATAATATAATTTGGCAGCATAGCATTCTACAATGTAGTATTCTACTACATATAATTCCACAACATCTTTCACATAGAGTTGAGCCATCATAAAATACATAATTTAGTAGCATATAATTCCACAACATCGTATTTGGAAACATATTATTCAACACCATAGCATTCTGCAGAATACAATTTGGAGGCATAACATTCTACAATGTAGTATTCTATGGCATACAATTCCACAACATATGGAAATAACACATTCGGATCGAGGTACTCATGAAACCCAAATATCCGATCACTTTTATCTCATAGATATGTCAAACACATCAATTCTCAATCAAATACTAGATAAATTGAAATGGATAATAATTAATAACCACAAAATGGCCAAATGGTTGAATTTCAAGAAACGAAAAACAATAACTTTAAAGATTAAATCCAGCATTCAATATAAGTTTGTAGAAAAATGGGAAAGATATTCAAGAAAAAAGAAACTACTAGATAAGTGCAGTATTACATCTATTAGAAAAAATCTCTAACCTGTTTAGAAACGCCAAAGTTGGCAAGTATAACTTGACCATTAGGATAAACCAATATATTGGAACACTTAATATCTCTACACAACAATATAAAAGAAAATTAATTAATGTTAAGATAAATATGTATGAATAGAATCTCTAGAAGTGTAATCAATGCTCCAAAATATATCCAGATGACAAACAAGTACACGAGCACAATCCAAACCTTTATATTTAGAGTCACCTTTGTAATTTAATATGGTGCAAGTTTGAGTATTGTACCTAGTCCCAGCCACCATGTATTTGTCAAACTTGCACCATATTACATTACTGAACAAGCTCACCAACACGCAAATAGATTTTTACATTGCTGAATTCCTCAATTTAATATGTTGGTTAAGTATACATATGAATTGATAGTTGGATTTGATTTCTATCCCCCCTACAATTACTTGATACCCTGTTGAATGCCTTGGTTTGGAATTTTTGTCAAGGACCTACATTGGAAGTCAAATTCTTTTGATGACGTTCAGAGGTGTTGTTCAGGTATAAACACCCTTATAACTGAGGGTCTGGGGTTACCAACGTACTCTTACAACTTGTAGACAATCAGCTTTAAAGTACAGAAAGGAAATAGGAAGATATAATGGACTCACCTGATTAACGACATTTGATCCAAGCTTTGTCTTCTCCCACTCTTCTCCAAAGCTTTTAGGAATGCACCTCCTTCACTTGCGAAAATAAAATCCTCCAAGTACAATCTTATACATGTATATATGACAAGTTAGATAAACAATATATAGAGTGCTTAATCATAAATATTAATCAAACCATGATACATGGAAGAGAGTCAACACAAAGTTGGAAGAAGGATTCTCTTTATTAACAATAGTGAATGAGATAAGTGTACAACCCAATGCCTGAAACAAGGACTCCTCTACAACCAAAGGATTTTGAGTTCTGCTGCTCCAAAGACTTCTGAAGATATACCACCACCATAACTTTGCTCTCCAAGTATGATTGATTAATGCCTTCCCCAAGGCCTCTATTTATACTTAGGAAAATAGAGTAGTTTTGAAGGTTTAGGAGGTTGAGATAGTTAAGATAGTTAATGTTTAAGGCTTAACAAATCTCCATTAATCATGTTTTATTATTTTTAATGTCGAATGGAGGCATACGCGAGTATTGATACTGGAAAGCCACGTATGACACGTGAGTTTCTATAAGGGAAACCCACATACATATCTGTATGCGGGTTGCAACGACAATACTCGCGTACAGTACATGGTATGCTATGGAGATAGTCACGTATGTACATGAGTTTCTATGGAAAGAGTCGGATACAACAATCAACATGTAAAAATGTAAAAGTGGCAAGCTAGGTGGATAGTGAATGCATCTCATGTCATGCTCATCTATAGTGTTTTAGGCAACCTTCAATCCATATGTGTCCTTTTGTGTGCCAACAAATATAGTGTTAGCACTTGGATGGAGAAGTGCCATTTGGGTTGATAACAGATGCCCCCTAATGTGTGAGGTCAGAGGGAAGCGATGGTCAAAATACATTAGAATATTTATCTTTGGAGAACTCAGAAATACAATGGAGCAGAGGTAGTACTTGAAACAAATACATAATAATGTCATATACAAAGTCATATCTTAGGATGCTATGTTCTATATACTGGAACACTAGCTCCTTTACAAATATTTGATTACATCATATAGTACAGGTACAAGACCACGTATATTAGAAAGGTGGATCGAAGCCACAATACACAATAATGATGAGTCTTCAAAGATCTGGAAGCTATGTACATAAGTAGAAGAGAATCTTGTGCAACTTAGTCCATAGTGAGGGAACTAAGGTATTCATAAACAATCCCAAAGAACCAGTACAATCCAAGCCATGTGAATAAATGTAGGTTGAAGTCGAACATGGAGTGGATTCAACAGATTGTCAATCAATAGGTGATAATCGACAACTGGAGCAAAGGAATTCACCAATGATGAAAATGAATCCTGAGGTATGATCGTCAAAAATCTTGGTCTTCATCATCCGGAAGTACTGATACGGAACCATACCGTGATAAGGAAGGAAATAGATCCTCCAACGGATCATAAGATTGACTAGGAACTGGGTAAAGGAAGGGAGACACAAGTGATAACAGATACGACAATCATGGGATCAGGATATAGATCAGACATTGAGTTAATTCCTTAAATAGTGAGCACGACATAGAGATGACCCTAGGCAGCTTATAATTTTATAGATAGAACAACTAGACTTATCTGTCATGTAGGAGACATGATTAGATTCCCTAGGTAGAACTGATAAGAGGAGGAGTAATAAACTCGAAGCAATAGCTGAACTGAAAGTGAACATTGAGACATGGGTATTAGAAAAGACAGAGAGTGCTATGTTCAAGGATAACATGCTACCACTAACTGAAAAACAAGAGAAAACTTCTTCCTTACCGTCCCTGTTACATTTTAACGAGTCTAGGAAAGTCAACCCGGATCTCTCTTCATTTTTTAACAAGCTTGAAGAGAAGAGGGAATAATGCTTGATAGTGTCACTGATTCGTGGATTTAATGAGCCTGAACTAATACATGCTCAATCGGTGTTTTCACATTTAGAGAGTTTGAAAACTCCAAAGAAGACTCTAGGGGGGTCCTTTTTTGTCCAATTTAGTCTCCTGAGGCCAGAAAAGTATAAAACATACCCAAGAAGAACTCTCTTAACTTTCGTAGAAGAAAAGGTGAACCTTTTTCGTACTTAGTCAGGGAGGTCCGAAAAATGTTAAATTACCACCTACCCAACGCTCCTTCAAAAGCAACATATAGATTGAGTTTTACAAGTGTGAAGGAAAGCAATATCACTCGAAAAGATCCATTTGAGTATGAGAAATGGGGCTTACAACAATAAACTCGATGCTTTGTTCTTTAGTATTTAACGAGCATGACAAATACATAAAGTACACTTAGAATATTTTTCATGTTTAGGTCTAGAGCATGAAAAAGAGAAAACTAAGCTCATACCGGGAGTTCCTTTTCCGTTAATTTAGCCCCTCGGGTCCAAAAAAGTGATAAACCTATGCCTGAGAATAATCTTCTCAATTCCGTAGAAAAGAGAGTGATCCTTTCTTGTGCTATTCCGCATGGTTCGAGAAAGAGATAAACTACCACCAATGTGGATGCCCATTCACATATTCTTAACGAGCCTGAATGGACAAGTTTACTCGGCATTCAAGTCTATTTGAGGAGTCAGACCTGGGCCTAAAGAAACTCAATATCTTTCTTGTGAAGTTTTAATGAGTTTGGAAAAGTCAACTTGTGACCTCCTTACTGTTTTTAACGATCTCGAAGGAGAGTAGAAAGAATGCTCTAAATGCAAGGAGACGAGTGTCAGGGGAAAGCGAAACTAGTTCCAAGCGCGAGGAACAAACCTATGCATAAATCAAGGAACATGAGCAAGATAAAGACACTCGGGGAAGGTCTCCTCAAGGTAAAGGGTGTCAAGTTGCAAAGGTAAAATGATACAAGGGTTAGCGACAATGAGAACAAAGATGAGGGCTTATACAACGAGCTAAAAGCGTGGAAGCCGGCATCAGGCTCATAAGCGTGAGCAGGGCACATGCAAATGAAGTTACAGCTTGAACAAGAAGATAAGGCTAGTAAATAGTTGTGAATCCAACTAAGAATCCTGTCTCCAAGAAACAACAGTATCAGGATCATATTCAGAAGAAAAGTTCTGATATAGGTCACTTTGGTAGAAACACATGTGACATTTCTATCTTCTACAAAAGGGAAAGTCAAGGCAGAATCAACCAAAGAAGATTCTATAGTACCAAGGCTCGAGGGCTTATAATCAATAAGATAAACCTCAGAAGGAGAGAAAAAATCAACAAGGGAGATAGAGTCTGCAGGAACAAACTCAGTATCATGGGAGTTGAAAAATTCATCAGAAAAATCAAACCCATTAGGATCACTAAATTGCTGTTCGAAGGGAGACTCCAAAGACTCAACAAGACCAACATAAGAAGAAAGGTCAGGCTTACTAGGAAAATCAGGGTTAGACTTAGTCACAACTGAACCAACATCCAAAATAAGGTTAGACTATATCAAAGACTCTAGGAAGACTTCATCCAAAGGAAGGAGATCATCTGATATAGGACACATGTCTAAGCTTTCAAATGGATTGACAGAGTGGAGAGCAAGCTCCACAGTCTATATAGGATGACTCACTTGGTCAACTTCTGGGACCAAGTCCTAAGAAGGTAAGTATGTAAACAGAGGTTGCTTCTCAGTAGCAATTGAACGCAAAGGACATGAGGCCACATAGCTCACTGTGGCAAGGTAGTGTCTATAGAAACACTGGGAATCAATAAAGGAAAAACCTGGTCTCTAGTTGGGTCAGGAGATGGATCAAGAAAATCCAACTGATGAATAGTGACAATTTCTTTGCCATGATTAAAGTACATCACATGAAATAATGTTGACACCACAACTTGCATGGCATAGACATAATCACGTCCAACGAGCATATTGAAGTCCAAGGGGTCTTCTATAACCATGAAGTCAACTAAGATGGTCTTCCTACCCAAAGTAATAGATGTTTGAGCGAGAATTCCCAGGGCTATACAAGTTCTTCTATTAAATGCCAGTAACTGACTAGTAGTCGACATGAGGCTGGGAGATCCCATGCCTCGCCAAGCACGAGCAGAAAAGACACTAACTGAAGCTCCTTCATCAACAATACAATGAGCAATCATGTATGATTCAACTTTGAACTTTATCTGGAAAGGTGCATTATAAGGAAGGCGCGGCTCAACTAGGCTATCCCAATCAAAGGAAGCAATTTGAGAGCTTGGTGGGGGTTGATCCGAAGTGAGTTCAATGCCCCCTTGTTCAGTAAGTTCTGAACTAGTAGTGAAGAAAATGTGACTAGCAGACACTTCAGTCTCCAAAGGAAGAGTGGGATTGATCGAAAATGGAATCGATTCAACCGCTTCATGAAAGTCACTCTCTGAAGGGAGAGTGGGATTGAAAAAAGATGACATTGGTTCAATCACATCAGGATCACTCTCCGAAAGAAGAGTGGGATCGACCAAATCTGAGATTGGTTCAACCACTTGATCAACCAAAGGTTAGGTTGTTGAGAAACTATAGGTTGTTCAGGAGAAGGAAATTATTGAGTCTTGGACCACACTCTTCGCACCTCTGTGATAGTAGGGAACTGGTGAGTAAGATGATCTCCCTCACATAGCTTACAAGGGAACTTAAGTTTGCACTTCAAATGACCAGTTTTCTCAACGGTGTCAACATGACTAGCAGTGGATGATTGTTTTCTCTTAGCATGACCTACAGAGGCTGATATTTTTCCCCCAGCATGAACTACAAAGGCTGGGTGACTGGGTCCAACCTGACTAAGAGAGGTTGGTTGTTGAGAGACTTCAGAATGTTCAAAAATGGGATGACCATGAAACCAAACTCTTCACACCTCCGTGATAGAAGGGAATTTATAAGTAAGGTGGTCTCCCTCACAAAGCTTACAAGGAAACTTGGGATTGTGTTTTGATAAGGTAGTCTTTTCAACAGTGTCAACATGACTCACAGTGGATGATAGATTGTCTTCAGCATGAACCATAGAGGCTGAGAGACTGCCCCCAGCATGACTTGCATAGGATGAGAGACCAGGTCCAACATGACTTGTAGAGGTTGGACGAGCACCACCAGCATGAACAACAGAGGCTGAATAGTTAGGATCAACATGCTTTGCAACAGTTGAGTGTGTTCCCCCAGCATGAACTTCAAAGGCTTGGTGGATGGATCCAACATTACTTGTAAAGGTTGGATGGGGAGGTTCAACTTGAACATCTGAGGTTGAATGGGTGCCCTCAGCATGAACTACAAAGGTTGAGTGATGAGGTTCAACTTGACCTGCAGAGGTTGAACAGGTGCCCCCTTGCTTATGTGCCTTCTTCCTATTCCTTCTTCTTTTACTCCTTTTAGACTGTCAGTTGCTAGTATCAGTACTTTCACCACATGAGGTAGAAGGAGGAGGAGAATCAACTATAGGTGAAGGGGGAGCAGTGTTTTGATGCCCTTGATATAAGGAGCTTACTTGCAAAGAATTAGGAGCATTCAGGGTGGTTGGAGTGGAAAACAACCAAACCGGTATCCCTAGGGTGAATCCAGGTAGATTCAAGGTGGCCATCAAAGGAACACCAACTTTCCCCGTGAGAGGAATAGTACAAGGAGTTCCCAACATGGGGATCTCTTGGTTGGTGTTCAAAGGGATGTTAGACAGTTTCAAACAAGGAGACAAAGTCTGAGGTCAATAGGAAACCAAAAGTACCAAGCACACACTTGAATGTAGACTAAGTACAGACAAACCACACAACACTCACTAAAAAATTCTCAAAGCCAAACAGACAAACAGGTATAAGATACACTTTCCAAAACAAAGCTGATAGACAGTTACTTGGAATCCCTATAGATGTTCTTAGGCACAAGCGAAGGAATCACCCACTAGCCTCCCACACCTTCTACCGAGGTTACCTTCCAAGCCCACCCAAGGTCAACCAGAAATAGCCTTCTGGTGTACCTGTGTATGAACCCTAGATGTCAAAGAGACTAAAGGCTACCTTAACTATATTGACAATCTAGGGGGACAGTCGCAAGCTTGGTTCATACTCATGGGCAGGGTAGCAAATCCTGAAACCCTGTCTAAAACAGAATCCCCAGATGTGAAAAAACCTTGGTCTACGCTTTGACAAGGAATCAGAGGGTTATCTCCTCAATCCAATCCTCCACGCGACCTTGTGCTTAACTCCCGCTTGAGAGGAGCTTCCCAGATACAATCAATGTAGAAAAGGGTTTACTTAGTGATTGGCCAACTACGTTTGAAATTTTAACACTTGTGGGGAGTTTAAACTCCCTATCCCACAAGTCTAGCCTAAGCAAGTTGGTGTATGACCCTATAAAATAAAACTTACTAATAAATTTAAATTATATCGTTTATTTTAAGGGTTGTTTTTATTCATAGGGTAAATGGTGTGAAACTTATGTGGTGTTTTGACTCAAAGTTGAAACAAAATGACTAAGCAAAGAGAAATGAAATGCAAAAAGCACAAACTATTCTCTTTCTTTTTCAAATAGAAAACTTGAAAGCCACAAAAGAACAAATTCTTTTTATTTTTATTTTTTAAAAACAATGATATGCCATGCAATCTAGACTAAAAACCTAATCTACATGCATATAAAGCAAACATGTGTTTTTTTTTATTTTTCTTTAATAAATGCAAAAGAAAAAATAGCCTATCAACTAATGCAAGCAAGTAATGTCAGCAAAGCAAATAGACAACTACTATGCACCTAAATGCACAATTCTTGAGTATGCTTGAATTAAACTAACTGTATAGAGTAAGCAAAGTGAAGTAAACATATTGATAATACCAAGCATCAACCACCTAAGGAAGACTTGGAACCCTAGCTTGGGTGGATACAATGAAAGGAAATCACTGAAATCACACAAAGGCAAGTGGTAAACCAATCACTATCCGAAAATAGAAAGGTATAAACAGTGTCTAGAACCCTAACCACTGATTCAGTCAACCAAAACTTGGACCTCTAACCCAAATAGGCAAATCCACTCCAAATTGCAACAGAAAGACAATCCAAATAAAAGAACTCAAGGGCTTTACAAGAAAGCAGAAGGTGGGGTCAACAAGGTCATCAAACTCACAGTATAGTGCTTATAAGGAAAACCAACTAGCAAATAGACTTTATAGAGGGACAGGGACAAGAAAACCCTAACCCAAAAATTTGAATACTCAGGCTTGTACGTGACTGTGTACGAGGGCAACCCGCGTACTGTACACGACTGTCCTAGAGAGAAACCCGCTTATCCAGGCCTATGTACGCGACTGTATGCAACAACAACCCGTGTACAGGTATAAAATTTTCTAATAAAAGAGAAAATTTTCAAGGTTTTCAAACACTACCTTAAGCATGAACCAAGACAGGAGACCACACATACAATCAAGGCAATGACTGGGCAACGGTCAACAGAAATAACCCATAGTAGTCTGGGCTCCCCAACAAAGTCACCAGTTCTGTTGTTTAGGTATAAACACTCTCATAACCGAGGGTATGGGGTTACCAACGTACTCTTAAAACTTGCAGACAATCAGCTTTAAAGTACAGAAAGGAAATAGGAAGATATAATGGACTCACCCGATTAATGATGGTTTATCCAAGCTTTGTCTTCTCCAGCTCTGCTCCAAAGCTTTCAGGGATGCACCTCCTTCACCTGCGAAAAGCAAATCCTCCAAGTACAATCTTATACATAAATATATGAAAAGTTAGATAAACAATATATAGAGTGATTAATCATAAATATTCATCAAACCATGATACATGAAAGAGAGTCAACACAAAGTCGGAAGAAGGATTCTCTTTATTAACAATAGTGAATGAGATAAGTGTACAACCCAAAGCCTAAAACAAGGACTCCTCTGCAACCAAAGGATTTTGAGTTCTGCTGCTCCAAAGACTTCTGATGATATACCACCAGCATAACTTTTCTCTCCAAGTATGATTGATTAATGCCATCCCCAAGGCCTTTATTTATACTTAGGAAAATAGAGCAGTTTCGAAGGTTGAGGAGGTTGAGATAGTTAAGATAGTTAATGTTTAAGGCTTAACAAATCTCCATTAATCATGTTTTATTATTTTTAATGTCAAATGGAGGTGTACGCGAGTATTGATACTGGAAACCCAGGTATGACACGTGAGTTTATATAAGGGAAACCCGTTTACAGATCTGTACATGGGTTGCAATGACAATACTTGTGTAGAGATCTGTATGTGGGTTGCAATGACAATACTTGCGTACAGTACGTGGTATGCTATGGAGATAGTCGTGTATGTACGCGAGTTGTTTTGGAAAGAGTCATGTACAACAATCAACATGTAAAAAGGTAAAAATAGCAAGCTAGGTGGATAGTGAATGCATATCATGTCATGCCCATCTATAGTGTTTTAGGAAACCTTCAATCCATAAGTGTCCTTTTGTGTGCCAACAAATGCAGTGTCGGCACTCGGATGGAGAAGTGCCATTTGGGTTGATAACACTTAGACACATGGGTAAAATTTGTCGAATACGTCTAAAAGGATTTCTACCCACCCAAATATCTTACACAATAGTATAAGAAGTGGCAACAACTAAGGCAATGGAAAGACCAGTCCGTACAGAGTTACACCGACGAGTTCTATCTACTCATGGCTAGAATTGGCATCCAAGAGGAAGAGAAATTTCTTTTCCTGAAGTACGTCATCGGAATATCCTTGTACATTCAGCAAGAGATGGATTTTTTTACTACCAGTACGCTTTTATATGAATTTCATTATGCCAGCAAGATTGAAGCTAAACAAAAATTAAAAGCATGTTTCACGAATAAGCCGACAAGTCGAGCATCCGACAAGAAGTCGCTAGCTGACTCTGATAAGTTTAAGAAACCTTCTCAGTAGACTCCACCAAAGCTCGAACATCCCAAGAATAACTTTCAGAAAGACAAGAAGGATCACAACAAACAAGCTCCTACCGGGAATGGTGTGATTATCACAATTCAACATGGCATGATACGTCAGAATGCAAATCTCGGAAGACATTTTTGGCAAAATTGTTGGCATTTGACTTGTCTAATAGAAACTTAGTAGAATCAGATCCAAAAGCATTGACCCTCTTGGCTTCGACTTTGACCACTCTGACAGCCTCGACTATCGTTGACGAGGAGGAAGGAGAGCGCTAGTTCCATACACGGATATGGGTTCAGAAAAATCCATTACATCTGATTGTGGATAATGGTAGCCAAAAGAAATTTGTTTTTGAATATGTTGTGAATAAATTAGTTCTTGTCACCACTCCACATCCTCAGCCTTACAATATCGGTTGGATGAAGGATGGACAGGAACTAAGGATCACATGCCAATGCAGACTCACCTACTTCATTAATTGTTTTGAAGATGAAGTACTATGTGAAGTGGAACTGCTATCCATAGGTGATGCCTTGTTTGGAAAAACTTGCCTATTGGATTGGCATGGTGCATATCAATCACGACCTCAGAAGGTGATTGTTAGATTTTGGAATCAATGGTACAACATACCAAATTGACAAACAACATCAACAATTGCTATGATATTTGCCAAACAAACAAAGAAGCTTATCAATCATGCTCAAAATTTTGCATTAATTATGATTAAGCCTCAGCACTCCAGGAATAATGCAGCAATAGATTGACTCATCAACCAACACAGCTCTCGATAATAGGAACAGATTGACCACATTCTTGAGGAATACCGAAACGTATTTCAAGAGCTGAATAGAGTACCTCTTCATTTCCAGGTAAAACACTCCATTGACCTTGTTCTTGGTTCTTTATTACCTAACACATATGTTTACAAAAGATCCATTCTCGAGAACAAAGAGATTCACAGGAAAATATAGGATTTGATCGACAAGGTTCATATTCTCCCCAACTCCTCTCTTTGTGGAATTCCTTTCATCTTAGTTACAATAAAATACACGAATTTGTGCATGTTCATTGACTATCGAGCTCTCAACAAAATTTTAGTAAAGAACATATACCCTCTTCCACATATAGATGAACTCATCGACAGTCTAAAAGGTGCTAAGTTCTTTACGAAGCTTGACCTCAAGTCGGGATGCCACCAAATTCCGATCAAGTCCACCGATGTATGGAAAAAAAATTTCAAGATGAAGGAATGATTATTTGAATGGTTAGAAATTCCTTTTGGATTAACCAATGCACCTACAACCTTCATGAGATATATGGATGACCTTCTACTGCCCTTCATCAGTGAGTGTTTCATTGTCTATCTTGACGATATCTTGATTTTCAGCCGATCATGGGAAGAACATGTGAGACAGCTTTGACAAGACTTTGACACTCTCCAACAACATCGTCTATATGTGAACATGGAGAAATGCTCATTTTTGATGACCATCATTAAGTATTTAGGGTATGTAATTGACTTTGTGGGTATTCATGTCGACCCAGAAAAAGTACAGATCCTCAAATATTGGCCCATTACTCAAAAAATTCATGAACTAAGAATTTTTCTTACATTGGATAATTTCTATCGACGGTTCATACTTGGCTTCAGTCATATCGCATGGACTTTGAATCAATTGATGAAATGAAATGGGAAAATTATCTTTAAATGGACACTGACACAACAACAAGATTTTGAACAACTCAAAAACAAGCTTTGTACCGCACCAATACTTGTGTTACCTGATTTGCATCATCCCTTTGAGATTGAGATGGACGCATCAGACTATACCCTTGATGCAGTGATCACTCAGTCAAGTCACACGGTCACGTTTCATTATGAGACTTTCAACGACACGGTTAGAAGTTATTCAACATATGAGAAAGAACTGTACGCCATTGTACAAACTCTTAAGAAATGGAGACACTACATTCTTGGCAAGGAAATGATCATTCTCACTAACCATAATCCTTTACAGTTCACCCCATCCCAGTCGAAATGATAAAAAACTCGACAAATCAAGTGGATTAATTACCTGCAACAATTTTAGTTAGTAATTAAGTATGGTAAAGGAAAATCCAATGCTGCAGCCAATTGTCTCAGTTGACCACCCATTACTATAATGTCTACAGTGATGAGTATGCAGGGTTTCGACACCACTACTTGGCCATAGTTGTATTCGGTAGACTATGACTTCTCCATAATTTATCGACAGCTTCAGACTGACACGTTGTCTACTACTGACTACTTCCTGAATACCACCTTGCTATACAATCTTGGGCATCTTTCTGTATCGACTGGTGAGCACTGAAAAAAACTTATTTGGGGCACACACTACAACAAGACTGCAGGAAATTTTGGAGTCACAAAAACACTTGTTATCCTCCAAAAGTATTTTTATTGTCATTCGCTTGAATCTGACGTCAACAAGTACATTCGATTGTGCATAGTTTGTGCCATTTCTAAACCGCTGAATCGATGACAAGGACTGTACACACCCCTTCCAATTCCTAGTCGACCATGGGAATATATTTCTATGGACTACTTGATGGGATATCCTACTACCAAACATCATCATGACGTCATCTTAGTAGTATTTGACAGATTTTCCAAGATGGCTATACTTATACCATGCAATAAGACTACGACAACACAACAGATTGCTCAGCTCTTCTTCGAACATGTGTAGAAAGATTATGGCCTCTTGATGACCATTATTTCCAATCTTCATTATCACAGCAAGAAAAATCACTCTGAGTCTGAACCATTCACGATTTTCTCCTATTCGGCGATCTGGACCCTTTATGTTTTTGTTTTTCCTATGTGGAGTAGTTTCCTTTCACGATTTTTTTTATCCTATGCTGAGTCTTTCCCTTTTCACATTTTCTCCAGTCTACTAGTCGTTTTCCTTAACATGAATGCCATGAATATGATTTTGTGTCTTTGATTTGAAAGACCAACAATGTTTTCATTTTTGGTATTTTTGCAACAATCAGTCTGGCACCTGCAATGTTCAGAAATTCATAGTTACTATGTGTGTATGTAATCCCTAGCATCTAATATGTTTTGATAAATCCCATGACTGAGATCATTGTGTGTGCATCCATGTTTGGCACTTGAACTGATTTGGGGAATGGAAACATATTCTGGACTTGCTTGATAAACCTAGTGTGTGAAGGCACCTCACAGACCGATATAAATGGATGGTTTTCTTCTCTGCATACCCTGAATAGCACTAGAAGGGAATGCATGGCCTAAGGGACCATGTAGCAGAGAAGGGGATGCTTCCTTGTGTTGGGTATGTAAATGTTTAGAACTCAGGTTATATTTGGTGTGGGTGTTCATAGCTTTGGATTGAACTCACTAGCTTAGCAGTTAGCCTTTCTACCTCCTTGGAAGCCTGATAAACGTAACTGGCAGGATGATTTGGATGGTAGCCTAATAAACCCATCTATTGGCTTGGTTGTGTCTCATGTGAATTTGGATAAGTGTAAACCATTTCCTGTGTAAGTCTGATAAACCCAATTGTGTTGGCTTTACTGAGTTTTATTGTATCCTTGGATATGGGTGAAATCTAGTAGTGTTCCTTATTCCTTGGGGAAAATCATGCCCAAATCGGGGGTGGAAGTGTTGCTGAGAGATTAAAGAGCACACTGGCCTATGGTTGGGTGGAATGTTGCAGCGACATAGCTGGTTGTGGGACAAGCTTCTTTCAAAGATAAGTATTCTCTTATATTTTATTTTCCGCAACTAGATTGTTTTATGAATTACAATGAACATGATGAATGCTTGAATGAATGATTTTTCTTTCACTATATGTTAATATTTTATGCATCTATGTATTTTTTAAGTTCAATGCATTTATATATATATATATATATATATATATTATGTTCGTGGGGCTTAGATTTTCCGGGTTGATAGATGTTAGTTTCGTCCTCCCTGCCGTGTAGAGGGTTGGGGATGTGATAGTGTGGTATCAAAGCACTGGTTACAGTATTGGGACTCAATAGTCCAAGTTGAACAACTGACAGAATTAGGACCATCCTCTGTGATCAGTAGGAAGAAGAGGCAGACAAATAAAAAATTTTAAAATTTCTAAGTATTGAGCACTTTTCCTTGGTGGCTGAGAAATCCAGATGTGAACCGCTGTAGTGGCTGGGGGGGCTAAAGGAGAGCCACAATGCCGGAAGAAAGAAAAAGAGTTTGCGCCACAACAATGAAAGAGAAAGAAATTTTGAGCCGATACGTCATTAGGTGAAATTCGAGACCCGAGCCGCAACAGCGGGTGAAATCCAAGACCCGAGCCACAACGACGGGTGGAATTCGAGACCTGCGACACAATGGCGGGTGGAATCCACGTCTTGAGCCACAACGGTGGGTGGAAACCATGTTTTTCACCAATGAGGAAGAAATAAAATTTTCTAAGTGTTGGCTTGGCAATGGCGAGAAAAGGAAGTTTCAAGCCGCAATGGCGGCGGGAAAAAGAAGATCGAGGGCCGCAGTTGCGGGTCAGAGTTGGGGAAAGAGATACTACGGAAAATGGAATATGAAGAAGGATATGCAATGGCATATAGAATTTCAATTTTGCGTTGATGAGCATCGTCTGGGTCGAGCCGACAAGCGACAGACAGAAGTTGAAGAGTCGCTCGCAGCGGCAGCTGAAATAGAAGGAAGAAGCCGACTGTAGCGGCGGTGGATGGGATGGTAGATCTGAGCCATAATGGAAGCTATGTTGGAAAAACATGAGCCACAATGATGAAAGGCCGTAGCATATGGAAATTGAAAAAAAATTCACTACAGTAGAAGGAAAAGACAAGTTGAGCTGACACGTCGGAAATTTTGGGTGGACTGCTCTGAAACAGAGTTTGGATAGGGCAATTCAAAAGGATTTTCAGTGGGATTGTAGGGGTCAAAAAAATGGCAGCGATTTTGTGCACCATATTGCGCAAAGACACAAGGGGGTGAGCCCCCTTGACCCCCATCGTCCCCCTGAGATAGTCGTTCTTTATGAAAGAAAATTATGTGTTTTGACAAGTTGTCAATATATGATATTTTTTCCAAATGAAGTTAAGTAGTTATGAATTTCTGAGAATTCTATAAATTTATAATTTAACTACTGTGTTATTAACACATTTTGTAGAATCATAGTCACCTTCAAAAACAACATTCCAGATAGTGCATTTGGGTAAAGTGAGTTGTGGTTCAGCCATGAGAACCGAGGAAGATGCTATGGGGGAAAATGTCCAAGTTGGAAATGCTGAGACAGAGTCTAATGGGAGAATATTACAAGAGACTCCCCCAGATTTTGCAACCACTAGGAGAAGCCTAATGGTGGAGATCCATAGTTACAAGGCAGATAATGAAATATTGGTTAAGGCTCAGGAGGATCAGAATCAGTTGAATGTAGCCATGCTGCAAATTTTGACAGATATTTAGAGAAATATGAACTCCAAGGACTGGATAGAAAAGTGAGAAGGGAGTAAGAACACTGCTAAAAGAAGAAAGAGATCACCTAGTGAGTCATCTCACTCTGAAGGGTCCACTAGATATTCAAGTTCTTCTTCCCACGAGAATCAGAGAAGGAGGCTCTACCAAAACCACTCACGAGATGAATTCAGGAAGGAAAATCCGCCTACCTTCAATGGTGAGGTAAAGACTAGTCAAGAAGCCGAGGCTTGGCTTCTGGGAATAAGAAAATATTTCCAAGTCTAAGACTATTCTGGGAATATGAAAGCCAGAGTATCCATTTTCGATTTGACCGAAAGAGCATCCATATGGTGGGAGCATTTTAGGCAAGTCAAGAAGATCAATGAAAGGAAGATTGTGTGGAACCAGTTCTAGAAGTATTTCAAGCAGAAGTACCTCTCTGCCAAATACTATGATGACAAGATTAAAGAGTTCCATGAGCTGAGATTGGTACAGCAAACCATGGAGGAATATGCAAACAATTTCTTGGAACTGCTGAGGTATGTCAGGTATATTAAAGATGAGAAGGTAAAAATCCAGTTCTTTCTGAGTGGACTACCTCAGTCCTACAAAGACCGAATTGAGTTCTATGAACCCAGAACTTTGGAAGAGGCGATAAGAAAAGCTAAGTATTTCTACAAGCAAAGCAAGAGAAAACCTGACTACCAAAATACATGGAAGAACAAGATGAATGAGAAGTCCGATCAAAGGAAGAAAGGGTTCAAACCTTCTAACTTCAAGGATCAGTAGAAGCAGCCATCCCAATTTGAGAAGCAACCATCTAGAGTGGTGGGAGAAGAGCCAAGAAATCCATAGCAGAGCAGAGCACCACTCCAATTTTGGAAATGTGGAGGACCCCACAAGCGCAAGTACTGTCCACTTGAGAATGAAAATGCAAGGCCAACATGCAATGTTCAAAAGGAAGAAACGGTGGGACAAGTAGCAAGGGTTCTACCTAGAATTTATGCAGCACTGGAAGATAGCCAGGAAGATCACCAGTCAACAGTGGTTGAATTTACAGGTGATATTGTTGAGCAATCTATTTCTATTTTGATTGACCTTGGTTCTACTCATAGTTATATTGCTCCTAGAGTAGTGGAGGTTTGTGCTCTTAGGAAATCAAATCATAGAAAGTCATGGTTAGTTCATCTAGCCACTGGAACTAAGAGAAAAGTTAATGAAGTGGTGGAGAAATGTCCATTGATGATGAACGGATTGGTCATTTGTGTAGATCTGAATGTTCTACCACTTGGTTCTTATGATGTTCTCATTGGAATGGACTGGTTAGAAGATCATAGAGTGAAGCTTGACTGTTATAATAGGACTTTTGAATTCATGGATGAAGAAGGGAACCCAGTAGTGGTAAGAGGCATTCCAAAGGTAATATCGATGAGGCATATTTCAGCAATGAAGTTAAAGAAGTTTTGAAGAAAAGGTTGTCAGTTGTATGCAGCCCATATTGAGGAGGCAGCAGAGAATGAAACTCCTAGGCTGGAAGACTATCCTGTGTTGCAAGACTTCAAGGATGTTTTTCCTAATGAGGTTCCAGGACTTCCTCCAAATAGGGACATAGATTTCACAATTGAACTTGTGCTAGGAGCAGCATCAGTGTCAAGAGCACCCTACATAATGAGTACACCAGATGTGTTAGAGCTGAAGATGGAGCTGCAAAAATTGTTGGAGAAAAAGTATATCAGGCTGAGTGTGTCTCCTTGGGGAGCACCAGTTCTGTTTGTAAAGAAGAAATATGGTACACTCATATTGTGTGTTGATTACAGGCAGCTGAATAAAGTCATGGTGAAGAACAAATATCCCTTGCCAAGAATTGATGACCTCTTTAATCAAATGAAAGGAGAAAAGGTATTTTCCAAGATTGACTTGAGGTTTGGTTATCATCAGGCGAGAATCAAGGATGAAGACATTCATAAAACAACCTTCAGAACAAGGTATGGACATCATGAGTTTGTAGTGATACCATTTGGTCTCAAAAATGCACCAGCAACATTTATGTGCCTTATGAATAGTGTCTTCAGCAGGTATTTGGACAAATTCGTTCTTGTTTTCTTTGATGATATTCTTGTTTATTCTAAGAATGAAGAAGAGCATGAAGAACATTTGAGACTAACATATCAATTACTTAGAGAACATCAAATGTATGCAAAGTTGAGAAAGTGTGACTTCTATAAGGATAGAATTCAGTACTTGGGTCACATTATTTCAACAGAGGGTATATCTGTAGACCCTGAGAAGATTGAAGCTATTAAGAATTGGCCTACTCCAAAGAATGTGACAGAGGTAAGATCTTTTATAGGGCATGCAGGATATTACAAGAGATTCATTGAAGGATTCTCCAAGGTTGCACATGCTATCACTTCTTTGCAAAGGAAGGGGATAAAGTTTGAATGGACCTTGAAGTTTGAAGAAAGTTTCCAGCGGTTGAAGTATCTTCTCACAAGTGCACCGGTGTTAAAAGTTGTAGACCCAGAGAAATATTTTGTGGTGTGTACAGATATATGTGGCCAAGGACTTGGAGGATTTCTTATGCAAGACAACCACGTGATATGTTATGAGTCAAGAAAATTAAAGGAGCATGAAAAGAACTATGCCACTCATGATCTAGAACTTGCATCCATAGTACATGCTCTCAAGATGAGGAGACATTACTTGATGGGTAGAATATTTGAGCTAAGGACAGACCATTGTGGTTTGAAGTATTTGTTTGATCAGCCTACCTTGAATGCTAGGCAAGTGAGATGGTTTGATTTTTTATGTGAGTTTGATTTTGAAATCAACCACATAAAAGGAAAAGAGAATAAGGTAGCTGGTGCACTCAGCAGGAAGGTGGAGGAAATGCATGTGGCATCCATTAGTTTTTTCCAATCATATTTGAGGCGGCATATTGCTAATCATGTTGCTGAAGATGAATTATATGCACAGGTCAAGGACAAGTTGCAGTAGCAAAGCCTTGAAAAGAAGTATGAGGGATATAAATTGGAAGAAGATGGACTTCTTACCTATAAGAACAAAATTTATATTCCAACTGTAGCATATTTGAGTAGGGTTGTTATGGATGAGATCCATCAAGCTCTATATTTTGGTCACCCAGGATATCAGAAGACGATTTCTACAGCTAGGAAGCAGTACTTTTGGCCAGGAATGCAAAAGGACATGGCTTAATATATTTCAAGGTGCATGAAGTGTCAGCAGGTGAAGGTTGAGCATCAACACCCAGCAAGTTTGTTGCATCCTTTGCCAGTTCCAGAATGGAAACGTGAAGTTATTTCCATGGATTTTATTGCATGATTTCCAACAAATTGGAGACAACATGATTCCATCATGGTTGTGGTGGACAAGTTGACAAAGGCAGCACATTTTATACCGGTTAAGTATACGCATAAGACAGATGACATTGCAAAGATATTCATGAAGGATATTTTAAAACTGCATGGATTTCCTAAGGCAATAGTCTTTGACAAAGATGTCAATTTGACTTCCAATTTTTGGAAGGGGTTGTTTGTAGATTTGGGTACAAATTTGAATTTCAGCATGGCCTACCATCCTCAGACCAATGGACAGACCAAGAGAGTTAACCAAGTGCTGGAAGACATGCTTCACATGTATGTGATGGACAAACCATCCAAGTGGGAAGACTATTTACACCTGGCAGAGTTTGCTTATAACAATGGACAGCAAGCATCCTTGGGGATGAGTCCATATGAAGCTTTGTAGGACACTAGTGACTTGGGATAATCCAGTGAATAGGGTTGTGCTTGGTCCTGAATTTCTCAAGGAGATGGAGCAAAAATTTGTAAAGATCGGGAAGAATTTGAAGGTAGCCCAGGATAGACAAAAAATCTATGCAGATAAGCATAGGGTGAACAAAGAGTTCAATGTTGGGGATCATGTTTACCTCAAAGTGAGGGAAAATAAGAGTTCCTTGAATCTTGGAAGTTGTGCCAAGTTGTCACCTAGATATTGTGGGTCATTTGAAGTGCTTAAAAGAATAGGGCCAGTTTCATATAAACTTGCATTTCCTACTAGCACTAGAGCTCATAATGTTTTCCATGTTTCTTTACTTAAGAAGTATGTACATGATCCTAACCATGTAATAAATTGGGATGTGATACAGGTGGAACCAGAGGGAGAGTTCCAAATCGATCCTATGTGCATCCTCTCTAGGAAGGTCACAATGCTCCGAGACCAAGAAATAAGACAGGTGAAGGTGAAATGGGATCACTATGGTCCTAAAGAAGCTACATGGGAGCTGGAGGATGCCATGCGACTGGAATATCCATTTTTGTTCGAATATGCAGATTGTTGAGGGCATTACTAGCAAGTATTTTTGTTCAATGTTGTAAAGCACTGAGCAAAGTGTTGTTGAAGGGGGAGGGGAATGTAACACCCCGATTTTGACCTCGTTTGCATTTAAATAAAATTATGCAAATAATCATGGTGTGGAGCTAGGAAAAATCCCCACCATTGATTTAGTTTTTATGTTTCGGCATTTAAGGTTGGGCCGATGGTATTTTCTGCTAGCCGACACATTATTATTTTGGACATCATGCTAAATTTGCATTTTAATAATTAGAAACCTACAACCAGCTATGTCAATGCAACTAAATGAGATGAGGGAATGATTTTTCCTAAGGATAAGGGAGTGGGCGATTAAGAGAGTGGGGAGAAATTCAAAATGGGCAGAGCACCACTTCGGGAAAAAAGTTTTTTTAATTTTCTTGGGCAAGAAAACACCAAAAATGACTTAACTTTGCCTCACGCATGGGAGTTTCACCTTCCCCTCATGATTTTGACTATGGGTGACATTTTTGGATCCCAATATTCATTCATGCAGCAAGAAAAACCACTCTGAGTCTGAACCCTTCACAATTTTCTTCTATTCGACGATATGGACCCTTCACGTTTTTGTTTTTCCTGTGTGGAGAATTTTCCTTTCACGATTTTGTTTATCCTATGTTGAGTCTTTCCCTTTTCATGTTTTCTCCACTTTGCTAGTCATTTTCTTGAACAGGAATTCCCTGAATCCGATTTCATGTCTTTGATTTGAAAGACCAGAAACTTTTTCATTTTTGGTATTTTTGTAGCAATCGGTCTAGCACCAGAAATGTTTAGAAATTCGTAGTTACTGTGTGTGTATGTAATCCCTAGCATCTGCTACATTTTTATAAATCCCAGGACAGATTATAACTGTGTGTGCATCCATGTTTGGCACCTGAACTGATTTTGGGAATGGAAATGGAGTCTAGACTTGCTTGAAAAACCTAGTGGGTGAAGGCACCTCACAGACTGATCTAGAGGGCTTGTTTTTGATCCGTCTGACCTCAACTTGAGTGCATTAAAAGTTTACTTGAAGAATGCGTTTATCAATTTGCTTACTTCATAAAATAGCATTAACAGAAATGGAATGCTTAAAGACAGAATTGAAAAGCAAACTGAAACAGAGAGGGGAAAACAACACTGATAAACAGATATAAAGAAGAAACACAGAATCAAAGAGTCACGAACAGAATTTGATAACCGAGTTCACCCCCTCCAATGGGATACATCTCTGGGTCCCTCTCCAATGGGTACCGATCCAATTAATCTCTTTAAGATGGTACAAAAATGGTTCTGGAATCAACTTCAGCAACTCTAAACAGAATGTTGTACAAAGTCTTTAAGACCTCTCTTCTGGAAATTACAATTAGCCTTCGAAAGGCAAATAAAGATAAATTATAACAGAGAATGTTGACTTCAAAAGAAACAGCATCTGGGCAGTTCGCAGCCTCCCCAAGTTTCTCATAACAGAAAAATGAAGCTCTGCCTCTGCAAAATCAAATGCAGTAGCTGTGCAAACAGAATGCTGGATAGAAATTCCTCAAGATCCCTCTCTGGAAATTACAAAATGGATTTCAAAAGGCAAAGAAGCCAAATCATAACAGAGTATAGTCGACTTTAGAAAGAACAAGATCTGGGCACTTCACAGCAACTCCCCAAGTTTCTCATAACAGAAAAACGAAGCTCTGCCTCTGCAAACTCAAATGCAGCAGCTATACAAATAGAATGCTGGACAGAAAGTCCTCAAGACCCCTCTTTGGAAATTACAAAATGGATTTCAAAAGGAAAAGAAGCCAAATCATAACAGAGTATAGTCGACTTTAGAAGAAACAACATCTGCATACTTTACAGCTAACTTCCTTATACAGAAACGTGATGCTCTGTGCTCTAAAACCCCTCTGCCCCTTAAGGTGGCCAGAAATGTGTTTATAAAAGCGTTCAGTCCCCCCAGGTAAGTAACGGTTCCTCTCTTTGCTACAGCTGTTATCTTCTTTATTATCGTTACAACCATATGCTAAACTGAACCATGCAATCCCGCCAAATCGTTGCACAAGCGTTATGTTACCACGTCGTTCCATATCCCCGAAACGTTGCAACTAACTCCATGCACATGTGTTGACTCAAAACACATTGCAAGAACCTGCAACCGGGATATGCCACATGTAACGTAACCGTTTGATGTCACCACCAACTTCCCAAATGTCGCAGCATATGAGGACTTCGCCATATACCCGATCCGTTGTTGCAGCATATGCCTAACCTCCACGAACTGTTCGATGTTCAACTTGACGGTGCGCAAACTACATGGCCCATGCTACAACTGCACGACTCATGCGCAATGGTGTGGGTCATGCGCAACTACGTGGTTCACGAGCAACTACGCGGCTCATGCGATAAGTGCGCACCATGCGATACTGCGCGGCTCATGCAATAACTGCGCAGGCTATGCCACAAATGTTAAGGGATGGTTGCATATAATGTTTAGAATATGAGTTAAAAACATATGTTATGCTCTTCTAACCATAGATTAGCAACCATTGTACCTATTGGATCAGTGTAATTTTTGCAGATGAATAATCCACTGGATCATTCCTGCCCACTGGAGAGCTTTTGAACCACCAAAATCCTGAATCATTCTGCAAGTAAGTGAGGATACAGATTCCTCACCTTTCCAATCTCCATACATCCTTTCCATCTTTCCTTGGTGATCTGCAACCAAACTTTCTTTTCAACTTCAAAAGGATAATGGTTTTCATGTCTGGCTTTGCAAATTGCCTGGCTCGTCTCCTACAGTTCTTGCACTATCTGCTGCACTGCTTTCTTTTCATCATGATGTCCAACTCTAACATCTTTTGTGCCGAAAGAAAAGTCCACATGTGACCTCAACAGATAACAAAAACAAGCCTCAAAAGGAGACTTAATGTACTGCATGTGCTGCAACTGTTCATCCCAATCCTTAGGATGTTTATCCCAATAAGTCTGGAGAAATTGAATGACTGTTCTACTGACTACCCATGTTTTCCCAATAATATGTGAACAATACATTGTGCTCTTTTCAAGATTAGTGTCCCTAAGACTCCATAAAACTGACCAAAATTGCCCCAATATTCGGAAGTGTCGAACATGTACAATAGTCATAGGAAGCCCATCGTGAACCTCAATATACTGAAAGCACAAACTAATTGTTAGTCTCCCATCAATGTCCTTTACAACATTTTTACAAGGACGAGATGAAGTATGAATAGGTGTGTACAATCCCACCAAATTCCTTACATAATCATAAACAGTCTTTTGAATAATCATTAGATTCATGCCAAAATTTGGGAAAGGCATGCTTTGCTGCAACTGCACTTCATGTTGTACATCTCTAGTAAGTGATAGTATTTTAGGTTCCTGTAACAAGGCACCATACTCGGGAACACTTTAATTAATTTAATTACATGTTCCAGATGACCACTTTCCAATGATTCACATTTAACAACCATTAATGCAAGCTTCCTACTAGCATTCACTATCATTTTCATTTGACTTGTAGTGACTAATGCTAGATTTGTTTTCATACGATGTGAACGAACAATGTATTCCATACCACCTTTAAAAAGATGATACTTATTCTAATCTCTATAAAAGACTGCTTTCTGGTCATACAAATATGGACTCCCAAGTACAATTCCACAAATGTCAAGTGGTACTACATCTAGTTCTACGTTATCCATAAAATTTTCAGTGATTGCAAATTTCAAAACACATTTCTTTGTAACTTGCAATTGTGTATCATTAGTAACCCAACCAAGAGGATAGGGTTTTTCATGAGGCATAGTAACTAAATGCAATTTCTTAACCACTTCTTCTGATATCAAATTCACTTGAGAACCACTATCAAACAATGTATCAACCTTTGTATGATTTGTAATGACACGAACATGAAACAGTTCACTTCTTCTTTTATAACTTTGCATAGAAGTAGATAGCAGATTTGTACTTGTACTTGCACATGAATTAGAACTTGAACTTGCATCAATGGAAAGAGATCTACCTTTATCTTTACCTCGGATCCCTATTACTGTGATCTTAGTCTCATCACCTAAATCAGATCCCAAGTCTTGAATTATGGCTGCAGTAGCTGCTTGATTATCCTTATCTTTGTTTTTATTTCCTCCATACTTCTTTGGCCTTAACTTCGGATGAAGTTTCCAGCACTTGGAAACATCATTCCCTTTCTGACAATGTAAGCATGTGGGTCTCTCACCCTCTTTCATAATGGTAGCTGTTTTCTTTCCCTTATCTTTGATTTTATCTTTGTTGTCAAATTCAGATGACTTCTTCATAAAAGAATCATTATCATGCTTACCCCTAGCTTCTAAATGTGTAGCTTGAACACATACATCATCCAAACTACTGGGGTTAAACATCAACAAAGTATGTCGCAAATAAGAATGCATGCCACCAATATATTTAAGAAGAGTTTCTTGTGTATCCAATGAAACATTCAATGCAATAGCCCTCTTTCTAAATTCATGAGTATATTCTTGAATGCTTTGTCCTTTAGCTTGTCTAAAATTTTTCTAGCACATTATTAATTGTTGCATGTGACCTAAAGGATAAAATTGCTTACTTAATACTTCAATGAACTCATTCCAAACTGAAATAATTTTACCATTCTTTCGAAGATCTTGCTGAATCTTGCTCTCCCACCAAGTAAGAGCCATTCCACTCATTCGTAAAGTGGCCAATTGAATCCTGGAAGGGTCATCATTAATGCCCTGCACCCTGCAATATACTTCAAGCTGCTTGATCCAACTGTCTAACTTTTCAGCATCTAAATCTCCATCATAAATTGGTAATTCAAACTTTACATCCAATTTGAAATATGGCATATTAGCATTTGCATTATTCGAGGGAGAAGTATGAGAAGAAGAGAAAGTTTGATTAGTTTCAAGAGGATCACCATCACCTCCTACTCCTTTACCCTTTTCTTCCTTCTTCACTTTTGCATCTTTGGATGAAGATCCTTCTTCTTTCTTCTTCCTTTTTTCTCACTCATCAAGTAGAATTTCCATCATGGCTTTCATGCTCATAAAAGCCTCCAAAAACTCAGTCTCTGAAATAACAGGTTTTTCCCATTCTGTATGTCCTTCTTCTTCCCCTCGTGGAGAAGACATGGTTCTTGAGAATGTTCTCCTCGATCCAATCTCAGGATCTCCTTCGATTAATTCTCCTTCACCACGCTTTAACCTGGACCTGGTAAGCATTCACAAACTTGCACAAGCAGTTAACCTACTCTGATACCATAACATGATCCGTCGGACCTCAAATTGAGTGCATTAAAATTTTATGTAAAGAATGCGTTTATCAGTTTGCTTACTTCATAAAATAGCATTAATAGAAATGGAATGCTTAAAGACAGAACTGAAAAGCAAACTGAAATAGAGAGGGGAAAACAACACTGATAAACAGATATAAAGAAGAAACACAGAATCAGAGAGTCATGAACAGAAGTTGATAATGGAGTTCACCCCCTCCACTAGGCTGCATCTCCGGGTCCCTCTCCAATGGGTACCGATCCAATTAATCTCTTTAAGATGGTACAAAAATGGTTGTGGAATCAACTTCAGCAACTATAAACAAAATGTTGTACAAAGTCTTTAAGACCTCTCTTCTGGAAATTACAATTAGCCTTCGAAAGGCAAAGAAAGCTAAATTATAACAGAGAATGTCGACTTCAAAAGAAACAGCATCGGGGCACTTCGCAGCCTCCCCAAGTTTCTCATAACAGAAAAACGAAGCTCTGCCTCTGCAAAATCAAATGCAGCAGCTGTACAAACAGAATGCTAGGCATAAAGTCCTCAAGACCCCTCTCTGGAAATTACAAAATGGCTTTCAAAAGGCAAAGAAGCCAAATCATAACCAAGTATAGTCGATTTTAGAAAGAACAGCATCTGGGCACTTCAGAACAACTCCCCAAGTTTCTCATAACATAAAAACGAAGCTCTGCCTCTGCAAAATCAAATTTAGCAGCTGTACAAACAGAATGCTGGATAGAAAGTCCTCAAGACCCCTATCTGGAAATTACAAAATGGCTTTCAAAAGGCAAAGAAGCCAAATCATAACAGAGTATAGTCGACTTCAGAAGAAACAACATCTGCATACTTGCTAACTTCCTTATACAGAAACACGATGCTCTGTGCTCTAAAACCCCTCTGCCCCTTAAGGTGGCCAAAAACACGTTTATAAAAGCGTTCAGTCCCCCCGGGTAAGTAACGGTTCCTCTCTTTGCTACAGTTGTTATCTTCTTTATTATCGTTACAACCATATGCTAAACTGAACCATGCAATTCCTCCAAATCGTTGCACAAGCGTTATGTTACCATGACGTTCCATATCCCTGAAACGTTGCAACTAACTCCACACACATGTGTTGACTCACAACACGTTGCAAGAACCTGCAACCGGGCTATGCCACATGTAATGTAACCATTTGATGTCACCACCAACTTCCCAAATGCCGTAGCATATGAGGACTTCACCATATACTCGATCCGCTGTCGCAACATATGCCTAACCTCCACGAATTGTTCGATGTTCAACTTGATGGTGCGCAAACTGCGTGGCCCATGCTACAACTGCGCGACTCATGCACAATGGTGCGGCTCATGCACAACTGCGCGGCTCACAAGCAACTGCGCGGCTCATGCGATAAGTGCACACCATGCGATACTGTGCAGCTCATGCAATAACTACATAGGCTATGCCACAAATGTTAAGGGATGGTCGCATAAAATGTTTAGCATATGAGTTAAAAACATATGTTATGTTCTTCGAACCATAGATTAGCAACCATTGTACCATATTGGATCAGTGTAATTTTTGCAGATGAATAATCCACTGGATCAGTTTTCTTCTTTGCATACCCTAAATAGCACTGGAAGGAAATGCATGGTTTGAGGGACTGTGTAGCAGAGAAGGGGATGCTTCCTTGTGTTGGGTGTGTAAGTGTTTAGAATCCAGGTTCAATTTTGTGTGGGTGTTCATAGCTCTGGATTGAGCTCACTATCTTAGCAGTCAGCCTTTCTACCTCCTTGGTAGCCTGATAAACCCAACTGGCAGGATGGCTTGGCTGGTAGCCTGATAAACCCATTTGTTGGCTTGGTTGTGTCTCATGTGAATTTGGATAAGTGTAAAACACTTCCTGTGTAAGTCTAATAAACCCAATTGTGTTGGATTGACTGATTTTTATTGTATCCTTAGCTATGGGTGAATTCTTCTAGTGTTCCTTATTCCTTGGGGAAAATCATGCCTAGCTCGGTGGTGGCAGTGTTGTTGAGAGATTAAAGAGCAAACTGGTGTATGGTTGGGTGGAATGTTGTAGCGACATAGCTGGTTGTGAGACAAGCTTATTTCAAAGATAAGTATTCTCTTATATTTTATTTTCCACAACTGTAATTGTTTTATGAATTACTATGAACATGATGAATGTTTGAATGAATGGTTTTGCTTCCACTATATGTTAATATTTTATGCATCTATGTATGTTTTAAGTTCAATTGATTTTTATATATAGATTTTTTTCATGGAACTTAGATTTCCTAGGTTGATAGATGTTAGTTGCGTCCTCTCTACCATGTAGATGGTTGGGGACGTGACAATTTCCTACCCACTAGCCTAATTAGTTGGCATCCACTTGCACCTTAAAGTCAAAACTTTCCATTTATACCTCAGGAATGGTTTAATACTGATTATGGGTTGATCTTGACCACTTTATTGACTCCCATAATTAATAAATGCACTTTCATATAGATTATGCCTTATTCTGCTTTTATCCAGCTTTTATGTGCATAAGGTAAAGCTAGTTAACTAGGAAATTAGGAAATTGGTATATTTTGTTTCCAGTCTATCCTCCATGATTCTCTCTCCATTTTCTAGGATTAGAATTTTTATCCATCCCTCTTGAAAACTCACTCATGATTTTTTCTAATACGCGAGGTCCTTGACTGATTTGGGAAGTGCTTTAGCCACCTATGGGGGTTTATCATATTTAGTACGTCTACCTTTCTGAGCTTTATGAGTTGTCTCCATACAACTCGATTTTACCTATGAGGGATGTACTATTTATGTACACTATTATTCATAATTATTCAATGGAAGGATACACTCCAATATTTATCTCTTCATTCATGTGATTTAGTCTCTTTTCTTCTCTTTGTTTTTCCTATGTATGCTTGTGAGAATTATCTTAATAGCAAGATCCATTTCCAGATCTTCTTCTTAGCATATTTTCTCATAGAAGTGGAGCTAATATTTCTACACAACCCTTATGTAGTAGGATTGCACGATCTTTTAATTTTGCATCTTTATGTTATTTGGTTGGTTCCTCAATGCCATCTTTAGATTGATGTTCTTTCCTTCGAACAACTTTGTCAAAGAATCAAACACTTCCTTAGGTGTCTTCAAGGATGACACACGGGGGATGAGATGATTCTTAATAGAATATGTAATGGTTCTCTTGGCCTTGAAAATTTTATTCTTATGGATTGCGTTAGCTTCATCTTCCTATGGCTTAGAAAATTCCTTACTCATATACTGATCCAAATCATTTTCTTCAAGCATTAGGGAGATCCTATACTTCCATGCTCAAAATTTTTCAGCTCCCCCAAACTTATCATTAAGCTGGGTGTGATGAGTCATCTTGAAATTAGAACCTCAAATGGAAATAACATAGATTTATATATGACCAATTTGAGGTTCCTAGCCTGGTTCTAGAGTTGGCTAACCTCTAGGGCTGATAAGAGAAACCCTAATTTTCCAAACTTGGAATTTTTGAATTATGTCAGGATAGAAAGATGTGCCTCCTTGAGGTGATTTTCTCAGTGAGGTCCTTTTCTAAAAATTATGGTTGAAATCCTCCAAAACTTGATGCATCACCATCATCATGTCCATCATGTTGTAATACATCATCATCATCATCAACAACATCGTCGTCGTCGTCGTCATCATCATCATCATCATCATCATCATCATCATCATTTTCATCTTCATCATCATCATCATCATCATCAGTGCCATCATCTATGTCATCATCATCATCATTGCCATCATCATCATCACCATCATCATCATCATCATCATCATCATTATCATCATCTTCATCATCATCATCATCATCCTCATCATCATCATCATCGTCATCGTCACCATCATCATCATCATCATCGTCATCTTCATCGTTATCGTCATTACCATTTTCATCATTGGCATCATCATCATCATCATCATCATCGTCATCGTTATATTCAACATCATCATCATCGTCTTTATCAACATCATCTTCATCATTGTTGTCGTCGTCATTATGGTTACTTTATGTTGGACCTTTTCACTTTTGACCATATTTTGTTTTCATTAATTTAAGAATTTGTTAAAATACCTATGGTTATTTTATGATTTTTTATTATTTGTGGACCACTTTACTTTTATCCTAAGTAAAACTAAGTGTTTGACTCACTTTACCCTAACCTATATATAAATGAAAGAATTATACTTCAATCAATCTAATCTTCACGTTTTCCATCACATGCTTGCACTCGATTTACCTCTCGTGCTTATTCTCCGTGATTTTCTTCATGACTCCCATCTTTGGTTTATTCATTGTAACCTATGCATTTTTTCTCACCTCTGCACACCTGTGATTTTATCACGATGATTATCCTTGTTGGTTTCTTCACGTTCCTATCCTCTGTAATCTCTTCTATCATCGTTTTCTTCACAACGTTTTTCTGCCATGGGTTTACCCTCACGGCGTTACCTCTGTGTGATTTTTTATGCATCCTATGACCACCGTGATCTCTGCTTTTTCTCTTCATGGATATCTGTCTCAACCATTTTGTTTCATGGGTGACCTCTATGATCTTGTTTCAAGTATGGTCTCTACGATTTTGTTTTGCGGGTACCTCTCTTTTTGATTTCTTAATCAACGTTAAACGACGCCACAAGGGTTTCAATTTCACAAGAACAAGAACGAGCAAGAGAAGGGGAGTTCGATTGGACTCTCAAGAGAAGCAATTGGATTAGGAGCGACAATGTCTTTGGTATGTGATCATACCACCTTCCAATTATGCCTATAAATAATTATTTTCACTAAATCAGACACCAAAACAGTCTTGGGTCTTTAATGCTTAGGTTATTAGGGTATTAGGGGTCTTTAATTCTAGGGTATTAGGGTATTAGGTCTTCGGTATGTGGTCGTCCCACCTTGCAGGGTATAAGATATAGGAATTGACCTTGACATAAAGAAATGTAGACTTTCTTAAGGGTGCATAATTGTATTCCTTTCCAATTGATGAAGGAAGAAGGCTATCATTTGGCTAGTAAAACAAAACAATCTTATGGCTTTTCAATGGCCGAGTATAAATATAGTTCAAGGCCAGGGTTGGTTTTCTCAGGACATGACCATTTTGTATCCATAATGGCGTTAGGGTTGCCAAATATTTTTAAATTGTTTTTCTTGGCTCATGTTTAGTTGGGTTTGAGTTATTGGGAAGCATTCCTCATCCTTTTTTTCAATTATAGTAGCAAAAGATGCTTGTCTTTATTTATTGTCCACCAATAGTTAGGAAACTAGACCATTCTTGAAACTCTAGTTAAAACACACACACACACACATATATCCATTGAAATTGGAAGCCTTCCAAGTAAACTTGAAACAATACATTGTCACCACTTACTATTTCCCTACACTTCCCGATTATAGTGCTTGTTAACCATAGAGTAATCCCTAGGTGACTTTAGGATTCTACTAACAATTAAAAAACAACCAGTAACACTTAAATCGAAATAAAAACCTCATCTCTTGAATAATTATGCTAATAGATATGAAAACAATAACAAGAAATGCGTGTAAAAGGATGAACAATTTTATTAAAATGTCGAGCATGCAATTCCGTGTGATTCTAAACTAAAAAATGCTGAAGTAAAGTGTAGAAAACAACAAGTACAACAAGTTGTAATGGTTGTTTCTATGCAGCCTAAAACAATTTTAAATGTTTTTTTTAACTTTTAAAATGCACAAAAATAAAGTTGTAGAACTCTTTCTAAGACTTAGAATATTTTTTAGTGTGGTGGAATTGGCTTGAAAGGACCGGATATATTTTTTGTTGAAATTCGAGTTAACAGTTGTTAGTAAGAAATTTAGAAGTCGCATAGAAACTAGAAGTTTCCAATTTCTACAATTTAACCAATATTGGTGGATTTTTGGCATGAAGCTCAAATATGGTTGCATGAGAGAATTCAATATGGGGGTTTTGTGTTAAACTTGCATAAAGGGAAGGATAACTCATTGAGAGAGTAGATGCATGTGTGGGTAAAACTGGTAGAGAGGTCTTATCGCATACTTAGTGAAACTAAATTCACTATTTGAGTAAAATTGATATCAAGGTTTCTGGAGCACTATCTTCATATTCTTGTTTCACATGACACATTTTAGTTCACTAATATACTTCACAACTTCTAGTGAACTGTGATGAGAGAAAATTGTGTGTTAGTTAGTTGTAGGTGATGCTTAGGAATATCATTCTTCAGATTTTAATATTATATTTTGTATGCGTCTTAAACATACTCCTTTTTGTTATTGTCCTATTCTCTTTGTAACTCTAGCTATAACCTAGAATATATATTAGATAAACAAGTCTCGATTATGTCCTCTCTTCTTATACCCTACCCTTCAAGATCTCTTTGAAATCAAGGACATATTCTTCTTTTATCTATATGTTTAGATTTTTAGTTATACAGTTAGTCTTTTATCTTTCCCTACTTCAATATTGGTCTAGGAGTTACTTTTTCACTCCCACTTTGTACCTACATTTTTAGAATACTGGTTTGGCCACTATATAATAACAAGTAGTTGTGCACATGATCCATGGTTATCAATTCCATTTAGCGAGGTAAGAAGATATCTTTGTTATGGCTATGGGGAGATGAACTAATAAGTTTTAAGCCTACTATAGATAGGGTGACATATTTGTTACTTGTTGTCTAGCCATTAAAACTATGTTTTGGTAAATAAACAACACAAACTATATAATATCACATAAAAAACTTGTCAATGTCTAGGTAAAAATGATAGCAGACCTTGCATAGGTAGATTTGTTTTAGGTTCTTGTTATTTATAACATAAAATAGATTCAAGAGTAATCTTTGAGTTAACAAATGTATATAGAATACTAATAAAATTAAATAAACAATATCTTACTAAAATCATAATATAAAGTTTAGGTCATTTTCCTTTAAGGTCCCACGAAGAGAGAGATCACTAAACAAAAAAAACCATTAAAATAAAAGGAAAGGGTCTCTAAGGGTCACTCAAAGTCACTAATGACAAAAACCTTCTCTAGAGATGCATGTTCCTCATAATTTAGGGGCCCATAATATATTAAGGTCTTGAGTATGAGTTGAATGCACTATTCTTGTACATACTACTTTGGGGTGCCAGGTTATGGACATGAGAGATATTGCAGTGATCTAATTGATAAAATCCATCTGTCTTTAGAAGAACTAGAATACCATGAAGTTTCAATTATAATGTATAGGGGAGCTCACAAATCCAAATCCAAATTCATATGCATTAGATTAAAATCTAATTCAATTTTAAAACTTTTTTTATCACTAAATTCTTGCATAAGCTCATTTTTTTCTTTGTGCAACATATTAGGTATGATATTGGAAATTAGTCAATTAAGTGGGCCATCTATTAGAAGATGTCCAACTGTGGAATTTTGAATAGATGACCATATTGTATATCTTCTAAGGTCCATTGATAGACGATCAGGGATCCATTTTGGATGGTTATACCCAAAGGTGACAAGATGATAACTAGAAAACACTATGCAAAGACACCCACTAGTTTATCTTAACTGAAAATTACCTCGTCTTCTTATTTCCATGTTTCTACTTTGACTAAAATTGGATAGTATATTCCTTTTCCGTTCTTTCTTTCATCCCTGGAGCTAGCCCTGGTGATTCTGCGAGATGCATTTCTAGTATACTGTCCAGAATGCTATGTTGATCTGTGACCATTTTTGAGTGAGTTGGTTTCTGTTGAATGCTTGTTGGATAATATCCCTTTTTTCTGAATGATGCATTGATGTGAGATTGGTGGTGTGTGTCGTGCCACTGATAGGTTTTTCATAGGAGTGGAAGGTCCACCTCCAGTAACATATATGTATCTGAAGATAAAGTATACCATTTAAAGTATACCAAAATTGTTGACCAAAAGTATATCATTTATATTGTCATTAAAAATGCAAGTCAAATCATCATCAAACTCAAGGTTGTCTTTTCTGCAATGTCTGCCATACTCGGCTTTTTATCAACCATCATCTCTCTGTTCAATTTTATACGGAGCAGCCATGGAGATATTTTTTCTGGTGCAATATCCTCATTGGGAAATTCATAATATGATTTGACAAAATCAACATTCTCCTCTATGATAGTACTCATTGGATCTGGATCTAGACTTGGTGATTCTGGGAGATGCATTTCCAATAGACTGTCCATAATTTTATGTTGTTCTGTTACCATTTTCCAGTGAGTTGGTGTTTGTTGAATGCTTGTTGGATAATATCCTTTTTCTTAATGATGCATTGATGCTTTCTTCTCAATGTTTGGCACTCGGGAGGATACTTGATCACTATCAGTACATTCAAGACTGTAACTCTCTGAAATATTTTGTGAGATTTCATATGTTATGATTTTTCTTGAATAGTGACCCAATATCTCTTTTGTTGTTTGTCGACAGAGTGCACCTCAATCCATGAGTTAAATTAGGCTCTGAAAGATATTAGATATCATCAATTGTGAAAAAAAAATTAATAGGACTAAAAAAACCTCCGTTTCTTTGGGACTGTAGCATGCTTCACTCCATTATGAATATCCATATCAAGGTGTTGCGATTCATCAACTATGTATAATTGATTGGACAATGGTCCAACAAACACCCTGGAACATTATGGGATTGATGGACATATTAACCCATGATCATCCTTGAGCCTAAACTCTGAAACAAATTCCGATTCATCAATTGTACCTTGCTTGGAAATGAGAATATCTACTCCCTTATTGTTAGTCATTGAGTACTTCAGTATTTTGTTATAATTGTAGTCTGAGTTACACTATGATTGTCTAATAGAGCTTGGCTTGGAGGAAGTGGACATTGTTCTGGAATAAATGGGTAGATATAGTCTCCTTCCATTCCTTTGTTCTCTCTTTATTTCCTTGTAGGTCAACGCACAAGAAAATATCTTAGAGATGTCTTGTAAACCTCCAACATGCTAATTGTAAAGGTAAAGGTTGAACTACAGTCCAAAGCAGCCTCTCAAAGGATTTCCTTGAATGTGTGAGGAACAACACCGGGACTATCTGGTCTTCCTTCCTACAAAATATTAATCAAGATGAAAGTAATTGCTTGGTTAATATTCATGGGGAAGGCTTCATGAAATTTACAGGATACTTCAATTTTATGATCTTATCCAGTTGAGAGAATGCATTTGCAGATTGGTGTGGATTACAATGTAGTGGGTAGGTGCTTTTGAACCGCTATTGTTTTTCATTCAATGGATAGAATTCTCATAGAATCCTGGTGCAACTGTGAGGGTAGTGGGAAGTAGGTTATTCCCTTTTTGATAATGAAAGAAAAATTGGCATTTCAAGCATAGTTTTCTTGACATAATTTTAGAAATCTTATGTAAAATTACACTATGTCTGTAGGATATTTGTTGATGTAATGACTCAGGTAGGGTCATTCACTCTATTTGGAGGGCTGCCCTAGATAGGGTTTGAAGGTTAAGTATGGAAATTTAAGGCCCTCTTGATATTTGGGTGAAGTCATGCTTGAAGGATGATTTCATTAATGGTTTCATATGTCGTTCTTTAATCAGTCATGGTTGCATATAATTCTTGGGTTATTTTGTACTTGTGATGAGCATACTTGAAAGATCCCTCCTAAATTTTTTGGCTTATTGAGTTAGATCCACATGGTTGTTAGAGCATGTTTATAACAGTCTAGGTAAGCCCTCTTTCGTACAAGTTTGAACCTCCTTGATTGTTTATCTCCACTCATCCAACCATTGGCTAGGCACAAGTTTGGACAATACACCATCCCTAAATTTAGGAAAATCATAAACATATTTTTTAGGGGTCCTCCTCTTGTTCTAGATGAGATCCAGCCTAAAGTGAGAGGAAGAGTTGTAGCGGCAATATGCAACCCTCTTAAGTGCTCTAGGGTTTCACTTTGTTCAAGGATTTGAATATCTTTGAGTGTAGGTTTGGATGGTAAAAGGAGCCTTGAATAATGGTTGATCTAAGAAAGGAACAATGGATGGTATATTGAATGGTTGTTAAAATAAAATTGAATTATTTGCAAGGCATGAATTATAATGCCTTTCATAACCAATATGAGTAAGATGGAATCCATCATTATATTATCTAGTTTATAGGTAGATTATGGTTGCAACAATAGTTAGGAAATAAGTTATTCAGTCATTGATATTATGCACCAATCTGGGCATCTACGAAGGTATATTGGAAATAGAATGTGATAAAGAAGTTATTTAGTCAATGAGATTATGCAGCAATATAAGCCTCTAATAATTTAGATTGGAAATAGAATGTGATAACCAATGTGCCATTACAAAAGTAGATTTTGAAATAGAACGTGATAGTCAAGGTGTCGTTACCATGGTCAAGGACACAATTTACAATGCAAGATTGAGCATATTGATATGAAGTATTGTGGTGAAGTTGAGAAAGCAGATCAATGAATAATAGATGCGTCAGTAAGCATTTGCAACTAAAGAAATATACGCAGCATTCTTACTATCTTTGAAAACTCTCTCCCTAATCCTTGTTCCAGGTTCTATGAGTGCATCTGTGGAAACATCAGCCCCTATAATCTGAATAAGTTCCATCTCGTTTTTGGATGCACATTTTGGTTGGTCCTCCTTGGGAAATATGTGAATATTTGCACGAGTTTTCTTCCGCGTCTCATTAATGATGTTTCCCAAGAAGATAACCAATCTGCTTTGATGGAACAAGCATCCTTGTACAAATAAGAGTAATGCCATCCTTGTCTGAGCTAGTATTTCCTTGCAGTTGAAGAATCGCCTCAAGAGTAGGTGAAACACAATCATTAACAAACTCTGTTGTAGAAACTACAATTACACGTTCATTATCTGAAACAACATCTTCAATCTTAATACTCGCTCATGTTTCCTTCCTCATGTTTTGCATAATATTTCCACCCTTACCAATTACCCCTCCAATCTTACCATTGGGGCATAACATTCGGAGGGTAAAATCCTGAGAAGGTCCCTTGTTATTGTTATTCCAATTGGGAATTTGTTCCTTAGGCGGGTGTTTATGCAGAAAAGTTGAAACTGCATACAGTTCTTTATTTACGGCTATTATATCTCCTGATTTCTGAACGAATTCATCAACACTAGTGAGATCCAAAGCAGTAGATGTCTGGGAAATATCTGAATTTTTGCACCTGAATCGCTTCTCATATTTTGAATGCTATTTCTATCTTTTCCAATCAAGTTTCCAATCTGACTGTTCGCAACCAGCAATCAGGCATTGATCCCTTGTTGATTTTCTACATTGCTCTCTCGTTATTTTTTGTTGGGGTTATCTGCATGATCTGATACAATAATAGAATGCACTCTAAGGAGGGCATCCTGGGTAGGACAAACAGTTGGATCAGCATTGTCATTCGGATTCTGATTCTCTTCGATGTTGTCAACAGTTGGTGAGTTGTAGATCATTATCACCCACTCCTGATAACCATCTACAACTCAGATATTGGAACGTGTATCTTTCCTGAGAGATTCTATCACTTGGCCTCCTTTTCTGATAACACTTCCTATCAGATTAGCAGGACACAAAATGTGATACAAAGTACTGTCAGCAGCAGGCATAGCTTCCTGTCTTCCTCTTCCCATGTTGGGCTTGTTAATCCTATAATTTCTTAGCCCATAATGAAATTCCGCGCGAATTTTCTTTCGAATCCCAGAATACATCCACCCGTCCATGTTGGCTTCACTGAGTGATAAATATGCTTCCCTCTCCCTCGTTTGATTAGGAAGCAACGGAAGCAACGACGTTCTATCAGAATGACGGGAAGGGAAAATGCATACTGAATCAATACAATAGCCACGAATGAGATTGCCTCCACCTATGGAGCTTTTCAATAGGATTAAACCCAAAATTTCTCCTTCTCTTGGCTAGATGTGGCATAAAATCACTTTAGAGAATTTCGACTCATTTGCATCCTTTAGTATAGGACACTCGATCCCTTAGGCCTTACGAAGGAGTACCCTCATGCCAACACCAACATGTTGGGTAAATGTGTCGGTATAGCCCTTGCTGAGTCACAAGTTTGTGGGCTGTCGGTTTATACCACGGAGGTTATAGCCTGCGGATTTGATCCTGGGCCTGGCCCAGACAATTGTGACGAGTTACCGATTCCTCTATAAAAAAAAAATGTGTCGGTATAGTTAGGGATGTGAGGGTCAACATCATGGTTGGGGTCGTGTGAGGGTGAGTTTAGTACTCTTTCTAATAAGGTTATGCATGGATAGGTTTGAATTTGGTAAATTAGAAAATTAAATTGTTTTTTTCCAATTTGGATATAAAATTAAAATTTAAAGATTAATTTTTATCACTTTCTTTGTGGCTTTTCTCATCTCCTTTGGTACTAGAAAGCATCATTAGTGTGTATCTTCCCAACTAATTCATCCCTAAGGAGAATAGAGGTAGCAGAAATTGACAAAATTTTAAGACTTATTAGTTTATTTTAGTTAATAGTTATATTGAAATTAATTATATTTTTAAAATAGCTAAGTTATTGTTCTTTGGCTTATTGGAAATTAGGGAGCTTCTTATGCTTGAGAGATTGGAAAGACAACAAATAATCAAGACAAATCCTCAGCTCTATAAATCAATTGAATTCTAACAAATTCTCAAAACAACTAAAAAATGGTCCATACTGTTTATCAAAACACCTATGATATATTGGATAAAATTGGGCAAAGGGTATGTTGTAATATACATTAAATCTATTAGCCAATGTTTGGTGATGAGCCATAATATACAAGTTTGCTAACTGTTTATACATGTGTTCCTCTTCTTTATTTTTATGATCTTCGGGATTGTTACCCATTGTGACTGGTTGAAGGAAAAATAATAATGGGTGTCAATTGTACAAAAACTATTTCTTTGATGAGGAAGAAGATGAAACTTTGTTTGAGGAGAATTCAAGGATTATTGATTCTCATAATAGTTTCACCAATTGTGCTCATCCTAATATCGAAAGGGATATTTGGAATTGTGAGAGGAATAATGAAGATTGGCATGAATCCATCTCAGAGGTTTTTGACAACATGGAAAGTGTGGAGGAAGAACTAAGAGCTCAAAAATTGTAGTGAAACAAAGGAAAACCAAAGACATTAGATATTGATGAATTCCCATCTCAAAATATTCAAAGGAAAAATAGTAATGCCAAAAATATACCATGAATGCCAAAAGGATGATTTGGAGGAGGAAGTTGCCATCGTCAAGGAGCTTCAAAACATAGTTTATCATTTAGAACTAGAGAAGAACGTGAGTTTGAAGAATTAAGGAAAACCATCTCCCATGAAACATTCATTGGATCACCAAGGGTGGCTACAATGGAAGAAGATTCCATGGAACAAAATCCCAAGGAAAATTAAAATAATACCCTTAAAACCTCTGCCTTTAGCAGTTGGACATATGAGGCTCATAAATCTTGGCTAGGTTTCATTTGCATAATAATTTGAGTGTTTGTAAATTTGTAAATATGCAAGATTTTTTTTATTTTTAAAATCATTAAATGGATTGTATAAATTACATAAGTGGACCATAAATTAAAGACTAAACTTAAGAATTCTAATGATTAAATTTCCTAGAAATAGTTTGAGTTCAGAAGATTGTATTGAGGATTAAGGACAATTATTAATTGTTGTTATATGTATGGAACCTGCATATATTTTTGAATCAGAATTTCATGGAGCATGTTGTAGAATGCACCAATATCCTCCAGAGCAATGTCTTGTTAGAGAGTAAAATAATTAAATTGTACTATTTAGGTTTTAATATTTTGGGGACTAAGAATAAAAAGGCCGAGGAGACCTTTATCGTACTTTCTAAGTGTTGTTGGTCTCATAATGTAAGATGACATGAACTTGGAGATCAAATTTTAAGCATCTTCATAAGACAACGCATATGTAACGTGTAAGCATAACCGAGAAAGTAACCTTGAGAAATTCGGCACTCTTAGACAACTCTAACAACATGATTCCATGGGAAATTAGTTCTGTGGGACTAGGCATATTAAGCAGGGGTATTTGCAGGGGGTTTCTCTGCTCATTATGCATGGTTCCCTACCATAGTAGTCAGTCTTGTGCAAGTGTTCCCTTTCCATTTCAAATTTTCTTTGTTGGATAACTTGTGAATTATATCAACTTAGTGATCCTTTAAAACAGGTGATTTTTTTGTCAATATTAGCATTTTTGAATGAACACTTGCTTCTTTTCTAAACAAACATAAGATTTATTTTCTAAAAATTACCAAGCTAATAAAAAATGAATGGAACAAGGATTTTTTTCCACGCAACATGGGGCCTTTAAGGAAATATGGTAGAGGAGGAATTCATTACATATCCTATACACCTAGCCCAAGTTTGATTGAAAAAAATCATAGAAGCCACAAACATGTTTGATGGTTCCATTCCTTCTACATATTAGGGTAAACATCATCAGTGGAAAATGTAATCCGTTTTCATTATATCCACACCACCATTTTCATGTTCTCAATAGATATTGTGTGCTTTGTGCTTGATCATTGTTGGTTTTCCCTATGCTAGTGTCATAGATCCTTGTAATATTTGAATCTTTATTTATAAAGCATGTATTGGGAGTTTTTCCCTCTGAGTCCTCTTTTTGTGCTTGGTTGTTTTGTTTCTCATCCTGTTTTGTTATTATAATATTTTTTCTGTAGCAAGTATTATAGGTATCATTGACTAAAATGTGTTGATTTTTGTCCATTATCGAAAGTGCTTGAACACAAGCCCTCCCTTTAATCTGTAGGAGTGAATTGCTTGGTTTAATAATCATATCAAACCATCCTATTGAAGATGGCATGTATCTGGAAATTTGCAACTTCTTTCTAATATCCAGCTCTATGCAGATTCAATCTCATGTTGTTATAGCCAAATAGATTTATAGAAAAATAAGCTCGTGCTTTGAGTTGCTAATTTGCTAATATTTTGTCATTCTAAAAATGAATTGATAGATACAAAAGATGCATCAAAATGGGAAAATCTCAAAGTACCAAACGAATTCATTATGAACCATCTTGGTGCAGATGGATTTTCTCTGGAAATCCCTTTTTGAGATCCATGACTATGTAGATTTTGATTCATGATGCCATATCTGAATTCCATATTTACAGAATAAATTTGTGAACCAAGTCATTTCCTATTTGCATGTACTTTGTCATTTCAAAATGAATTAAGATATTTGGAAGATGCATCAAAATGGGATGAGATAGAAGACACAAATGGACTGAATTTGTGAACTACTCCACTATAAGGTTAGATATTCCAAAAGAACCTAGAAGCTTCCCTCATTACTGCACTTCAATAGCCAAAAGATTCAAAGAAAACATTAATTATTCTTTGGAACAGAGAAAGAATGTGAAGTTACTAAAAGAAAACCATATTCCCAATGCTAAAGAAGTTGAGGGTAGTGTGTCCCACCAATCCATGCCTAGATAGGATTGTGTTGGGTGGTCCCTCTTCAACTTTTACATATATAATTAACACTACTATAGCTACAAACTTGTACCCACACATTCATGTGACCCTTTCCTACATGAAAGTGACCATTCTAGAATCCCTAGAAGAGGATCCACATGACCTTTGATACCCTACTCTAAGTGTACTCAACTTTATTTTATGTTTTATTATGGTAACCACTATAAAACCTAAGGTTTCCTAACTCACCATTCTAGAAGACATGCCAAGTTTATATATCATGTTCAAACTTCACTCTTGGAGTATCTTGGCATGAAAGAAGGATATATTTGATATTTTTTGGGCACATGAAGTTGAGTACACTTAAAGTAGGGTACTAAATGTTATGTGGTACCTCTTATAGGGATTCTAGGAGGTTATCTATATAGCAAATGACAAATTGATCGATATGTAGGAAGAAGATTCCATTCATGGTCTAGATGAAGGTACAAGGGAAATTGGTAATGCCATGAAAGGGCATTACCAACCACTAATAGGTACCAAAATTAGTCTTTAAATGTATTTTCCATACATTTGTAGGTTCCATATGAACNTCCCCCCTTCCAATTAATTAAGAATGTCAACCATTTTTGGGTAGAGGATAATAATTTTTAACAGTGACCTTATTAGGGTCCTATAAATATGCAAAGTTTCCACTCCTATTTCCCTATTGCTTCCAATCCTATTGTTATTACGTTATGAATTCACTATCTTCTTCATCAAATGAATCGTCAACACTAACTACAAAATTTTCCCTAAACCTAGGAATCATGGCATCTTTCATATTGAATCTTAATGATTAGCATCTTGTGTCTTGGGCCTTCTTCCACCAATTTCAGGTGTCACAATATTTTTAAAATTTTCAATATCAACATCATGGTTTTCAGACATACCTTGATCCATTGTTCCCTGGCATTGCCCCTTCGCAGAATCATCAATAAGTTTGGCAATATCAATTTCCCTATGGCAATAAGGATAAACAATTTAGCTATCAAGATAGACTCAATATGGATGACCTAGGCTTAAAAGAAAATGGATAGGAAGAAATCTGGTATGACATTTTCAGGACAAATGGGATCAACGGTAAAGAAGTTGAGGGTAGTGTGGCCCACCAATCCACGCCTAGATAGGATTGTGTTGGGTGGTCCCTCTTCAAATTTTACATATATAATTAACACTACCATAGCTGTAAACTTGTACCCACTCCTCCATTTGACTCTTTCAATACATGAAAGTGACCATTCTAGAAGCCCTAGAAGAGGATCCACATGACCTTTGGTACCCTACTCTAAGTGTACTCAACTTTATTTTATTTTTTATTATGGTAACCACCCTAAAACCTGCGGTTGACTAAGTGACCATTCTAGAAGACATGCCAATTTTATATATTGTGTTCATAACTTCACTCTTGTAGTATCTTGGCATGAAAGAATTCTAGATCTTATATTTATTGGACGCATGAAGTTGAGTACACTTAAAGTAGGGTAACAAAGGTCATGTGGTACCTCTTCTAGGGCTTCTATAATTGTGTTGTGAATTGCGAACTATTATCTCTAACTCGTGAGCTTCAACTGTGAAAAGTGAACCTAAACCATCAACTCTCTAACTCTCTCTCTCTCTCTCTGAAGGTATGTCTTCTTAGTAGTTGTCCTTATAGTGACAACAACTGGCTCAAAATCATGTCTGAGTATAAAGCAGATCCAAACCAGATCTATCTAGCATTATTATTGTTCTTTAATTATTATCCATTAGTTAAACTTTATTGTAATTATTTTATTGTTTATGTTATATACATTAGAATTGATAACTATGCATACCCCAAAAGGTCCTATTTGAACTTTTCTCCCATGGTGCAGGTATAACCAACCATGTATTTGTCAGACATGTCTTCCTCGAGCGAGGGGATTTTAGGAAGTTTAGAGGAAAGTGAGACATCCAGTAGGTCTATAAGGGTTAGATCAACTAGATGTCAGAAGATCAAAGAAAAAACAATAAATGAATGGAATTTTTTCTCACTGAAGTGGGTTCATGTTCCTATGATGATGATACAATCGAAGACATCGAGTTTCCCTTAAGGTACAAACATCTAGTGAAACAATGGGTACCTAGGGATCTTCCTCAACTGAACACACATTTTTGTGCAAATGATAGTATATATAGAATTGCAATGTCGACATTACATGGATTGGGGTTGTTTTGCATGGATGGCATAAAGGTTGGTTACAATAGATGTACATAATTGATGGAGTATGTTGGACCCTGTTACAAATACAAATATTGGATGAGTCTAGTACAATATACACGAAGTATGCATAGGTATGGGTTGTCAACAAATTATTCACAACTGAAAGACAAAGATCAAAATAAAGGAGTGATGTTGTACATTGAGGGAAGGCCAAAGGCAACTGGGAATATTGCGGGGTTTAAAAATAGTACACAACCAGGGTCTACACTTAAGCAACCCAACTGCATATTTGAGGGGTGCGAAGGAAACTGTGTATTTGTATGTGCCATTAAATCAATAGTTCTAGGGGAAAATCTATGTATTAATTACAATTTGAATCAAGTAGATACAAACACGGTTACTGTGGATGTGGTACATCCAACAATTTACCCAACTTTTTATTAATTATTTTAACATCTTAAGGATTTTTTCGTTATTATATTGTTATAATTTAGTTTAAATTTTCTATATTTACTTCGTAGGGTAGTGATCGGGGGCGCATCTCCCCAATAGCTAGTCAGAGGAGTACACCTTCGTCGAGGCAGCAGGTATACATCTTTGTAATAGTACAAGTATAATTTGAAAAAGAGTTTTTTTTGTGTGTTTTTTCATGAGTATATTCATTTGGTTGATATAATGTTATCTATATTTACTTCACAGGGTAGTGATCGGGGTATCCCCCTGGCAACTGGTCAGACGACAACAACCTCGGGGCAATAGGTAAACATGATTGTAACTGTACAATTTAAATATGTCAAAATGTTATGTTATTATATTGTTTCAGTAAGTATTTTGGTTTCGTTAGGTGTTTTTTCTATGTTTTTTATGAAGGGTTCTATGAGGGGAACCTCCCTCACAATATATGTTGCCAGACCTGCCACGAGGCGGCAGGTATGCATCGATGCCATTGTACAAATTTAATATGTACAAACAATTTTGTTGTTTTGTTTTTTCAATAGTATATTTGTTTGGTTTATATAATCTCATCTATATTTGATGCAGAGTGTTGATTGAGGAAGCCACCCTACTTTTGATCAGACGACAGTAGTCTCGAGGCAACATGTAAACCTGATTGTAATTTTACAATTTAAATATGTCAAATTTGTACCAATATAAAATGTACCATAATGTTTTTTTGTTATGTATTTTTCGTTTGTATATTGGTTTCATTATGGTAATGGTGTATACTTCTTTTTTTGCAGGTGGATGATTGGAGAAAGTTCCCAACTGTGGATCAGATGACACCGTCATCCAGGCATCAGGTAAACCTAGTTGTAATTTTAGGAATATATCATGATATATATGTTTTGTTAATATAATTTTTTCCTCAGTCTATTGATTTAACACGTAAGTAATGTTTTATATTTTTTTTTGCAGACTAATGATTCGGTGTATGAAACAACATCATAGCAATCCATAGATTTTGATGTGCATGAGTTGTTGAACAATGCTAACATTGGTTCTTCTCTAGACCCAGATAAGGTGATAGGGAATACCTTGAAAAAATTAATGTGAATATCCTTCGGTTGTTATTCATTATTTCGCTGACAGATGAGCTTAAAGCCAAGGTTGAAGTGTTGGTAAAGAGATCTCATGCCTTGCAAATAATATGTGGAATCTTGAATCATAATATCAATTCATTTAGAAATTTATAATTTTTACTTTTATATGATAGTGAACTTATAAAATATGGTCTGTATTTACAGGATTTTTTGCGACCACACACTAGTGGTCAACGTGGTGTTGGGCCCATTGATGCTCGTGGAGATCAGTCGTCACATGAGAAAATGAATCCATGTACACCGATTCATGCACCATTGTTGTCGACTGAATAGTTGGAAACACATTCTGTGACACCTCTGAGGTCAGTAGAGATTGCACCCGTTGTTAACCGATGCACACCAGATCATGCAGACGAAGGGGTGGATGCATATCCTTTTAGTATTGCTGATGTTGAAGCACTAGCATTTCCTGGATCTTCTCGTGTCACTAGAACGGTACAATAGAGAAAACTTTTTTTGTGAACGAGGAACTCGTTCCAATAAAGATAGAGAAGATCCCAGGTAATTATACATTGTTCAAGTTAGTGTTTATAATTTGATTGTAATCTATTGATAAAACCTTTTTTTAACTAATGATGGAATGATTATTTTGCAGTAAATGATGTTTTTTATGAACATCTAAATGATTTGAGCTTGGAGATATTCGGGCCCACCATCCACACAAGGTGGGATAAAAAAACAAAAAAATTAAAGGATGAGTTGACTAATCGGTTGGTTGGCATGTTCGACAAAGAGAACTTCGATACATCAAAGGTCCTAAAGAAGGTTAGACAATATATGAATATTTCCCGAGACCAATATAGTGTCACCTAGAAAGGAACCCTAGTATGAGCGCCCTCTGATTATTCCATCAAGGGAGTGGAAATCTCTATTAGAATATGGAAAGGATAGGGCTCTAAGAAAAGAAGGAAAGATACCACCAGGAACAAAGAGGTATTCAATGCTTTCCACAATGTAATGCTAACCCTTATTATTATTAATTTTTATATCAAATTTGGAACATCTAATGTATTTCAACACTTTCTTAGGTTGTCAGAAACACCAAATACCACAAAGCAAATAATAGAAAAAATTGGTCAGCACAAGCATGGGCCTGGTGGATATTCGAATTTGGCAGCATGAATTGTAAGTATCGAAAACCTGATAATGCATCCAAATAATAAATTGCAATTTTTTTTTTAATGCACCGCAAAATGTAAAATTAATGGCGTTATGCAAATATGTAGGTTGACCGATCCAAAGAAGTTCCCACTGAGGAAGACTTGAATCTTGGCTTCCATTACAACTTTGGAGCTGTTGTTGAATGACGAAAAATATTGTCTAGGAAAACACGGTCTTCTGGTGATCCATCTAGTGCAGAGGTATATAAAATCTATATAGTTTAATGAATATTTATTACTTTTGAAATCTATTCATTATAAATAATTGACATAAAATATTTATTATATTTTGAGCAGGAAAGCAATGATCCCCTTAATGTCGATGATGGACAACAACCAATCGAATATCATGCTTTGATTCCTGGTAATTAATTTATTCATATGCTACAATTTTATATATAGCATTGCAGATGGCGAACATTAATTATACTTCTCCATATTTCAATTACAAAGCATGTAGAGGGTCACACTGTACAGGTTGAGCCTAGACAGGAAAATGAAGAACATGATGTGGCCACAACAGCCTTAAAAACAACTTTGTAATGTTTTTTTAATGAAATACTTGTAATTATAATAACAAAATAAATTAATTCAACATTTTCACATTATTGCAGCAAATCCGAACCCCTTGCCACAAAATCCACATGGTGAGCAGTCTACTAGGAAGACATCACAACAAGTTGATGAAGCACCAGGAAGCAAACGTCAAATTCCAGAAGATGTACTTCTTGTTGATTTTGTAAAGAGAAGAAAAATTAGAAAGAAGTGACTAAAGAAATATTGTGTAATTATTTTTTAAAATATAATCACGTGCATGGTTTTTTCGTCTATTCAATGAATGAATGGATTAATGAATGTTACATTTTATTGAATGAATTAATGAATGGTTTAATTAATGTTATCTTTTATTGAATGAATTTCTTGACTAAATGAATGTTAGTTTTTTTGAATGAATGGTAAATGTTTGTTTATGATGAAATCTGCATGAATTTGCACTAAAAAAATATTTTCAAGTACATGCATTGGGTATGGGGAATTGAGAGTTGTTTGAGGGGGGGAGGGGTATACAAGCTTCCAACTTCACGTGGTTGGTCATGTTCAGTAGAGAATATTAAATTATTCTCAAAATAGAGAGGAGCTAAATGAATAGTAACGAATTATCCATTTCCCACATTTATTTCTTTGAAGCATTATTGTCATAGCATGCATTCCATGACTTCTAAAATTTCTTCTTGTGTATGTAATTGGAGTGTTGAAATTTTACTATTGATATTTCACTCATCCCTTGTAACTTGTTCCAGATAGCCTTGGAAAACATTTTGATATTTAAGAAGAAAAAATGGCATTTTTATGTGATTGATGGTCTTATATACTTTGTTTTGGTGTTCTCCATGTTTCCTCAGGTGAACTCCTAATACCCATTATTTTACTTGAATATTATTGTAATTTATATTATTAAATTAAAATTGTTCATCAAACGTAAAATGTTCATTTATTAATGTTGTTTTTCTTCATTTAGACAGACTACTAAGACTGTATTTTTTTAGATTCATTTTGTTATTTTCATAAAAAAGAAAATATTTATTTGAGGGGTCCTAACATGAAATTATTGCAACAGGAAAATATTTGTAGTATGTTGAAAGATGTTTTGAAAGGTAAAGCAAAAGTAGACATTGTCAAGCTCCACAAATCAAGGGAGGTTGTACCAAGAAATTATAAGTATCGACAACATATGCCTATTTACAGGACACCAGTAAGAGCAATGATGCATTATCATGACATACTTTTAAATTGTAGTTGCTTTAAAACATTTTTATTACAGCTGTAAATTTTATATAACGCCGACGATTCGGTACTGCGATAAAACACACTATTGGAAATATATCATCGATACATGTAACTAGGATCTATAGTCCAAAGTCCAAACATAAGAATAATAGTCATGTAATTACTAATTTTAATTTACTGATAACTAGAGTCTGGGGTCTAGGTTGCTTCAATTTCTATGAAAAAATAATAGCAATTTTATAGAGAAATTTAGAAAAAAAGAGGGCTAAAAGAAAGGATTTTACATACCTTTTTAAAGAGGCGAATATATTTAAAGAAGAATATCATCTCCAAAATAGCTATAAACACATCCATGTAATTGCTTTGTAACAATTCTATAACCAAATAAATTAAGCCTTGAAATTTCCCAAGATATTATCCAAAACAACTATCCAACTCATCCTATCAAATACTTAGATTCAACATTGCATATCATCCAAGGAGTCCAAACTAGTAGAAGCAACTCAATAACACAAAAAAAAATCAACTCAATAACCTAGAAAAACCTCAGCTCAACAAATACAAATCGTTGAAGTGTATGAGACAAATGAGAGGTTATATGCTTTTTAAATAGAAATTGTATGGGTCTGGGGTGAAAATATACCAAAAGTGTTACAATAATGCACTAGGGAGCTCAATAGGTTTCATCTCTCTAGGGAAATCCTATCACAAATCAAATAGATATGAAATTCACTTTATGGAAGTTGTAATTATAGAAATGAATCCGACCCTTTTTTCTTTTATATTATTGGTAAATCACTTGACAACTTCTCCCTTACCTTATGTCAATTCAACAAGGAATGCAAGTGCTATAATCTAATAGACCATGAAAAAATAGTTGGATGAAAATCAAATCTACAATAGAGACAATTTTGGACAGTTGAAAACTTCATATATATGTATAAATATGAATTTGATGTACATACAAAACCACATATCAATGTTAGTACAATATTCTACCTTTCCAAAACCCTAGCTAGTGAATGACAAGAAAACCCTAGCTCTTCCAAAGATACTCCACAAGCTAACATCAACACTACCAAGCCTCCTTAGGAAGATGTCTCCTCTTATTCTCCAATTCATCAAGTAAAACCTAGGGTTTAATCACAAAACCCTAACTCCAATCATTTTTAGGGATGAAACCATAATGTTAGTATTCAAGATGCTCTAAAATCTCCAAGAAACTCTTATGCATGCAAGAGAAGAGAGTGGTAGTACACTGTTGTAACCCAAGCATCCCCAATCAACTCCATGCGTCAATGAAATCATCTAATATACCCCATGTTGTGAAAGGGTCAATGTTCTCCTCCTGAATTCCAAACACTTTTCCATATGAACCTAAAGAAACAAGAGAAAATAGGTAATTTGTGTATGGTGAGATTCACTCACATTGGAACTCAACAATTTTTTTCCTCAAAATCAGATCGAGAAACCTCTCCAATATCAAAATTTTGTTATCTTTGAGGATGATCCAAGCTCCCTTTTTTACTATATTCTGGTAAAGCGATGATTGATCACTGCTCTCATATATTTCAATGTAAAAGAGTAGAGAAAAAATCCAATTTTTATTAGAGCGTTG